>OZ019952.1:976730-1210605 GCA_963970385.1 Theonella swinhoei | reverse complement strand
AAACACACACACCGGGGTGTTTTTAATCCCCCCCCCCTGAAAGTGGCATTGCCCTCACCCCTGAGACGGCTATGATCAATTCATTATTATTTCCAAGTCACACCCCCTCAATTTTGGGAAGTCCTGATTTTCCCCCCTGATTTACTACTAATAAGGCTACCATAGCATTACTGCCATCTGCCATCGACCACACCCCCACAATCATGGGCGGAGCCACACATACAGGCACCATCTGTTCCTCCCTGCACACTCCCGATTCCTCCTCTAACGTCTTCCATATCCTGGGGAAAAACTCATCGACCAACTTCCTACACGTGTCAGCCATTCCTCCCATGTAGGTACATGCCTCACTGACTAGTGATTGGACCTCTTCCTGGAGGGGGAGAGCAAAGAAACTTGACAAACAGGTTTGGGAAACAGGTTGGCAAAACAGGCTCTGTGGACATGGTTAGGTTAGGTAGTTGGTGGGTGTTGAGATTGAACTTGGATGGAGGGTTAAACACAGACACATGCACCCTCTCCTCTCCCTCCCCTCCCCCTCCCCTCTCCCTCTCCCTCCCCTCTCCCCTCTCCCTCCCTCCCCTCCCCCCTCTCCCTCTCCCTTCCCTCTCCCTCCATCTCCCCCCCTCCCTCCCTCCCTCCTTCTCCCTCTCTCCTACCTCAGTTTTGTTGCTGTCAATGAACTTGTCTGCAATAGTCACAATAACCTTACAAATATCACACTCGTCAACTTGAGGTGTCTTCTTCGCCTGCAACAAAATAACAATGATCACAAGTACAAGTATATGTATTTTCTGTAATCCTCCACATGTGTGTAAGTTTCAATTATGGTGGGTGGAGCAAAAGAATGGTACAACATATTTCAGCACCTTTGCAACAGGAGCTTGTTGACCACACACTTGGTGTTTAAGTGTATTAGTACATAGATGGCTTCAATGGGTGTCCATAGTCTGTGTTAGATAGCCATCTATGTACTAATGACACTTGGAAACTGTGTGTGGTTTACAGGCTCCTGTTGCAAAGGTGCTGAAATATGATGTAACAGGGAAGAAAGACCTGCATGACCTTTCAACCTGTACATGGTCTCTAATTATGGAGCATTTCATTTTCTGACAAACTGTATAGATGGACAGGACTGGTCGAAGGAGTATTACTAATCAGGACACTCATAAAATGTGTCCTGCTGATTGAGGTGTCCTGACTACAGGAGGACTCTACGGTAACACTTACTTTGGCACTTGAACACAGTCCAATTTCTGTACACACTCTGTCTGGTTCCTACAGCAATGACAATTCAATGAAACGGAAATAGTGTGTGTGTGTGTGTGTGTGTGTGTGTGTGTGTGTCACAGCCATCCCCTAGAGAGTCTACTGACTCTCAATTTCACTTGAATTCTAACGTTCCGTGTCTGTGGAGCAGGCAGGCAGGTTTCTACGGGGTATAGGCTGACAGCCCCAGTCCAGAAATGTGTCTCATGGTCAGGGGGTCTTTTAAGGGGGGGCAGGGGGCATTTGTCCCCTCCTTAAAAGTTTCACCCCCCTTAATACCTTAAGCCATTTGCAGACTTTCTTCACATACAGCGACACCTGTTTTCACATTGCCCCCACCCCTGCCCCCAAAATTTCTCTTTCGTGCCTCCTTGTCAAGTTTTCTGAAATAAACCCTGAACCCCCCACACTAATCAGATAACGTGTGATAGGAGAGGCACTGAGTACTTCAGGAATATCCCACAACCACAGAAAGTCTTCCACATTCAAATCCAAACAAAAATCGAGAATACATTCAAATGTACATGTAGCAGACACACACACACACACACACACACACACACACACACACACACACACACACACACACACACACACACACACACACGTACCACTTCTGCTTCAAGGAGCTTCCAAATGTCAGGAAAGAACTGCTGCACTAGATCATCACATTCCCCAGACAGTTCCCCGAGGTAGCTGCAGATTTTTTCAACAGCTGCTTCAGCTTCACTCTGTAAACAAAAAACAAGAAACAGTAACAGAACAACATGTATGTATATGTATGTCATCCCACCCAAGGAAGCCAGTTTGAAAAATGACTGCCTTGGGCGAGTTGTGTTGTGTTGCTTTGTCTTTCTGTTGTGTTGTGTTGCCTTGCCTTGTCTTTCTAAGCATCTCATGGATGATTAAAGTCATGTAGAATGGAACCTCTCTAATGAGGACACCATTGAAACAAGTGAGATTAGTAAGGTGTCCTGATTAATGAGGTGTCCTGATTAGTGAGGTGTCTCGATTAATGAGGTGTCCTGATTAGTGAGGTGTCCTGATTAGTAAGGTGTCCTGATTAATGAGGTGTCCTGATCAGTGAGGTGTCCTGATTTCAATGAGTGGCTCTGTTTTTTTACTCAAACCTTCCCATCCTCACCTCAGTTGCGTTGTTATCAACGAACTGTGATATGTACCCCACAATAAACTCACAGAGTTTACATGAGTCAGAGGACTTGGGTTGGATGGACTTCATGGAGAAAAAAGGGAGGAAGGGGGGGGGGGGAGAAGGGAGGGAGAAGGAGAGATGGAGAAAGGAAGGGAGTAGAGAAAGAGGTGATAATGGGGGAGGAGGGAGAGAGAGAAGGGAGGGAGAAGGAGAGGTGGAGAGAGGAAGGGAGAAGAGAGACAGGTGATAAATGGGGGAGGAGGGAGAGAGAGAAGGGAGGGAGAAGGAAGCAAGGAGGCAAGAGGGAGAATGAAAGAGGAGGAATCAAACATCAACAAAACCATCAATAAAATATTTACTTTCTGTGTTTTGTCCCAAACGTGTTCCTGACAGTAGCGAAGCTGACCACACCTCACTGCTGTGTCTTGACTCTGGCACCAGTAGGCGGGGCCCCAGTGACACTCCTTGTTGGCAGTGGTTAGTGATACTGTGAGGTGGAGGGGGGGAGGGAGGAAGGAGGGGGAAGGAGTGACAAAGGGGAGGAAGGAGAGGGAAGGAAGGAGTGAGGAAGGGGAGAGGAGGGGAAGGGGAGGAGGGGGAGGAGGGGGAGGAAGGGGAGGAGGGGAGAAGGAAGAAGGGGAATAGAGAGAGGGAAGAGGGAGGCAAATATGAAGGAGGGAGGGTGGAAGGACAGAGAGGGAAGGTGGGAGGAAGGAGGGAGGAGTGAGGAGGGAGAGGAGGGAAGGAAGGCAGGAGGAAGGAGAGAGGAAGGAGGGAGGAGGGAGAGAAGGAGGGAGGGAAGGTGAGAGGAGGGAGTGAGAAGGGAGGAAAGGAGGGAGGAAAAGAGAGGGAGGGGCTACATTGCACCAGTAACTCCTACTGCCCCACACAGTTCACCATTGGGTTTACCATTGGATATACCACTACGTGTATGTTTACATAAAGAATGTAAAATTGAAAGCTAACAAGACATGTATGTATATGTACATGTATGTACTCCACAATGTCATGATATCATATACACTTGAAATGTTTGTTAATTTACAAATTGCCATGTATTACTATATGGTGGGGTGACATATGTCACATGATGGTAACCTAGGTTACAATTCCCATGACAAGTCCCATGACTCCACTGGTAGCCACATCACGATATCACTGTTAAAAACACACCTCATACTACAGATCTAACCATATTGTTGAAGTACCTTAAAACCACATATATAAAATTAATCAACCCACCATGAGTCACCTGACACATCATGAATAGATAATTAGTTTAGTTCCCTAGTGTGTGTGTGTGTGTGTGTGCCTGTCTCTCTCCAAGATACATAGCTGGTACAGAGGTTTTTTGAGTCTTACTGTTTGAGGGACATGCAAAATGTTCTCACTTCATAGGGAGTGCCAGAGCTGTGGGTAGCCAGTCCCTCCCACCCTCTCAGAGTCAGAGAAGTTCTATTCATCATAAACAGAGGCCCTCCCCTCCTCACAAGAGGACAAAGGACACCATTAGGTACATGTAGCTATCAATATTTGGGCTCAAATGAAGAAATCTCAATATACATGTACATGCAAGGGCTTCTACCCCCAAAATCTGGACACCTCATAACATTGGGCACTTTTCCTCACGGTCCCGATTAGGGAGGTTGAATTCAGAGAGGTTCTGCTATACATGTAAATACTAGGCTAGACTACAATAGTTTACGTCTGACAATGTGTGTCAACACGAGGGCGTAGCATGCAGTGCGTGAGGCGGGACTTACTGGCTAAAATTAGCACCACTGCGGCCAGTAGAGTCTTCATTTCTGCAAGCTTCAGTACCTCTGTGCTCTGGTTCAAGTACGCAACAAGAACTGTTGTGCAAACAAGCTAGAGGAAGAACGGCGACCCGTGTGCAGTATGCTGTGGGTGCGTAGTGCATGCGTGGAATACTCGCGCGCGTGACGTAACGGTAACCTGCCTTATATGGTATGCCTCCACTCACATGACTAAAACCGCTATCTGCGCATGCGCACAAGAACACAGGAACTTACACACAGGAAATTTGGCCGGAAATCTATTTCGACGTTCATTGTTCAAACAATGACGCCGATGCGAGAGCTCCCTACCAGCGATGATAGCTCTGCCAAATTATTCTCCATCCAAGATCATCGCTGTAGGGAGCTCTCCTGTTGAGACAATAAACCATGGCCAAAAAGTGTATTATTTTACCTCCCCTCCCTATGTCTTTGGGGTTATTTATATTGTTGCATGCACTCATCCCCTGTCTTTGATTATTGGCACGGTCATCCCTAAATCGATTTTTTACTCTTGTTCACCATTAGCTTTTTGGCACTATTATAAAGCTATTTGTATAATAACATGATTGCACTATTAGCTCTATGTATTGGAACATGATTGTAACTCTCCCTACATGTATTAGTTATTAATGTTCCATGCACTCATTCCCTGTCTTGTCGACGTCCTGTCTTCTTTCTTTGATTATTGGCACACTCATCCCTAAATCCATTATTATCTTTTTTATTTTTGTTCACTGTTGTCTTTTTGGCACTGTTGCCTATTTGGGAGCATATATTCAAATACCTTTCCCACAGTTGGTTGTACATGTGGTGTGCAGTGTCTGACCGGAGGGATGAGTGACTGTTACAGAATGTAGTACACGGTCAGGTGAGGAGGCACCTGCACGCGAAAAAGCAATTATATGTCTGCGCGTGCAAATACTTGGTCTGTGCGTGATTACATTCCCAACCGTTTTCTGGTCACGCAGGCGTCGCACAGTATTCCGTGTGACCGCAGCAGGCATGCTGATGTTCGGGAATCAATAATTCAGAAGCTTTTTGTAGTATACACGTACACCTCCTCTATTTCACGCATACAAACTCGCTATAAAGGGGAACTGAAGTGCTTTCTGTCATTCAAAAACTGCGAGGTTTTCTCCCAACTATTTTGCACTATACGCAGAGGCTGAGACAGCCTGTCAAAAGTGGGGGATGTGGGGGGGGGGGGATCTCGGCGTTCATGAAGTTTATTATTAATTCTGAATACATCCGGATCCGGCATAGGGTATTAGTAGTCTGGCCACACCCTCTCCTAAACGCCAGACTAGGGTATTAGTATTTAATACATTCTTCATGGCAACCCTCAATTTTGGGGGGCTCAGCCCCCATATCAAAAAATGGGGGGAGGGGGTTCAAGTCCCCCCTGCCCCCTCTGAATTACGTAACTCTGGTACTGTCATGATCAACTTCAATATGCGAATCATCTCCGTTTTGATATACGTATATATAGGCAAAAAAAGCATTATTTACACTAAAGAAAGCACTACAGAATTTACATTACCCTTCACCAGCTATTTCTTGCTTTCTGTTTGATGCATTAGTGTGTCCTATTATGGAGTATGGTTGTGAAGTGTGGATAGCTACAGCTGGAGAATGTCTGGAAATGGTGCACAAAACTTTCTGTAAATATGCTCTGGGCTTACCAATCTCCGCAACTAATGTGGCATGCTATGGTGAATTAGGAAGGCCTCCCCTAACTCTGAAGCGAAAACTAAGGGCTATTAAATATTGGTTACGATTAGCCACCAATTGGGACCTACCTCCTCTACTATGCAATGCTTATAAAGTGTCTAGAGAAATGGATTCAAAATGGTGTAAATGCATCCAGGCCATTTTAAATGGTGCCGGTTACTGTGAGATATGGGATTCACCACATACTGTCGAACATCAAGCCTTCCTCAAAGAACTTGAACACCGCTTAATGGATCAGTACATTCAAGAGTGGCGCCAGCAATTATACAATACAGAAGGGAAAATGAGAACATATAAGACATTCAAGGATAATTTTATTCTAGAACCATACCTGCACTTACCATATCATCTGAGAATACCATTGAGTAAGTTTCGTGTTAGTGCACACACACTACAAATTGAAGTTGGTAGATATCATCTCCCACATGCGATACCTGAGGAAGAGAGAATGTGTGTTTTTTGTGGCTCAGGATGCATAGAAACTGAATTACATTTTTTGTTAGAGTGCTCAGAATATGCAAGAATGGATGAAAGACAGCAGCTATTATTACACTGTGAACAGTTACGGTCCTCCTTCAAGTATTTTTCCACTAGACAAAAGTTTCTTTTTATAATGTCCTCAACACACCCTACTCTTCTCTATCTACTAGCAAAATATGTAAAGGCAGCATTTTATCATAGAAGAAAGAAGTTATTATATATATAACTGTATCTGTGTTATATCTGTTTTTTTCGTGTTTCTGTGACTATTGGGTCTTCTGGCCGGAAAATGTCTATAAAATTTATTATTATTATTATTATTATTATTATTATTATATATCACTACTTTGCACGCGCGTGTCGAATCGTACCCGTACGCAATTGGAGTGATATGCACCTCGGCACAGAGCTTAGATGACCTCTCAAGCGGGGAGGAGTGTGAACTTTGCAAGGCATTTGTAGATGCTCTAAAGTATGCATTAGACCTTGATACACCGGAAAACCAAGTATGTATGGTAACACTTATTAAGTCTCTTTAAACATTTTTGCATATCTTAATTCTCATTTGTTTTGCAGATGAATTCTGTGACAGTTCAACATTGTAAGACTCTTCTAAAGCGACTTGATTTAGATGAACTTACAGACTACTGTAATCCTTTTTACTCTGCTTACTACACCCACCTCTTATCTGGGGCTGAGGTAGGGTATGTTTAACTAAAGTATCTCTCTCTCTCTCTCTCTCTCTCTCTCTCTCTCTCTCTCTCTCTCTCTCTCTCTCTCTCTCTCTCTCTCTCTCTCTCTCTCTCTCTCGTGCTCACAGGCGGGAGAGAGTACAAATGACCTATGTTGTTTCAGTCAAGCCCTATTTCAAAGACTTCATAAATGGCCAGGAATGGATGGGAACAAAGTGAGTATTAACACATTGTTTTACTCTTTACTATTATGCCATGTGTATAGTTACCCTGATTTCCCAGGATGCCAATAATTCCTGGATATAGCATCAAAAATACAGCACTATAATGTCTTCCACACACAGGAAGAGTTTGCAGGTGTTGCAAATCATGTCCCTCGCATTCAATCCCCTCCATCCACTGACAGTTCTGTTCTGTGTGCCACATGCAAAGATATAGCTGCTGAGATTATTGAGAAGTTTCGGCACTTGTCATCAGACATAGATATGGTATATGAAAAATCTGTTTTTCTCCTTCCAATTTACTGGTTTCTACTCTCTTCAGCCAACACCACTAGCTCTGTGTGAGCAAATAAACAAATGTCCAAAAGTGACAATGGAAGGTCTCCTGGAGCGACTCATTTATATGTAGGTTATTAATATCTGGTCTGTGTATGATATTGAATCTCTCTTTCTTTTATACATTATACAGGTACAATCGTTAAGAGTGCTATGACAGACTACAAACCTTCAATTCTTTAAATACTTTAATTTGATTCATTGAAATCCATAGCTAACTCTGCTTATCCATACAGTGTTGGTACATACATAGAATATGTCTGAATTTCGGAATCAGAGACAACGACTTTCCCCACTATAGATCTAATGCATGCGCACAACAGTGATAATTCACAGCAGTGTGTATAAAACTGTTATGTGTGTTGAAATTATTGAGATAAAAATAATAGACATCAGTTATATGTGTTGATATATAACTACTGATATATACTTTCAGCATAGTTGACACTTCTCTTCATACTCTTGATCTCTGTGTAAAAGACATTGTGATAGCTAGCTATCCCCTCACTACAGCCTCCCCTTTCTCTTACCTTGTTAGTTGGACAAAGGCCAATTAGTTCACACACTTTCTCATTGCTAGTGTCATCCTGTACAACAGATCAAGACATTCAGAGGGGTGGGGGGGGGGGGGGGGGGTGGCACACTTTTTTCATAAGTCCCACTTTAATTCCATACTTACATCATTTTGGAAGTATGCGTCGTAGATCGTCGTGAGGCAGTGACACTCCCGATACCACTGTGGCTTACTCTTGTCAAATTTCTTCATGCATACTTCGTTATAGGCAAAACTGTCAGCTATATTGTCAGGCTGTAACGGCATCAGAGAGTGAGAGGATCATTTCACTTAGCCGGCTAAATACATGTATATCTCAACGTACGTTCACATGTGCTAATTTAATGCCGTTAACTATGTCTTTACACAGGTCACAAACAGGTCCTCCCTCTGCCCTAGCCTGCAATAAAAAAACAACACATTTCTCTATTATAATTTGCTATTGTGGTAAATAGCACAGTCAAATACCTTTCCCACTGCTACTCGTGCTGTATCTGACTGCAGAGATGACCGACTGTTACAGAATGAAGTACATAAGGTATCCGGAAAGGAAGCACCCTGCACGCGAAGAGAAGCGCATAATTATTATTTCGAATGTTCACCAGTCTCGTGCCCAGCCGTAATTAGGCAAGCGCGGAAAAATTCCGCGCTTGCCTAATTCGCGACTTGTGTCACGTGAGTTGCCGTCTGCATTTATGTGTAATAACAATATACAATATACCTGTTCATAACTGTTCTGAATGGTGTACAAGTTATTAGAGTAGAAGTAACTGCAGAGAGCCCGAGGTCCGAGAGAAACGTGTTTGTAGTCTCCTTCAATGGCGCTAACGCAATCCGTCACCAGCTGCTTCTCTGACTGTAAATAAGTTATGTTACAGCATATAAACTGACCTGCATAACAACTGTTGCGAGCTATTTATCCAATATTTCACTAGCTTCCCGATTTATAGCCATTAACACAGTATAGAGCTTCGGGATTGTACAGTATGCGTACGTATGCCCGGCCCGGTAGCTAGCGCAGCGAAAACTTACGTAGTCTCCACTTGTTACGGCTGCCTTCCAGAAAGCACCGGCGAAGCCTCTACATCCATCACAGAGAGTTACACACTCGGCGCAGCGCAGCAGACACGTCGTTCCAACTGCACCGGAAAGGAAACTCATGCACCTCACTGAACGCAATTTGCACAGTTACTATATAATATGCAATACTAATATCAAAGTGTATACACATATAAACCCGAAGGGTGAATGCAATTATTAATTTACCCATTATCCACACAGCCAAAAGATTCTTCATCTTTCCAAATTTGTACTACTGTCAAAAAATATAAAAGTTGCTGGCAGAGAGATGAGTGTCAATGAAGTGATTTGAATGTCACCCAACATACCATCCTTTATATACACGTGTACACTGTTCATTTCCTATGGTTATATACATTACCTAATTTTAACTTCCTTCATTGCTCTATACAGCTTATCCTGAGTCATGTAGGTTGCATATCTTGTGGCTTCTTGAGTTCAGTCAAATCATTGCCAGGTCAATATGACATCCTGTGCAGATATACTGGGGGAATTTTGAAATTGTATGACATTTGGTTCAAGATGTTCAGGGAATAACAAGCACATCTGTCTATTGCAGGGTGTATTCATACATGCCCACTCACTATCAAAACATAACTTCCTTGGCATAGGATAGGATGTGACAGTTCCAATGAATATGTCTTGGGAGGGAAATAGCCATGCAGCACAACATCTGTCCATTTCCAAATAAGAGCAGCATGCAATTCAACATGCCCACTACCTTACTCTTATATTCACTAGTGAGCTTGAAACATGCACTATAACTTCCTCCGCATATTCAGTGGAAGACCCATGCACTAGATTAATACATTGATTCCAGGAAATATAATGTTCAGAGGTTATATGTATATAACAACAATCTATGGATAAGCAGCTTTATACAATCTATAGCTAGAATCAAAGTTCCTGAAAAAAGTGATTAGCTAATGGTATAAGGTTTGTAGTCTGTCAAAGTATAGCACAGTCGTTATACTCTTAACGATTATACCTGCAAAATGTATAAAAGAAAGAGAGATTCAATATCATACACAAACCAGATATTAATAACCTACATATAAATGAGTCGCTCCAGGAGACTCTCCAGTGTCACTTTTGGACATTTGTTTATTTGCTCACACAGAGCTAGTGGTGTTGGCTGAAGAGAGTAGAAACCAGTAAATTGGAAGGAGAAAAACAGATTTTTCATGTACCATATCTATGTCTGATGACAAGTGCCGAAACTTCTCAATAATCTCAGCAGCTATATCTTTGCATGTGGCACACAGAACAGAACTGTCAGAGGATGGAGGGGATTGAACGTGAGGGGCATGATTTGCAAGACCTGCAAACTCTTCCTGCGTGTAGAAGACATTATAGTGCTAAATTTTTGATGTTATATCCAGGAATTATATTGGACCTAGAGTCAACTATACATTAATTTAGCCTTCATCCTGGGAAATCAGGGTAACTATACACATGGCATAATAGTAAAGAGTAAAACAATGTGTTAATACTCACTTTGTTCCCATCCATTCCTGGCCATTTATGAAGTCTTTGAAATAGGGCTTGACTGAAACACTTAAATTCACATAGGTCGTTTGTACTCTCTCCCGCCTGTGAGCACGAGAGAGAGAGAGAGAGAGAGAGAGAGAGAGAGAGAGAGAGAGAGAGAGAGAGAGAGATGGAGAGAGAGAGAGAGAGACGATTAACACTATATATACCTCGGTTAAACATACCCTACCTCAGCCCCAGATAAGAGGTGGGTGTAGTAAGCAGAGTAAAAAGGATTGCAGTAGTCTGTAAGTTCATCTAAATCAAGTCGCTTTAGAAGAGTCTTACAACGTTGAACTGTCACAGAATTCATCTGCAAAACAAATGAGAAGATAAGACAAAAATGGCTAAAGAGACTGTCTGATGTTAGCATGCACATACTTGGTTTTCCGGTGTATCAAGGTCTAACGCATACTTTAGAGCATCTACAAATGCCTTGCAAAGCTCACACTCCTCGCCGCTTGAGAGATCATCTAAGCTCTGTGCCGAGGTGCATATCACTCCAACTGCGTAAGGGTACGATTCGACACGCGCGTGAAAGTATTAAAAAAATAGTGAGATGCAGAATATCACACTTCCATATGTGTACACATGCCACTTACTGGAGGCCGTCAGGAACAGAACGGAGATGATTCGCATGTTGCAGTTGTACCTGCAGATATTTTGTGCCAAATAGTTGAAGAAAACCTCGCAGTTTTGGACGACGGAAAGCACTTCAGTTCCCTTTTTATAGCGCGGTTTGTGCGTGTGAATCAGCCGAGGTCCATACTACAAGAAACCCATAGAGTAATTGAGTGTCGATTCCTGAAAATCAGCTATATGTCTGCATGTTAACTGCGGTCACACGGAACGCTATTTGGGACAGTCATGCGTGACTCAGGAATGCGATCACGTGATCACCTGGCTATGGGTGCCATGCGAAGCTGCGACGCATGCAATTACAATGTAGTACATGGACTCTGTCATTGCCATATAGCAAGGAGACCCTACAGGCTCGAGGAATTCTTGTGGTCGTTGTCGAGTTCACTTGACGTTGGGGGGTTCTCCTAGCCTAGGGGAACCCGTGATTTATCGGCCGCGGCGATCCCCGGAGACAGGGTTTATTTCAGAGCCACGCCCCTTCTTACGCTGAGCCTGCGCGAGTCCTGCTGCGAAGCTAACAGCCAACAGAAAACTGAGGTTAATCCTCTCACGTCAAGTCAGAGTCTTGGCTAGTTAACCTGTTGTTAGCATGGTCCAATCATGGCACACAATTCCACGATACACTCATTCCCAGATAACCAGCATGTAGTCATGTTCGTTCTCACTTCTGCAAAACAGCGTGTAAATTTATATTCAATATGTGTAGACAAGATTGGTTATACACTGCAAAAAGTAAGTAGTGTTTTAACCAGTGCTATACCTCGGTTGCATTGCATGACTCTACCCTGTCTTGGTATTCAAAGGATGTGTAGTACATAATCACCTCGATAATTCAAGGACTAGTATTGTTACTTGATATAAACAGGCATAATTACTATCTGATTCAAGGACTAGTATTGTTACTTGATATACATAGGCATAATTCTTTATGGATATCCTACATACCTCTTGGGAGGTTGTAAAGAATTATTATGTTGCACATAGAGATAAATGGCAACCACCCATTTTATACCCAGGGCATTACGTATATAACTGTGCAATTGTCAAGTCATGCTGTGAAGGTGGCACATAGACTATATACAGTATATTAATTAATGATAAAATAATTTTGTAGTTGATGAGTTTCCGAATGACCTGTATCACATTCCTGGGAATATGTAATGTATAAACCATGGCCAAGAGGTGTATATGTCAGATATACACCTGCTGTGAGGAATTTATTTGTGATATTTCCCGAGGGCCAACGGTTTATACAATATATACTATGTTGAATATTGATGAGGTGTATATGCAATATATAAACCTGCCGTTACCATAGCAACATAGTATATATATATATACTCATCACTTGTGCGAAAAGTATGAGGGAGTTTGAATGATATATTGCACATGTAAGGATCGTGTTTGCAACTAATGTGATTCTTGGAAAATATCAAAAGCCAAACTTTCTATTACAGCTGAATATATATGTTGCTAGACCTTACGGCAAGAATCCTACATACAGTCTAGGCCTTGACAGATTATGCCAGCATAATTTCGAGCGTAATAGGCTTTGAAGAGCATAATAAAAGCTATTCCAGCATAATAGGCTAAAAAGTAAAGCATAATATCTGGAACAATAATATCTGTGCATGTGTCATCCGCTGCAGCAGAGAGTGTTCAGCATCAGTAGTGTTGCAATGCAATAAACGTTAGATGTATTAATTTTGGAGCAGTAAAAATGTTTATTTGCAGAACACCACAATACATATGCAGTGGTACATAATAGGCACAATCATGAGTATAATAGGCACCCATGTAATGTGTAAGCATAATAGACACATAATACAAGAATAAAGAATAGCATAATAAGCAATAATTGCATACTCCGTCAAGGCCTACTATACACTGTATAGAGGTACAGTACCATATACTGTACTGTGTCAGAGAGCAAATTAATAAATGGAATTCTATTTGGTGGTGTGTCATTAATTACACCATCACATTAATTGCAAGCTTGTATGCCAATAATTACAAGTAACAAAGCCACTCAGACTACAGCAAGCTGAATACACAACATAATAGCTACTGGTCAGTCTGTGTTCTTGGCTGGTTGCCACGACTCAATCTTAGGCCGTGTGGTGCTATAGGGAACGTACTGGGAACGAGTTCCAGAATAGTTTTCCTCGTAATCTTGTATAAACTTCCTCTCTTGGGGAGGGTTATCAATTGGCGAGCTCTCGGTCATGTGATGAAGCCACATATGCCTATTGGAAGGGATTGTCAACAGTGTTAAACACAGCTCACGGGCATAACAATGCTACAATAAGGTTGGAAAACACGTAAAATATAAAAGTCAAATTCCTCATAACCTACAATGGGGCAGTACTGATATAGCAGAGTACATTCTGACAGGCAATAGATAGTACACCTCTACCAGAAAACCAGTGCTGATGGCTCAGTGATGAGTAATGAGAACGTTCTGGGTTTGATAGGTCAGTGGTAAGAGTACACCTGATGTGAATCTTCAGGCTGAAATCCATGCTGAACCCTAACACTCATTCTAGCTGTCAATGACGTGACCCTGTTAAACAGGGTTTAATCCAAGGGGGGGCGCAGGGGGGCAAATGCCCCCCCCCAAGGATTTCAGCTGCCCCCCCCCAAGCATATGACACCATCAACAATCCGTCTCCTGCCCTGCCAAATGTGCCCCCCAAGTTCTACAATTAATAATTTTGCCCCCTCAAGGACGCATGTCTAGATTAAACGTTGTTAACAATAATATTATTAGAGATTGCCTATTCTGGGTGTCCTCAGTGTCTTACCACTCCGGAGGGATTTGGGATGCATCCCAGTCCTTCCTCGACAAGTACACCCATCTATTACGACCTATAGGATAAGTAGAAGTACAGGACAAAGTAAGCATTAGTGCTTTAGGCAATATAGTATTTCAGCAGTTATAGGAAAAAGGCAACTATCTAAGAAAGAACATACTGAAGATGTAATCTTTATTTTCATAATACTCATTTCCAAATTGATCTGTGCCCACCAGTGACCCAGCTTTCAGATCTCGCACCCTGCATGGAGAGATGGGGTGGGGTGGAGAGGAGGGAGGGAGGAGAGAGAGGGAGGGAGGGAGAGATGGAAGGCACGGTAAGGAAGATGATTAGGGGGATAACAAACAAGCATAGAAAACACGTACTTGTGGTGTTAACCACAAGCACATACAACATCTTTAATACACAACTGCCTGGAAGGTTTAAAAATAACATATTCACACCAGCTTAGAGCCTCATTGGCTTACATGCCTAATGTGTGGCTAAAAGTCAAACCTACATTGGCACTGCACATTGTGAGACTTCCTGGGAGGCTACCTGTCCCCTACAAAAGGAATCTGTTTGTCATTCAGCCATTATTGGGAGACTAAATACAAAGAGACCACACATACTTGCCACCAAGTAGAATCTATTTTGGGGCTCCCCAAGGAGGAAGACAGGCAGACCCAACACTTCCAGGTGGGAAGTTTCTCAATGTAGACCTCCTGAAACTCTACATAGCTGCAAAGGCAGACTTACAACATTCCTTTGGGAATTCTACAAAGCATACTTACAGTGCAATGTCATCTATTCTACACCCCCCTAATCTCAATCCCTATGATCACCAGGATGACGTAGTTGAGTCATAGGGATATATGACAGGTACAGACGGCAGTTCACAGGTAGCATCAGTCACCAGAATGTTGGTGTGTGTGCTTCAATTGTGTAGGTTGCAAGTACGATATAACACACAAGTACTCTAAGAGTTCCTTCCTGCTGGGTTAGTCTGTTTACATAGGGGAGGGGGGCGGGAAGTTTGCAAGGACTGTCACCGTCTTGCACTACAAACCGTCGGCTCCAAACTTCTACATCCTGTACTGTCCATTATGACCTTCATATGTAGGCATTATGACCTTTGTATGTAGGCCGATTCAAGGATCACATGCTGTATTAGTGCACAATACACCGCAAGGAACACTTAACAGCAGACCACAATAATGAAATTCTCTAAAAATCTTGAACAATAATCTTATGCATGTGTAAGGAGGGAAGGGAGTAGGTGGATACGAATTGCAATAATGCATTAATGCACATTTGTTATCCACAACAATGTTCATACACCCCAAGGAACACTTAACAGCAGACAACGATAATGAAATTCTCTAAAAATCTTGAACAATAATCTTATGCATGTGTAAGGGAAGGGAGTAGGTGGATACGAATTGCAATAATGCATTAATGCACATTTGTTATCCACAACAATGTTCATACACCCCAAGGAACACTTAACAGCAGACAACGATAATGAAATTCTCTAAAAATCTTGAACAATAATCTTATGCATGTGTAAGGGAAGGGAGTAGGTGGACATGAATTGCAATAATGCATTAATGCATATTTGTTATCCACAACGTTGGATCTCAAGTATAGGGTCTTGTTCATTTAGGTGGGTGAGGCGATGATCATTAGTGAGAAAAATCCACTATTTTGTCTGCAGTAGAACAGTAAAAATTCTCTTGTGCAAATTAAAGCACTAGAAGCATATTAATATTACCTAATTAGCCCATGTTGTAAGATAGGCAGGGCAGAAGTTGAGCGAGTATTTGGCCAACTGTTGCCAATGCTAGTTATGGCTACGACGGGAACCATGGTAAAATGCACACCACCCTACAAAACGGGAATTCCATAGGCTGTGATAAAATATACTTAAAGTATCAGGGATTCCAGAGTAGCAGGGTGTGGTTGGGGGTAACCTCTAGCATTGCCTGAGGCGTGCAATCATCATCAAGTGGGCATTAAATAGAGTGAAACACAGTCCAGTAACAAGGGATAAATTTAGACGTGTTATTTTTTACCTCAAAAGTGTTCTAAAGGCACTTCTCAACCCGCCAGCGTCACGAATCCGTCTTATAAAAGAGGACATTTTGAAGCGACTGTCTCGTTCCTATCTCACAAAGTTTGGTACCTAAATCTTTTCCGTTACCTTGACATTTTTGATCACGTGTACGTGTTTACATTTGCGCATGCGCATTGTGCCCCACCCACTTTAGATAGATTATGGCTACAGACTTCTACGAGGTCAATCCAGAGCCGTCTAGGCGTATTTCTGGCCCAGATGGTCCCCTACTATTCAAAGGCAGTGGCGACGCGATTCTCACCGTCTACGGGTTCCAGAGTTGGAAAGAATTTCTGGGCCGCGGAGACCGCCCCCTAACTGACGCAGAAGTGGAACGCATCGAAGGAGCGTCGAGCCTCGAGAACTTCTCTGTCGGCGGAAGAATAGCTGTAGAATGGCCTGAAGTGGAGGTAGACTTCTCAATGGACGAATTTATTGGTATGTGTTACTTTGTGTAAGCTTTCAGCCCCTCCCCTTCTTTCTAGCGATAGTACGTACTTACGTATGGCCATAGATTTTTAGACACGTAACACACAGTTACGTCTAGCTAACGCGTTTATAACGAGCGACCTTCACGCCTGCCGTCTTGATTTTGAGCCATGTTTGTCCTGCAGGACGAAAGAAAAGGAAGACTCCCTTCATTGTAACTGCTCGGGAGAATTTTGCGACAATAATGCATCCATTTGCCGTCACTAAGGAGTGGATGAAAGGCCTCGGAGACAAGGACAGTATTAGACTCAGAGGGTGAGCAGATATGAATAAAGATACTTGGTAAACCAAGCCACAAAATACTGCCTCAAATACCACATTTTAACTAACCACTGAGATCAGGACACCTCATTATCAAGACATTTTCTGCCACTGTTACTTCCCTCTTACGTAAAATTACATTATCTACAAATGCTCAGCTTCCAAGTCAGAGAGATATAAGTGAAGCAGCTACATTGTATATATGTCCTACACATTTCCTTCTTCAGATATGAGTGGGTGTTTGAGCAGGAGAAAGAGAATTTTCAGGAGTACAAGGGCCACATTCGAAAGGGAGGAGAAATTTTTATAACATTTCAATTTTCTGCTGACTGGCGCTACCATTATACCCATAAATAGATTGGTTTGTATGTGTTCCAAGGTTCATTATTTGACCCTAAAGAAAATTACAAATAAGTTGACAGATATTTGACCCAATTAAGAAAATAACAAAGGCTTAATAGGGTGTGGAAGGGCATGCATTCATGAGGTGTGTATATGTAAGGAATGGTGACAGGCCTAGGAGAGGGAGTGAGGGTGATGGTAGGGGAGGGAGTGATCATGAGGATGGTGGTAGGAGAGGTGGTAGAAGACAATACGAGAGATAGACTTTCCATCAAATGTGGCATATGTAGGCAGGAACTGTCTGTCTCCCACATAAGCACACCCTGTGATTGAGAAGGATGAAATTTGACAACCACATCATGCATGGAACTCTTCCTCTTCCTCTCTTCCTCTCCCTCGATTTATCCTTCGCCCTCTCTCTCTTCTTCCTTATATCCTTTGTGTGACAGTTCATTAAATGGTGATGTAGAGATTGAGGTGAACAGTGAAAAAAAGAGTAAAAAAATACTTCATCATATATCATATAGCTGATGGAAGGAGAGGTAGAGGAAAGGTTTTATAGGGGGAGGAAAAAAAGGAAGAGAGAGGGAGGGAACAGTGGAGAAGCCTGGAGTGAGGGACAGGGAGCTAGAGAGGAAGGAAGGGAGGAAGGGAGCAGTGGAGGAGAGAGTATGACATCATGGAACTGACTGAGGGAGAGGGAGAGGAGTGAGGGGAAGGGGAAGAGAGAGGGGGGCAGGGAAGGTGAAGAAGAAAGAGGGGGAGGCTATTTCATCGTTAGTCAACTGAAAGCTGCGTGAGGGAGAGAGAATGGAGCAGAGGGAGAGAAGGGTAAAGTAAAGAGTGAGGACAAGGAGAAGTCTGTGATGTATGTAGTACCATTATTTGCTGTACCTTGTGGTGTATGCACGTTTGAGTATTACGTAATGCATTTACAAGTATATATATATATTGTGTGTTGAGTTGTTAAGATATTTCATTCTTCGTACGATGAACACAACAAAGTCTATATAGGGAGAAGGAGGGGGAGGGGAGGGGGAAGGGGAAGGGAGAGGAAGGAGTGAAGGGGGAGAGCAGAGAGTGATGGAGGTTGCAGGAGCTTGAAGGAGAGGAAGAGAGGACAAGGGGAGGAGGGAGGAGGAGAGAGGGAAGAGAGGAAGGAGAAAAGATATGAAGAAGGAAGAGGGGGATCTAGCGTGCCGCGTCCAAAAGAATTAGCCCCACCCTGTAATATTGCGCATGCGCATATGTGCAAAAGACGTATATTTTAGTATACGGAGTCAACCCTCTGCCGCCATTTTGTTATTTTCAAAGTTTTTTGCCGCTGCCAGTTTTGCAGCTGGAGTGCCGCTACTAGTTTAGAAACTAACGTAGTTTGAGTGGAGACAGTGTTGTGTAGCTACTAGTGTAGAGCCAGTCTGTCAGTTGTCGAGAAGGAAGCCGCCATTGTGGGGGCGGGTGTAGCTAGTGTCCCTTTGAAAGTGTCGTAGACTGTGCAGTGGTGGAGCCAGCTGCCATGTAGGGTGTCGCCCCAATTGAGACGTAGTCAGTCTTGAAGTACAGACAAGAGAAGACATGGCTGGTCGTTTCATGAAAAAGAAACGTAAGTGTGTGAGTTGTGAGGTCCTAAACATGTTAAGTGGTTTGTAGTCCGACCCTCCCCTCAATACTAGTTTAAAGACAAAATGCCACAGTGCCATTAATTGTAATTTCATATTTTGCTAGGACCCCCATTGCCCCCGCCGCCGTAGCCCTCCCCCTTAAATGACGCCGTGATATTTGTGATGGTAGTAATTTTGTTGGTAAGTGTGTGGTGTGTTATCTGCTGTAGATATGACCTTCACTCCAATGAATGTCCTCCGAGCAGTACAGGAGGTGAAGAATACTGATCGTTTGGGGCGCTGTCTGGGTGTCCCTGGGTCTAAACGAGATGAAATTAAGAGTCAGTTCTCAAGTGAGGCTCAACAAAGAAAGGCATACATCAACTATTTCATTGAACACGACTCAGAGGCCAGTTGGAGAAGTGTGATATGTGCTCTGGATTGGATGAACGAACCAGATAGTTTAGAGGCTGCAGACAACATCCATCATCTGGCGGAGGCTGTCCCAGGTAGGGCAGGTAGCTAGAGGCTGTGTGCAGGAGGGAGGGTCTAACATGATGTAGATGAAGGGATGAGTGGATGGAGTCCACTTGGCATGTATGTAGAGTGTACATGTACATGATGTTGTGGAGTGGATGATGGTAGAGCCAGCCTCCTGTACTAAGAGCTGATGAATACTAATGAATGGACTCCACTCTTCATTCCACCCCTTTTGTGTGTGGAGCATATGTAGAGTGGGAAATGGAGTAGAGCACTAGTCAATGATTATGTCCTACTCTCTGTGCAGACCCCACACTCACCATCAACAACCTGCGGAGGGTTACGACATCTGTCAAGAAATGGGAGGAGCTGGGACATTATTATTCTGGTCTGGGTGTTCCTGGTACTGTGATAAACAAAATCAAGTCCAATACTGCATACAAGACAGAGGAAGAGAAGAAGGAGGCACTACTGCTCTACTATCTCCACACTGCAGCTAGGGCCTCGTGGCAGAATGTTGCAGGAGTACTGCACAGGATGGAGGAGGTGACGGCATTGGAGGCTGTGAATGTGTTCCTGCAATCCACACCAGCTGGTGAGTTGATCTTCCAGGGGACAGAGATAATTTGTATGTTTGGTAAATATCCATTCCAGGTAGATGAGTGTTTTGGGTTGAAGTGGCGGCCGAGGAGAATTGTGTCCATAATTTCCTAGGTTGTGTTTAGTGTGTAGACTGTCCCTATGATGGGTGGTTGTGAAGATGTAGTGTAGAGTTGTGTAGTGAGTGTCTCCATCTCTGTTTCTCCTGTTGTGTTCCCAGAGCTCAGTCTCACTTCACACAACCTCTCAATTGTACTGGACAGCATGGAGGATGGTCTGTGGAAGGACTTTAGTGAAGATGTAAACATACCACAATCTGAGATGGAGAGGATCATGTCAAAGTATTCCAGTTACAAGGAGCGCAAACAGGCAGCCATTGACTACCTCATCTCTTCACATCCAGCACCATCCTGGAGACTTGTGGCACGTGTACTGTATCAGATGGGGAGATATCGATATGATGACAGTCCTCACAGAGCATTGGCTCATCTCCAGCAGCTGTTTCCCACAGGTACATGTTGTGTAGTTTTTAGTATCCACCAGATCTGTACTGTATATACAGTATTGATCAGATGTAAGGTATAACGGGAACGTACACCTGGAGAGGAACGTGTTCCTGTCTAGCTGTACACCTGTCTAAACTGTAAACGCTCACTAGCGAAGCCAGCTAGACGGGAGAGCGTTCCCCTCCAGGTTTAAACGGGCGTACAGCTAGACGGGAGAGCGTTCCCCTCCAGGTGTAGAGCTAGACGGGAGAGCGTTCCCCTCCAGGTTTAAACGGGTGTACAGCTAGATGTGAGAGCGTTCTCCTCCAGGTGTAAACGGGTGTACAGCTAGATGGGAGAGCGTTCCCCTCCAGGTGTAAACGGGCGTACAGCTAGACGGGAGAGCGTTCCCCTCCAGGTGTAAACGGGCGTACAGCTAGACGGGAGAGCGTTCCCCTCCAGGTGTAAACGGGCATACAGCTAGACGGGAGAGCGTTCCCTCCAGGTGTAAACATTAGGGCGTGAAATTATTAACGTGCGTGTAGGTAATAGCTAGCGACCTTTGACCTTCAGTACATGTGTTATGCGGAATGTAAACCAGGTTCCTAGATCAGTGGTTGGCAGTCAGTTAGCAAGACTAGTGAGGTTTTGACCTGGTTTATTACGTGTTGGTTAACAGGTCTTACCTCTTTCCCTTAATGGCCTTCATAATGACATTCATCACATTATAATCATATTCATTACATTACATCATCCTGGGAGGGCTGGGGCTGAGACTAGGGCATATTGTAAGGGAATTTTCCTGAAGGCAATCCTGTGCTCTTTCATATGACTCTGGAGATGGATTGTAGTGTACATGTTTTCTCCATGCAGCCAGACATCGTTCCAAACAGATCTATGAGCAGGAGATGAAACGAGGCCACATTGAACTGGACATCGACAAAGTGGTGATGTTCGGTATCGCTGGGAGTGGTAAAACGTGTGCCCTCGCCGTAATGCTTGGAGACGACCCTCCCGATGTGACATGCAGCACCCCGTTAATGAAGAGACCCGTTGAAGTACTCTTCATGGACGTGGACAAGAAGCTTCATTGGAAGATCAAGACACTGCAAGAAGTCAACGAATCCATTGCCGAGATTATCCATTCGCGAATGCCAAAGGAAGCAGCAGAGGCACTAGTGAGCAGTGTTAGCCCAACCTCCCCCAGCCAGCAGCCTCCCCACTCCACAGCCGACCAGTCATTCCAATCGACACCAGAGGAGACAACTACCACAACATCTGAAGCAGCCAGGGAGATTCCAACACTCTTCAAGAATAAGCCAATCAGCAAAGTACAGTCCAAGGCAGAAGGGAGTCTGGATTATGTGCTGCAGTCGACCGACATGGACGAGGAGTTTGTCTCTCTCATCAACACTTCTCCTCCCTCCTCGGAGCCCATCCTCCGACTGAGGCAGATTCTTGTGCTGGACTCGGGTGGCCAGCCTCACTTTCACGAACTGATTCCCGTGTTCCTGAATGGTGCATC
The DNA here is from genome assembly GCA_963970385.1 of Theonella swinhoei. NCBI lineage: Eukaryota > Metazoa > Porifera > Demospongiae > Tetractinellida > Theonellidae > Theonella > Theonella swinhoei. The sequence continues at coordinate 1,188,425 of OZ019952.1, read as the reverse complement.
CGACTTTGTCTACGTCTTCAAGGTCCACGAGTCCCTGGATATACGATCCATGATCCGCTATTTCAAAGAGGGCAAGCTTGTGTTCCAGTTCCTAGCCAGCCAGACCAACGAAGAGACCCTGAAGCAGTGTACACGAGCGATGACCTCCTTGACTGCCAAGAACAAGGACATCCCTCTCCCAAGATTGCTGTTCCTGGCCACCCACCCAGACATGGTGGCAGAAGGTGAGCTGCCCTCAAAGCTGGAGGCTCTCCACAAGAGGCTGAAGGAGATCCTTTTGCCTCAATTCAAGGATCAAATCGTGTACTGCAACAAGAAAGGGGAAGATTTTATCTTCACCATGAATGCCGCCAAGCCGGTGAAGAAAGACCAGGAATGTGCAGAGGCCATTCGGAGGTGTCTGAGTAAAGAGAGGGAAGGGAAGAAGGGGGTAAAGGTGCCGTTGCGATGGTACGCTCTATACCAGAAGCTACTGCAGGTGATGGAGGGTCTTGGGAAGAAGGTGCTGTCTCGAGAGCAGTGTGGGTTGGTGGCAGAATCAATGGAGATCGATGACGAGTCATGCGATGAAGCTTTGCAATTCTTCAACCGTCTGAACATGCTGTTCTACTTCCCCCATATCCTGCCCAATCTGGTATTCATGGATCCACAGATGTTGCTGGACAAAGTAACGGAGCTGGTGGAGGAGAGCTACCGCATGAGCCAAGCAAAGGAAGACCAGCCACTTTGCCCCATGGAGGGTGAGCAGCTGAAGTTTCGTGACTACGGACAAGTGACAGAGAAGTTTCTGAGAAAGTTCAACAGTCACTACGAGAAGCCCCTGTTCACACCCAAGGAGCTGATCACACTGCTGAGGGGCTTACTTGTGTTTGCCGATCTGTCAGAGGATGTGTATTTCATGCCTTGTCTGCTACAAGTGAAGGCACCAGAGGTGGTTGCACAATACCAAGTGAGTGGTGGGAAAGCTCTTGCTTTGCACTTCCCCGACAGTGGTCCCCTGCTGGGAATGTTCTGCAGCACAGTGGCCTACCTCCTCTCCTCCAAGAATGCTCACCCCTGCCCCTGGGAAGTGGTGCAGGACGAGGCAGGAACTCCGAAATGCCTCAATCGCAACGTGATTAAATTCTCTGTGGACGGGTTTCCAGGGGCCATTTCACTTATCGATCACTTCACACACTTTGAAATCCACATTCGCACTAACCCCAAGCAAGCAGCAGACCTGTGGAAGGTGGCCCATGACGCAGTGTTTGCAGGCCTGAAGAAAGCAGGGAAGACCCTCGGCTACACCAACAACACCCCTGTCCCAGCCATTGTATGCCCCGCCCACCCCACCACACCTCATCCTGCCACTGTGGATCGTAAATGTGGTTGGACATGTGTAAAACTTAAAGAAGAATTTGGAGACATTGAAAAAGACTCCATTCCTTGGTGGACTGCCTGTGGGATGGACTGTGAGTTGACTTAACTGTTTACTAATGTCCTGTGCAGTGTGCATTAATTAGAGTTCAGAGTCTGCTCTTGTGCAGGGAGCACAAATTAAGTACATGCAATAGCACAAGTACCAGTGCAGTAGTACATAGCAGCCTGCACAGTCCTTAGTGGTTAGTAGTCCATTCTCTGGCAATTCATCTGCAAAGATTGTAGTGATAAGCAGGTGTTGCACATATTCTAATTAATGCATACTCTGCCTAATGCCTTGGTAATGTAGTTAGTGTATGGTGTCTGATGACGGACAAGTTTGTGTGTGTGTGTGTGTGTGTGTGTGTGTGTGTGTGTGTGTGTGTGTGTGTGTGTGTGTGTGTGTGCTCTGTACACTGAGTGTCATACTGGGTTTGATATTGTGAGTTTAGTCTTATCTCTTTCCCCTCCCGTCCATTTCTCTCTCTCTTCCTCTCTGCCTTCCTCAACAGCTGCAGTTACATTTTCTACTAGTCCACAGTCACCTGCTCCTGCTGCTGCTCCCGCTGCATGCTCCACCCCCACCCTGCCAGAGCTACTTCGTCTCAAAGTACCTCAGCAAGTCGGTGCTAACTACTCCACATTTGGGATCTTCCTTCTCAATGACCAGACAGGCAGTCGAGTCAATGCCATTGACGATGAATGTCGTGGGAAGTCAGACAAAATTATACTGAGGATCTTACAGGAATGGCTGGAGGGGAAGGGGTTACCTGTGACGTGGGAGTCACTTGTCCAAACACTCAGAGACATCAACCTCTCAGTTCTGGCCGACCAGATACAGACCTCCAAGATGCCTGCCATATAGAGGGGAAGATTGCCGTCAACTAACGTACTGAGTAGCACATGTACACCACCATCGCAATACACAAAGTTCCACAGGACACCAAACACTACCCACCACACCTTACACTACACTCATGAACATTACTCATCATCAGATTCTGTGTGATCATTATTAACTTGCACTTTAATTTTCAAATTGTAATTTCAGAAACAACTTTACACATTTTGATAAAAAAAACCAATAATTTATCACATATTTACACACCACCACACTTCATGAAGTTTGAAAAACACGTGTTAAATCTAAAAACCTGTATTCTGGATATAAAGTGGTACACAACTCCACCAATAGTTGGTCAACATTTAGAATACAGTTGACAGGGTCGCCCACGAAACCAACGCACCACGAGACTTTCTCCTTCAAGAATGCATACTGTTTGTTAACAAGTAGAGATTCGAGATTACTATAGCTAGTGTCAGCTAGTTTGGTGGCTGTTATGGCATTTGGTGGCAAGCTGCCTCGCTGGGTTGGACGTAATGGGTCTTTGATGTGTCCGGGGGAACTGGGGACAGTGCGAAGTTGAGTTTTATGACTTGAGTCTACTGGCATTTGGGAGTAGAGGAAGGCTGCTAGAGTACGAGATATTAGTCTGAATCTGGAGAGGGAGAGGGAGAGGGAGAGAGATGGAGACAGAGGGAGAGAGGCAAGCAGTGGCAGAGGGAGGGGGGGAGGGAGCAAGTGCAGGAGGAGAGAGATGGAGACAGAGGCAAAAGGAGAGAGGGCAGAAGGAGAGAGGGGGGGAGAGAGGCAAGCAGTGGCAGAGGGAGGGGGGAGGGAGAAGAAAGAGTGAAAAAAGCAGTAAAGCATTGTAAAGTACTAGTTCTGCTAGATATCTTACTGATAAGAGTACGTTGATTTCTTGCCCAGACCAATGACTCCAAGTAGACCTTCGCTGGCTTTATCTTCACCGAGTCTTGTGAGACATGTTGCCATGGCAGTGAGGTGAGGGACTACCTCCAAATAGTGCCCACTAAATCGAACCTGCCTCAGAAGTAGAGTGAGTGCTTTGTCCCAAATGAGGAAGACACCTGCTTCTTGTGTGGGTCTGTACATGGGGAGGAGGAGGGATGGGGAAGGAGGGAGGGAAGAGAAGGTGGGAAAGAGGGAGGGAAGAGAAGGTGGGAGAGGGGGAAGAAGGGGGAAGGGATAGAGGGAGGGAGGGAGGGAGGGAGAGAGAGAGAGAGAGAGAGAGAGAGAGAGAGAGAGAGAGAGAGAGAGAGAGAGAGAGAGAGAGAGAGAGAGAGAGAGAGAGAGAGAGAGAGAGAGAGAGAGAGAGAGAGAGAGAGAAAGAAGAGAGAGGGGATTGAAAGGAATAACAATTCTTGTACGTCTCAAAGAGTGTCTTCACCTACTTGGGTTTCAGTTGTGTGCACCACTGAACGACCTTTGCAGCCACACGCAACTCTTGCTGCAACGACGAACTTTGAGGAAGGGTCTGAAGCAGGTGTCCATTCAAAACCAGAGTCGCGCACTCTGCGATGCACGTCTGACAAACCACCTCCATCTTGGGCTCGGGAAGAGCAAGGTAACTGGTCACTCCATGCCAGCCGTAGCCATGAGGGTCCACCGGAAGAGAGAGCTGCTTGCTAGTTGGTTTTACAATCACACTGAAATGAGTCTTTATTGCCTTTTCCACTATCTTCACTAAAATTTGGATATCTACAATTGTACGACAACCTGTCGGGATTTCAAAATTTCTTTGTCATATAAATAGAACATTAAACTCAACCTAGTACATAGAATAGTTGATGGGCTCGCCCAAAGGTACACAAACAATGATGTAATCATTACATCACCTGCAGAAAGGAGAGGGAGAGAGAGGAAATGTATGCTGGGCATCTCATCCAGAATGTGTAAGATAATATCGAGAATCTTCTGTCGGACACCACCAGACGGTGAGCAGGTGTTGAAGAGAGTCAGAACACTTTGTAAGAGATGAGTGATGTCTTCAATCCCTTGGTCCTGACATTCTGAAAGTGAAAGTGATAATACATCTTCACCTTCTGAAGGGGTGGAACCCCTCTAATTAGGATTCCTCAAGTGAGGACACCTCGATAAACAGGACACCTTTTGCTGTGCAATGCATGTCCTTCACAATTAATGCATTAAAGATCACTATTCACTTCTAGTTCACTATACAACAGTGATGAGAACCACACCTGCTTCACCCACTGAAGTCCTATGTCTACAAATTCTGAAATCAGGACACCTCACTAATCAGGACACTTTCTTCAGTCCAAATGGTGTTGAGTTGACTGTAATGTACAACGGCCAGCAATCAGGATACACTTGCACAGAAGAGTGTGTGAGGTGTCCTGATGTCAGGGGTTTAAAAGTACACAAACATGGACAGCAAGCGTGTATGTCCTGTTTATTGAGGTGTCCTCATTTCAGTGGTCCAGATTAGAGTGGTTTTGAGTGACCTATTTACAGAGGTATCCTCAATTTATGGTGCCCTAACTACAGGGTTCAACCCACTCACCTTGAACACACACATCCAGTATGGTTTGAAAGAGGTGAGAGATTACGTCGACGTAATTTGCTGACTGAAGTTCCTTCTTGTGTGAGGCTTGAGATATGAGGTGAACTATGGCGTCAACATAACCTCGTCGCTTCTGCCACACTTCCTACATAACCAGCAGATGAGGAAAGATGTGACACACAGAGTTGTTCTTTCCCCGCTTCCCCATCCTCCCTCCCTTCCCCCTCCCTCCTTCCATCGTTCCCTCCCTCTCTCTCTCTCTCTCTCTCCCTTCCTCTCTCTCTCCCTGCCTCCCTCCCTCCCTCCCTCCCTCTTCCTTACAGGATGTAATTCTTGTCCCTCTCTGTCACTAGAAGGATATCCAGCCACAGCTTTTAGTAGTCTGAGAGACAGAGAGAGCGACGACCCAGTCTCTAGCACCTTACCTGTCAGAGAGGGGAGGAGGGAGGGAGGGAGGGAGGGAGGGAAGAAGGGAGAGAGGGAGGGAGGGAGGGAGGGAGGGAGAAGGGAAGGAGGGAGGGAGGGAGGGAAGGGAGAGAGGAAAAACGGGGAAAGGGAGAGAGGAAGGGAGGGAGGGAGGAAGGAAGGGAGAGGGGATGTGATGTTGTGACCACACACAACATATGGTAGCTATATACCAGGGTCACAGTGGTCACTCTGCCAGCTCAGAATATCACTGTATGTCCTGTAAGAAAAGGGTTAATACATTAAATCTTAGCCCAGAAGAATCTGTCCTGGTTCGTGAAGTGTCCTGACTAGTGAAGTGTCCTGATTAGTGAGGTGTCCTGATTAGTGAAATGTCCTGAATTCTGGGGTTAAAAGTACACAAACGTGGTATTTGGGACAGTAAAAGGTGTCCTCATACAGGGGTCCAAATTAGAGGGGTTCCACTGTTACATGAACACACAATGTAATCACTTTGCATCAATGTATTTCCAGTGGTAGGTTTGAGCCTCTGCAATCACTTCAGGGAGTGTTGTATCATGCTGTAGGTGAGATATGTCAAGATTATGGGAGGAAGAGAGAGAGGGAAGGGGAGAGATGGAGGGAGAGGGGAAGGGAGGGAGGGAGGGAGGGAGGGGGGGAGGGAGGGAGGGAGGGAGGGAAAGAGGAAGGAAAGGAGGGAGGGGGGAAAGAGGGAAGGAGAGAGGTAGGAAGAGAGGAAAGGAGGGGGTAGGGATAGAGAGAAAGAGGGAGGAAAGCAAAGTAATAGGGAAGGAGGGAGAGAGGGGCACCTTCTCCATTACACCACTCTCAGCTGCCAACATGACCAGCAACTGTAGCAACATCACATGTAGCTGTATCGGAGCCTCGGGGTTGCCATGGACACTCACATCACTTCAGAAAAAAACAAACACAAAGGGGTTAAACTCAAAACCCACAGACCAATCACACAACCTACCAACATGCAGCCACAACCTTCTTCCAGTCAATTTTAGGAAAAATGCTCCCAAGAAATACGAAGCAAGATGAGTGATAATACTCCACTAGTTTCAGTTTCATCATGGCTTCAACAGAGGCCAAGTCTGGGAGATACTCGTTCCAGGGAAGCTTAACGAGGTGGGCGTGGTATACTTGTAGAGCGAAGGGAGGTGGGGTAGGGATGGTGAGAGTCGTGCAGTAGAATTCCCATAGCAACGCCATTATGGAGTACTGCTGTGTTGGATCTGTGGTTTGGTGTGGTGTGGTGTGGTGTGGTGTGTGTGTGTGTGTGTGTGTGTGTGTGTGTGTGTGTGTGTGTGTGTGTAATTTAAAACTCCACCCACTTGTACTCAATTCACCTTTCAATGTTCTATGAGCTGTATGTATGGACTCCACAAAATACTCCATTTTCGTTCCCATAACCCCAGTCTCTAGTTCCAGACATGGAGGCTGTAACTGACCAGTGGTACCAGACGGCTGTATGGAACTGATCCACGGACTGAACACATCGAGAATACACTTCCAGCAACTGAAAACGGCTGGAAAATGCAAGAACGTAATTGGCTTGTTTGTAGTCTCAATGATCGTACTTGTACATGACCCTTCTGATAAGGACACTCTTATAAAGTGACCTGATAAGCGAGGTGTCCTGATAAGCGAGGTGTCCTGATAAGTGAGGGGTCCTGATAGGCGAGGTGTCCTGATAAGCGAGGTGTCCTGTTGTACCGAGTTCAGTAGTTGCAAATAAGGAATTAGGGTAGGACGAAACAGGTCTTTTCCTTGCATTCCTCATTTCAGAAATCCATTAAAACTTATCAACCATCATACCATTCTGGTAAGTAGTGGTTCCCATGGAAACAGACTCCTCCCACCTGCATACAAGGGCGCAGCAGAGCAAGTACAAGAAGTTTCCCACAGGAGGTACGTAGTCCCAGGAGATGATGGAGTATAAAGTCTCTCTGGACACTGCTCTTTTCCTCATGTAGTGATGGGAGAGGAAGGCAGTGACATCTTGGCACTGTTGTAAGCCGAGACGGCAGTCTTCTGGGTGGGCTTTATTTAGAGTGAGGATGTTTGTGACAGTTTCCCAGATGGTTGGGGCTACTGTGGAACTGTCTGTAGCTGTGGGAGAGAGGGAGAGGGAGAGAGAGAGAGGGGGTGGGAGAGTTGGAGGGAGGAAGAGGGTAGGGGGAGAGTGGAATGGAGGGAGAGAGGGAGGGAGGGAGAGAGGTACATGTAGAGAGGGGTGTGGAAGGGAAGGGAAAGTGAGAGGAGAAGCAATTGAAGATTGTCCAACTACTCACACACTAGCTGTACCAACCTTCAACTAGGAGTTGTAGAAAGTTGTGCAGGAGCTCAGGGAAATGGTACTCCACAACACATTTCAGATGCTGCTTGTACGACTACATGTAGAGGATAATTACTTTATAAACCACAAGCATTTGGTGGATGTGTACACTGGAACCTCTCACATTAGGACAATCTTGCTGATGGAGTGTCCTGATTAGCAAGGTGTCCTGATTTCAATGGGTTATAGGACAACAAAAGGTGTCCTGTTTATCAAGATGTCCTTAATTCAGGGTAGAGGGGGTATCAAGGTGTCCTCATTTCAGGGTGTCCTCAGAGAGGTTCCATTGCACACACCACCCACCTCCAGTATGATCTGAAGTTCTAAAGAGGGTGTGGCTCCACACAGACACACTCCCCGCCACACGTGGAGGAGGAGATTAGTACGATCAGGTAGGGAAGAGGGATAGTCCTTCAGCCATTGGAGGACATCGAACTGTAGAAGGATACAATATTGGACTTCTCACCCTCTCTCTCTTTTCTCTCCCCCTCTATCTCTTCCTTCCTTCTTCACTCCCTCCCTCCTTCTTTCTTTCCCCCTCCCTATCTCCCTTCTCCCTCCTTCACTCCCCCCTCCCTCCCTCCCTCCCTCCCTCCTTCCCTTCCTCCCTTCCTCCCTCCCTCCCTCCCTCCCTCCGTCCCTCACTCCCTCCATACCTTAGTCAACACAGCCAAAGCCAGATTAGGCCCCTCCTTCCTCACAACAGCCTCCACATCGCTGTACATATCCAGAAAACGCTCAGGACAACTATTAGGATGGAACAGAGGAGACAACAAGTCTGCCTTGTTGGGCTGCTCCAACAGGCACTCAAGAATCCTGACAGTTTGTGTGGTGTCTTGCTGGATGAATTCCTGGAGATGATAGAGAGACACACCTCTGATATGGAAACCCTTGGGACAGAAGAGGTGTCCTGATTAGTGAGGTGTCCTGATTAGTGATGGGTCCTGATTAGTGATGGGTCCTGATTAGTGGGGTGTCCTGATTAGTGAGGTGTCCTGATTAGTGGGGTGTCCTGATTAGTGAGGGGTCCTGATTAGTGGGGTGTCCTGATTAGTGGGGTGTCCTGATTAGTGAGGGGTCCTGATTAGTGGGGTGTCCTGATTAGTGAGGTGTCCTGATTAGTGGGGTGTCCTGATTAGTGAGGTGTCCTGATTAGTGAGGTGTCCTGATTAGTGAGGTGTCCTGATTAGTGGGGTGTCCTGATTAGTGAGGGGTCCCTGATTTCAGGGGTTGAAAATCCATATATGTAAATGTATGGTATTTGAGGCACTAAATGTGTCCTTATTTCGGAGGTCCTGATTAGAGGGTTCCTTTTAAAATTTATAGTGGAACCCCTATCATAAAGCATTCATGAGTACTTCGATAGAGGGCACCTGATTGATGCACGGACAAAATCTACACACACACACACACACACACACACACACACACACACACTCACACACACTCACACACTCACACACACACACACACACCTGCCCCAGGACTCGTATACAGGTGGTAAAGAACTGACACGAGGGAGGGAACTGCCTGCAGTCTTCAGACACATTAGTCAGAATCTCATAAAACAGAGCCACTCCAGACTGTACTGCCAGAGACCTCTCTGTGTCTGGAGGAAGGAGAGATGGTAGTTCAGACTGCAGTGGAACCTCTCTAATATGTGGACCCATCACTTTCTGCATTAGATGGAAGCTCTACTAACTGAGCTACCGAGGCAGCTCAGCTGGCTGTGCAGAATCATGCATTTATAAGGAAGCTGAGTGACCCAACCTAGTCATGACAATGGATGATATTTATGTATACATGACTTAATCATCCATGAGATGCTTAGAAAGACAAGGCAAGGCAACACAACACAACAGAAAGACAAAGCAACACAACACAACTCGTCCAAGGCAGTATTTTTCAAAGAAAAAAATCAGTGATTCAAATTTGACATTTTCCAATCAGCCATTGTCATGACTAGGTGGTGGGCTGACTCTGCTAGCCAAATATACACTGAACTCACATAGGACCAAGTACTGTACCTAACATGACAGGCACAAATACATGTACACGTTGTACCTGGTAGCTGTTGAGACAATCTTGACAATTCCCTGTAAAAAATTAACTTTTATAGTCAAAAATCTGCATTCTGTGGTCCCCACCTAATTACCCCACTGTGGACCACACCCACTTACCCCACTCTGGACCACACCCACTTACCCCACGGTATGTTCCATTCTCATGACAGCCTTACAGAGGTCTCCAGAGAGGGGGAGGGAGAGAGAGGCTATCAGCTCACTGTACTCTGACCTATTGACTGCTAAATGTTGCTCCCACTTCGGGTTGATCTGCATCTCATCAAACTGAGGTTGTGAAGAAGTACGAATGGAGTTTCAATCAGGACAGGATTAGTGAGGGGTCCTGATTTCAAATACCAATCAGGACACCTGAAATGAGGACACCTCCATTACAGGACACTTTGCTGTCCTAAATACCGTGTTTGTGTACTGTTCAATGAAATCAGTACACCTCAATAATCAGGACACTTTCCAATCATGTCCAAATTAGAGAAGCCCCTCCTGTATTTAAAGACCCCTACGCCATGGGGAAATTTCCAAATGAACCCCACACTGCATACCCTGAAGACGATAGTTGCTGGGTTAGAACATCTGTGGGAAGATCTGATCCGTGATTTGCATGGAACGGAGACGTGGTGTTGTCGTGGTACATTGGAATAGAGTTCAGGAATGGCATCCATGTACTGAGTGTCCAGGGTGGCCAGTGTATTGTACTTGGTGGAGTAGGTACTGAGGGGGGAGGGAGGGAGGGGAGGAGGGAGGGAGGGAGGAGGTGCTTCATACAGGCTTCAATGGAGTTGGGACCTGAAGATGTGTCCCTATTAGAGAGGTGGCCTCATTTCAGAGGGTGGTATGTACAGGCTTCAATGGAGTTGGGACCTGAAGAGGTATCCCTATTAGAGAGGTGTCCTCCATTCATCTTCCTACCTTGCCTGTTGCACAATAAACTGAATGTCACTCCTCAAAATGAGAAGAAGAGAATCTGGAGAGAGCAGTATCTCTTCCGTCAGGTGTTCAAAGGGGGTGGGGCCACCTTGTAAAGTGGGTGGAGCTACAGGTTCCTTCCGTCTCTTGAGCCTTTTCTGTATTCTTGTTATGGCTGGAAATGAGGAACAAATATTAGACACACACACACACACACACACACACACACACACACACACACACACACACACACACACACACACACACACACACACACACACACACACACCATCATCGGAGGCAGTCTTGGGGGTGTGGCTAGGCAGTGTCTTCTGATAGGACTCAACTTGAAGCCATTCTTCAACTAGTGACATCCGTTGACCTTTGACCTCCCACAGTGGCACAAACTCCGTCCACAGCTCCACCTGAAGAAGTGAAAAAAAGTTATATACATGTACACATACAGTTGAACCTCTCTAATCTGGACACCTTTCGGACAGAAGAAAGTGTCCTGATTAGTGAGGTGTCCTGATTAGTGAGGTGTCCTGATTAGTGAGGTGTCCTGATTAGTGAGGTGTCCTGATTTCAGGGGCTAATAACACAAACATGGCATTTGGGACATCATGCAATGCTATTGGAGCCTGAGGTCTGAGTATTCATGTATGTGTACATCGTACAGTGGTTGAGGAGAAGATGGTGGATAGTCTCTGGGAGTCATACTGCTGGGGAAGACCTGGGAGATAGAGAGAGGGGTCATGGAGGCGTGGCTCCTCTAGCCATAGGTTGAGGGTCTGAAAGAGACTGGAAGGGAGAGAGTGAGTGAGTGAGTGAGTGAGTGAGTGAGTGAGTGAGTGAGGGAGGGAGTGAGTGAGGGAGGGAGGGAGGGAGGGAGGGATCGAGGGAGGGAGGGAGGGAGGGAGGGAGGGAGGGAGGAGGGAGGCAGGGAGGGAGGGAGAAAATAAAGTGGAGGGTAGAGAATAAACAAGAAAGCAGTGAACCCACATACCAGGAAGTGTATCTCCTTACCTCAGTGTTTTAGGCAAGTATTCCCTCAGGTCTTCTCTCTCTCCCTCTCCCTCTCCCTCTCCTTCCTCCCCTCTTCGCAGCTTGTCGATCTGAGACTGGAGCTTCATACAAATAGCTGAGAGAGCAGACTTCATCTGGCGACGCTGAGAATTGGCCTTCGAATTTGAGAAGAAACGAAGCCCCAAGCTTCCTCTTTCAGGCATTCTAGAGTGGAGAAACTTGTCCTGTTAACTGCCCAGTGTCCTGATTCATGAAGTGTCATAATTTAGCATACTAATCTGAATCAGGACACCCTGAAATTAGGACACCTTAATCAACAGGACAGCTTCTCATGTTTGTATACATGAAGGCATCAACCCTGAAATTAGGACACCTCACTAATCAGGACACTGCACCAATCAGGACACCTCACTAATCAGGACTCTACCTTCCATCTAACTCAGAGAGGTACCACTGTCCTACTAAGTTTTCACCCATTTCACAGTGTCCTGATAACTCCTCTTATCAGTAACAGAACTCACGTGGACTCCAGCACAGGTCTCTGGAGGTAGAGAGAGAAAAACTTCTGCCAAACCAGGGGCATGAGGGGGTGTCCCGGTTCCAAGTTGGAACAGAACTCGGCCCAGCGGTAAATGGAGAGATTTGATGAGTTGAAAGCCCCAGGAGCTGTCTTTAGCTCTGTAAATGCTTTCTGGAAGAAAATATATGTGTTCCTATTAGAGAGGTGTCCTCATTTCAGAGGGTGGTATGTACAGGCTTCAGTGGAGTTGGGACCTGAAGATGTGTCCCTATTAGAGAGGTGTCCTCATTTCAGAGGGTGGTATGTACAGGCTTCAATGGAGTTGGGACCTGAAGATGTGTCCCTATTAGAGAGGTGTCCTCATTTCAGAGGGTGGTATGTACAGGCTTCAATGGAGTTGGGACCTGAAGATGTGTCCCTATTAGAGAGGTGTCCTCATTTCAGAGGGTGGTATGTACAGGCTTCAATGGAGTTGGGACCTGAAGATGTGTCCCTATTAGAGAGGTGTCCTCATTTCAGAGGGTGGTATGTACAGGCTTCAATGGAGTTGGGACCTGAAGATGTGTCCCTATTAGAGAGGTGTCCTCATTTCAGAGGGTGGTATGTACAGGCTTCAATGGAGTTGGGACCTGAAGATGTGTCCCTATTAGAGAGGTGTCCTCATTTCAGAGGGTGGTATGTACAGGCTTCAATGGAGTTGGGACCTGAAGATGTGTCCCTATTAGAGAGGTGTCCTCATTTCAGGGGGTGGTATGTACAGGCTTCAATGGAGTTAGAGAGGTGTCCTCATTTCAGAGGGTGGTATGTACAGGCTTCAATGGAGTTAGAGAGGTGTCCTCATTTCAGAGGGTGGTATGTACAGGCTTCAATGGAGTTAGAGAGGTGTCCTCATTTCAGAGGGTGGTATGTACAGGCTTTAATGGAGTTGGGACCTGAAGATGTGTCCCTATTGGAGAGGTGTCCTCATTTCAGAGGGTGGTATGTACAGGCTTCAATGGAGTTGGGACTTGAAGATGTGTCCCTATTAGAGAGGTGTCCTCATTTCAGGGGGTGGTATGTACAGGCTTCAATGGAATTGGGACCTGATGATGTATCCCTATTAGAGAGGTGTCCTCATTTCAGAGGGTAGTATGTACAGGCTTCAATGGAGTTGGGACCTGAAGATGTGTCCCTATTAGAGAGGTGTCCTCATTTCAGGGGGTGGTATGTACAGGCTTCAATGGAGTTGGGACCTGATGATGTGTCCCTATTAGAGAGGTGTCCTCATTTCAGAGGGTGGCATATATACCTACCTTTAAAGCATTGTCAATGGATATTTTTGGGTCTTTCTTCAACTGGAGGAGAAGTTCCTTCCAAATTCCTTCTTTTTCTTCAAACTGTTGTTCAGCACAGAGAGAGAAATAGGCCAGCCAGGGAAACTCCTTGATGGACTAGAGGAATGAAGAGAGAGGGAGGAGAGAGGGAGAGAGGGAGAGAGGGAGAGGGGGAGAGAGGGAGGGAGAGAGGGTGGGAAAGAGGGAGGGAAGGAGGGAGGGAGGGAGGGTGGGTGGGTGGGAAAGAGGGAGGGAGGGAGGGAGGGAGGGAGGGAGGGAGGGTGGGAAAGAGGGAGGGAGGGAGGGAGAGAGGGAAGGAGAGAGGGGGGGAAGGAGTATATTGGGGTTGGTTCCAAATCTTCCACTTACCACAGAAGTGAAGATGGAAGGAGGTCCACCACCTACGACCACAGACCAGACAGGGGATAATATCCCTCTCCTCACGTAGAAAGGATTCATACCCTGGGTACAGGACGGGTTAATGTAGTGTAATATGGTTATGGTACAGGATGGGTTAATGTAGTGCAATATGGTTATGGTACAGGACGGGTTAATGTACTGTAATATGGTTATGGTACAGGACGGGTTAATGTAGTGTAATATGGTTATGGTACAGGACGGGTTAATGTAGTGTAATATGGTTATGGTACAGGACGGGTTAATGCGGTGTAATATGGTTATGGTACAGGACGGGTTAATGAAGTGTCAATTAAAGTACAATGGACCTTCTAAAAGTATTCTTACACGATAGGCTTCGAGAAGGGCATTAATTAGAAGCTTCTGTTGTGTTGGTTGATTGAAAGCAGCCAGACAGAGAGAGTTTAGTAAGTACAGCAAACTCTGCTCCCTGATTGGACGAAATATGAGGTGATTTTGAAAACATACATACATATGCAGTCACATGACGGTCACGTGAGATTCATGTGACTGTCATGTGATATGAACCTGTGCCAGCTTGGATAAGAGAGTAGTACATGAGTCCAGAACTGAAGGATGACATCACTGCTGACTCCGCCCCTCTGACCACACCCACTCTGCAGCTGGGTGTGAACGAGGCCCGCCATTTTCCGTAGCAACATAGGCTGGGGGGTCACAAATGATATTCGGTCACGTAGAGACACACTTGCTGAGTCAGCATTAGCCACAGCAATGATAGCTTGCAAGAAACTGGATATGGAAGATAAGAAATGACCTGATTAGTGAGGTGTCCTGATTAGTGAGGTGTCCTGATTAGTGAGGTGTCCTGATTAGTGAGGTGTCCTGATTAGTAAGGTGTCCTGATTAGTGAGGTGTCCTGATTAGTGAGGTGTCCTGATTAGTGAGGTGTCCTGATTAGTGAGGTGTCCTGATTAGTGAGGTGTCCTGATTAGTAAGGTGTCCTGATTAGTGAGGTGTCCTGATTAGTGAGGTGTCCTGATTAGTGAGGTGTCCTGATTAGTGAGGTGTCCTGATTAGTGAGGTGTCCTGATTAGTGAGGTGTCCTGATTAGTGAGGTGTCCTGATTAGTAAGGTGTCCTGATTAGTGAGGTGTCCTGATTAGTGAGGTGTCCTGATTAGTGAGGTGTCCTGATTAGTGAGGTGTCCTGATTAGTAAGGTGTCCTGATTAGTGAGGTGTCCTGATTAGTGAGGTGTCCTGATTAGTAAGGTGTCCTGATTAGTGAGGTGACCTGATTAGTGAGGTGTCCTGATTAGTGAGGTGTCCTGATTAGTGAGGCATCCTGATTAGTGAGGTGTCCTGATTAGTGAGGTATCCTGATTAGTGAGGTGTCCTGATTAGTGAGGTGTCCTGATTAGTGAGGTGTCCTGATTAGTGAGGTGTCCTAATTGAAGACATGAACATCAAGTGTCCTGTATATAACCATCATTACCACACCCTACCTAACCTCATGTTCTCAATGAGTATCTTTTTGTGCTGAAAGAATCGTGGAGTTAAATTTGCAATGACTCTGAGAGCTGGTAAGAAGTAGCCTTCGTTAATGAGTCGATTAAGGAGGGGTAACCCTCCTAATAGGAAATGATCGGTGCTGGAGGGAGGGAGGGAGGGAGGGAGGGAGGGAGAGAGGGAGGGAGGGGTAGGGAGGGAAGGAGAGATGAGAGGGAAGGAAGGAGGGAGGGAAGAGAGGGATAGAGAAGGAGGAGCCCTCTAATGCAGACCCCCTAACTTACTCTGAACCCTCTAATTCAGACCCCCTTACTTACAGACCCCCCAACTTACTCTGAACCCCCTAATTCAGACCCCCTGACTTACAGACCCCCAACTTACTCTGATCCAAGACTAGTAATACACAGAGCCACATAAGCTGCCAGAATTCCTTCGTACAGGACAGCATCTCGAAGTTCGGCAAGTTCCCTCTCGTTGCTACTGGTGAGGTCTGGTAGAATGATGGCATCGCTATCTGGGGAGAGCCGAGCCCAGTCTGGCTCCGCCCTTCTTCTGCCATATCACACACACACACACACACACACACACACACACACACACACACACACACACACACACACACACACACACACACACACACACACACACATACATGTACATTTATACAGTGGAACCTCTCTAATCCGGACACCCTTGGGACAGAAGAAAGTGTCCTGATTAGTGAGGTGTCGGGTTGAAAAGTACACAAACATGGTATTTCGGACAGCAAAAGGTGTCCTGTTTATTGAGGTGTCCTCATTTCAGGGGGTCCTAATTAGAGGGTGTCCATGAAGTCAATACAGATCTTTTCTCTTCACATACACATGTACCTGTAGACACTGGTGTCCTTGGCCGGGGCAGGAGGTCCTGTCCTTTCCGTTGGAGCAGATGTCTCCGGAGTAAGTGCTTCCATGGAGGTACGAATGACCTAATGATAGAGAATGGGTGGAGTCACTCTACAAATTAATCTGCACCTGTATTGCAGCATACATTGTACATGTATCAGCTGGTTACAGTGGCAGGATCAGCTTGAACAGACATGCTATTCTCAGGATCAAAGTGTCCTGATTAGTGAAGTATCATGATTAGTGAGGTGTCCTGATTAGTGAGGTGTCCTGATTAGTGAGGTATCCTGATTAGTGAGGTGTCCTGATTAGTGAGGTGTCTTGATTAGTGAGGTGTCCTGACTAGTGAGGTGTCCTGATTAGTGAGGTGTCCTGATAAGTGAGGTGTCCTGATTAGTGAGCCTCCCTTCACTATATTTCTGAAACACTGAGTGGTGTCCTGTTTATCGAGGTGTCCTGTTTCATATCATCCTATTTAGAGGGGTTTTCCCCATGTGTACCTGATTTGGGTGGAGTTTCAACATCAGAAGTACCTCCCACGACCAAGATACGAAGTCCTTCTCCTCCTGAGACATGGTTAGTCGTTGGAAGGTGTTCTTGTACTGTGTGAGAAAGGGGTTAATGTTATGGGGAGGGAGGGAGGGAGGGGGAGGGAGGGAGGGAGGGAGGGAGGAGGGGGGAGGGAGGGAAGGAGAGAGGGAAGGAGAGAGGGAAGGAGGGAGGGAGGGAGGGAGGGAAAAGAGAGAGGAAGGGAGGGAGGGAAGGAGAGAGGGAAGGAGGGAGGGAGGGAGGGAGGAGGAAAAGAGGGAGGAAGGGAGGGGAGGGAGGGAGGGAGGGAGGGAGGGAAGGAGAGAGGGAAGGAGGGAGGGAGAGAGGAAAAGAGGGAGGAAGGGAGGGGAGGAGGGAGGGAGGGAGAGAAGGAGAGAGGGAAGGAGGGAGGGAGGGAGGGAGAGAGGAAAAGAGGGAGGAAGGAGGGGAGGGAAGGAGAGAGGAAAGGAGGGAGGGAGGGAGGGAGGGAGGAAAGAGGGAGGAAGGGAGGGAGGGAGGGAGGGAGGGAGGGAGGGAAGGAGAGAGGGAAGGAGGGAGGGAGAGAGGAAAAGAGGGAGGAAGGGAGGGGAGGGAGGGGAGGGAGGGAAGGAGAGAGGGAAGGAGGAGAGGGAGGGAGGAGAGAGAAAAGAGGGAGGAAGGGAGGGGAGGGGAGGGAGGGAGGGAGGGAGGGAGGGAGGGAGGGAGGGGAGGGAGGGAGGGAGGGAGGGAGGGGAGGGAGGGAGGGGAGGGGAGGGAGGGAGGGGGAGGGAGGGAGTACCTTGCCAATGGAAGATTGTACTGATGTATAATCCTTTCCCCAGGGTGCCAGGGAAGTAGGACTGAGTGGGCCTCGACTACCATCAGAGCAACAGAGCGATGGGTCCACCAGTCCAGAACCAGGGTATTGGAACCGTCCTGGGACAAACACAAGTACACAATTAGGAACCCCCACACCCGAATGGTGTCCTGATTAGTGAGGTGTCCTGATTAGTGGTGTCCTGATGTCAGGGGTTGAAATCTACATTCTGAACCCTAATTAAAGGCGTTCCTCTACAGTAATTTTGCAATAATCCAGTCAAGCTGTTGTCGTTAGTTACAATTACATGTACATGTACATACTTCTGTTCTGCGGCCCCAGTTCAGTTCACCAATCATCACCCGAGCCAACTTATTGGTGTCTGATTGCAGGGGCGTCCCCACTAGCCATTGGTGGGCGTGGCCTAAGTCAGCAGAGGTCGGAGTCCAGATGTGAAGGGGGAGTTCCCTCATGACAGATATACAGTTCTGAAAATTAGAGGCAAATTCAGGACCCTTATTCTATGAAATTTCTGGACCCCCTTGAATATGAAATGTCTGGACCCCCTTAAATTTCAGGAACCCCTTAAATATGAGGACCCCTTATGTAGGAAATTTCTGGACCCTTTAAATATGAAATATCTGGACCCCCTTCAATATGAAATTTCAGTACCCCTTATCTATGAAATTTCTGGACCCCCTTAAATTTCAGGACCCCCTATCCGTGAAATTTCACATACATGTACAATGTACGCACCTCTCCAACATGACTAACCACCTCACTGATTCGACCAATCAGAACAGAGATAATGAAGGGGTGCACTATGGCGATGGAGTCGAGTAGGGAGGACCCGGTACGAGAGTAGACGTCACTGGAGAAGTCCATCACCTGGGTTACCTAGGATACAGGACGACACGCTGACACTGTCCTGATGAATAATGTGTTAACTACTAAGGAATTTACATGTATGTAGATTCCAAAAAAAATTAAATTTCTAGATTCCAAAGGAAGAAAGAAAATTTTTCTAAGGAATCAAATGCCTCCCCCTTGCCCCTCCCCCTGCCCCTCCCCCTTGCCCCCTGCCTACCCCTGTAGATATACAGAACTGGTTGTGGTACTTTGCTTTTCATGTGTGTGTGTGTGTGTGTGTGTGTGTGTGTGTGGTAAAGTTACCATGTACCTCAAATATCTCCAAGACGATGGTTGTGATGAACTGTCTCTCCTCATCGCTGGTGGCAACACGGGCTCGTGCCATGTTGGCAAAGGTCGTCAAGAGGAAGACAGCTTCAGATGTAAATGTCTTCATCAGGAGGTCCGTAAACTGGGCTTTGTGGGTGGGGTCTGGGGTGTGGTTTAACAGAGGGGGGTGGAGTTTCAGACTGACTGTACTCACACATGTATAGTAGCAACTCAAGGGCAAATAGAGTATCCTGATTAGTGAGGTGTCCTGATTAGTGAGGTGTCCTGATAGTGAGGTGTCCTGATCAGTGAGATGTCCTGATTCAGAATCCCTTGCTTGATCTGTACATACCTTCTAAGAATGCAATGACTTCTTCCGCCTGTGAAGGTGACGAGTTAGTCATGATCACACCTTCCCTTCTCTCACCCCCTCCCCCCTCCACCCTCTCTCCACTGGTATTGTCAGATGCTCTAATCTGGTTGCTATAGATACAGTAGAAGATGTTCCAGAGTGCTGTAAGAGATATTGTGTCATACGGCATGTCAGCAAGGAACTGCCAGGCTCCTAGTCTGAGGGAGGGAGGGAGGAGGAGGGAGAGAGGGAGGGAGGGAGGGAGGGAGGGAGGGAGGGAGGGAGGGAGGGAGGGAGAGAGAGGAGGAGGGAGAGAGGGAGGGAGAGAGGGAGGGAGGGAGGGAGGGAGGGAGGGAGGGAGAGGAAGGGAGAGAGAAAGAGGGAGGGAAGATGAGAGGGAGAGGGAACAAGAGAGGAGGGACAGAAGGAGGTTGAGATGGAGAGGGAGAGAAGAGAGAGGGAAGGAGGGGAGAGACAGGGAAGGAGGAAAATAGGACGCTGTACAGCACACAGTGTATCACGTCCATCTTTACCTGTGTGCAGTGAGAATCCACTGTGTAGCCCGTAACACAAACTGGTCAAACTCGAGTTGTAACCGGTTCAACGAGTATCTAGCTTGCCCATCACCCTCTACACTCTGCTGTGGTACACTGGACAGTGTGTCTCCGTTGGAGAGACGGTAGGCTCTGTACACTGACCATTGGTCAGCTACGTACTGTACAGTTTGACTGGGGGAGGGGAGAGGGAGGGGGAGGGGAGGGGGAGAGGAGAGAGGGGAGGAGGGGAGAGGGAGGGACAGAGATAGGGGGAGGGGGAGGGGGGAGGGGAGAGGGAGAGGGAGGGGCAGAGAGAGGGAGAGGAGCAGAAAGGGGTAAAAAGGGGAAGTGACAGAGGAGAGTAATGGTTACAAGTACAGAGGAAGAAGAGGGTAGAGAGGGGTAAACACAGGGGGGGGGGGGGAGAAAAGGGGACAATATTAAACAGGGGCACAGTGAGAGGGGGAGGGGGGAAAGGTGACAAGAAAGGGGGGCAGAGAGAGAAGCATATTTAACATGACCCCCACCAACTCTCTCCAATTACCGAATAGTCCGGCCGACTTGCTTGACAAATTCCTTATATCGAGAGAGACGAAGTGTTGAAAATGCAGCCCCCAGCAGTCGAATGAGGCATGTGGAGAACGCTATCAGGCGGAGCATTTGATGACTGGTTGTCTTGGCAACAGGGAGTTCCCCTGAAAGAAAACATACTTTAATTAATAGGGATTGCCAAACTTGAAACACTGATTGAGATCTTGTACACATACCATCGACTCCGATCTGGAGTATATGTTGGAAGAGGTCGGTAAATGGGAACTGATCGAGGAAGGAGATAAAGTCAGATTCTTTCAGTAGTATCATATTCTCCTCGTCCACCTGGAAGGTCAAAGGTCAGTTAATGGAAGGTTCTTCTCATCACTCTATTCAGGACACTTCTCTAATCAGGACACACAAGAAGAGTGTCCTGAATAGTGAGGTGTCCTGATTTCGGTACACAAACACGATATTGAAAGATTCTCCTTTCAGAGCGTTCTAATTAAGGGTCAAGAATGATATTTTCAAAATTTCTTGTACCTCTTCCAAATCTTCTTCCACAAAGGTCCATCTGTGCCTCTCACCCTCGCTCCTGGTTGCTATGGGAACATTGAGTGCTACCAGAAACTCCTCCCGTTGCTTGATGGGTAGCAACAGAGTCGCTAGGGCACAAACGAAGTAATCAAGAAAGGGGCCACCCCAATCTTGATGGAGTCCCATTCCCACGCCCCAGTCATAGGCATAGTGGTGGTCTGGAATGCTGCCTGTCAAGATATCTGTGAAATGGGGTGAGAAATTAACATGATTAGTAGGGGCTTACTCCAACTTGAATATACCACTTAGCAGTAGCCTTGGTTCCAGGCCTTCCCCATGAGCGTTTATATTACGCTCTGATTATGTGTGGGAGAAAAACATTGAAAAGTCGGGGTAGGCCTGGGTGCAAACGTCACGTGAGGTAGACGTTAGGTACAGATGCCTGGCGGTGTGGCACTTTGCGTGTGCGGATACTAACCGTAGTCAGTTTCTTCGCGTGTCTCAAATTGGCCTGGGAATGAGGCTAGATTAGTAGGGGCTTGAATATACCACTTATATAGCAGCACATACAGGGTTTCGTTTGGGGGGCGGGGCCCTTGGATCTGAAGTGAATCCCGTGATTTGAAAAATTCATTGCTGCACAAATCCCACCCCCCTCATATTCTACTTTGCACCCCTTCCCAGAATGTCTGAATGAAACACTGACCATAGAAGTAGGAACAGGGGGGCCAGGGGGCCAATATTTTAGGAGGGGGCCTGGCCCACCAATAATTACCCAGCTACTTATTATAGTCGAGCATATTCAATCCAGTAGACAGTAAGAGTTACTGGTCAATAGACAAATCGGTCAGGTTTGGCCCCCCCAATATTTTTATCTCCCTACTCCACTGCTAACATACATGTACATGTACATGTATATACACATGTACCTCTTTGTCCAAACTGAGCTTCCAACACCTGTCCAGTGCGGAGAGGAGACATGACCTGGAGGTAGGCCACGCCCCATTCACTGACCCCTGGCGGACAGCGCAGGAGGTGGTGTTGTATGAACTGATGGTCAGTGAGTGTGGCAATACGGAGCAGAACACTCATCTAGGGAATAGGAGAGATGGAGACTGTAAGGACCTTTGAAATGAGGACACCTCAATAAACAGGACAGCAGGAACCCCTCTAATTAGGACACCCTGAAATGAGGACACCTCGATAAACAGGACACATTTTACTGTCCTAAATGCTGCCTGCAATCAGGACACCTCACTAATCAGGGCACCTCACTAATCAGGACACTTCTCTTGTCCCACTAGACTCCGAATTAAACACACATCATTAATCACGATAATTACATTAACCCTATCCAGACTAAGGACACACGACTACAAGTAGTTAACCCAGACAGAACACGACCATGTACATGTACATGCAGCCTTCAGACCCTGCCCAGCCCTTCCTTAAGTACACTTCAAACATTACATGTACACGTACAGTCTACATATTAACAAGTAAACAACAAAATTACATGCATAAAATGCCTATAGAATGCTTAATATATGAGTTACAGTTGTGCTAATTCAGTTAATTGTCTGTTTACCAGCATATTCAGCCATTGACGACAGTCTGAGGTGAATTGTTCGTCTCGATTGGGACGACGTTCGAATGTGAAGAGGACGGATATTGCGTCTCGAATGTGTGATGAGTGTCTGTCGAGTGTGCCTGGAGGAGACTGGGGGATCCAGGCTGGAGGGGGGAGGGAGGGGGGGAGGGAGGGAGGGAGGGGGGAGGGAGGGAAGGAAGGAGGGAGGGAGGGGAGGTGGGAGGGAGGGAGGGAGGCAAAGGAGGCAAGATATAGGGAAGGAAGAAGGGTTAAAGGAGGGAGGGAAGAAGGAAGGAGGGATGGAGGGAGGGAAGGAGGGATGGAAGGATGAAGGGAAGGAGAGAAGGAAGGAGGAAGGGAAGGAGGGTGGGAAGGAGAGAGGGAAGGATGGACGAGAGGCAGTAAAGACAGAGAGTAAAAGAGAAAGCAGGTAAGAGAGAGGTAAGGGAGAGTTAGCCTCTTACAAGTAAATCCAACATCTTGGTGCAGTTGAGAGAGAACAGGTAATAATTTGAGAAGCTGTGACAGGTAGTGTTCCACGTGTATCCTGGCCAGCTGACTGGAATATGACGTCATGCTCAACTCCTGCACCAGACATCACATTAAAGAGGCTCTCACTGTGGAAATCACGTGACAGTCATGTGACAGTCATGTGATGCTAACCTCTTGCAACACGTTTCTGGTTTCAGTCAAGGCGGTGTTAAAATGGAGAGCAGCTTCGGGGTTAAACACAGCCATCTTGTAGGTGTGGTCATGACTAAGCTTGACACGATCCCCACATCTTGCCTTCATCATGTACAGTACATACATGCAAATGGTAATCAATTAAAATGTGGGTGTGGCTCCAACTCACTGATGATGTAATGGTCTGACTCTCCGTCTTCCATATCAACGGCTTATAAGTATCATAATCATTTTCCAGAGCCTGCACACAAAACATACACGTATATACATGTCCATGGTGTCACTGCAATATGAGCTGCCTCGGGTAGCATTCAAATCTCGATAAGTGATCCTATTACAGTAGAACCTCAGTTATCCGAACCGCGATTATCCGAAGTCTCAATTATCCGAACAGGCGTTGACAAGTAAATTCGCTTAATTAGAACAAGTTATACGCAATAGTACAGCTTGCACACTGTA
The DNA here is from genome assembly GCA_963970385.1 of Theonella swinhoei. Classification (NCBI taxonomy): domain Eukaryota; kingdom Metazoa; phylum Porifera; class Demospongiae; order Tetractinellida; family Theonellidae; genus Theonella; species Theonella swinhoei. The sequence continues at coordinate 1,165,065 of OZ019952.1, read as the reverse complement.
GGCAACTGCACACGTTGTTGGAAAATGCCGTCTGTCGCTGCTTAGGGAGTCCATATAGCCTTGTAAACATGACGGCCTTGTATAACACTGGTCGAAACTGCCATCCTACATGCTATAACCACACAAATGCGAACAGGCGCATAGATTAACTTATCTGAACAAATTCAGTTATCCGAACACTGGAAATTTTATTGAGCCCAGAGGTATTCGGATAACCGAGGTTCTACTCTAGAGAGGTTCCACTGCGACCTTTAACCCTCACCAACCCACACCCAGGCCATATTAAGAACGTATAATGGAGTACTATCAAGTTGTTCACATTGTACATGTACATAGTCAGTTTCTCTTCCATGACACCTCACTCACTCACAGAGATGCTTAAGGCAACACTACACAACACAACTCGAAATTCTTTTTCCCAAGATTAATCGGCGGATTCAAACCCACGACCCTCGCATTCTAGGCACCACTCCTAATACCAACTGACCAACTGAGGCACCTCAGATGGCTGGGCACACACAAATCAGGGCAAAAACCTACATGCACTACATAGGTAATGTACATGTAGGTAATGATGTGGTGGATGAACTCATTAGTTCTGAAACGGCTGAACCACTAGTGTTCTGGTGTGCCTTGCGTTATATAAACCGGTAGTGTGCTAGACAAGTTGCGTGTATTCCCTGCTGATGAGAGCTAATAAGCTCGAAACAGTGCTGTCCAGGGATCGCTTAGCTTGTCTGGCCACACCAGATATGGTTTTTCTCATGTAATACATACACTAGCTATATCCCTACCTGTAAGTGTGCCTGTGAAGCGACAAGGGCTTGTCGTGATTTCAGGTAAATTGACAGCAGTTCATACAGAGGATGGTTGTCCTGACGACTCTCTTGAATGAAGACGTCTTCAAATACTTCCCGAGTTTCAAGTTGACGATTTGGGTAGAGGAGAGATAAGTCTTCTTCGGTAAATGGGACGAGATTTTCCGTCAGTTCTTGCTCTGCTGCAAGGCTGTCGAGGTCGGGGTATATCAACCCGGTGGTTTCCATGGCAACTGTATCCATGGTAACCATTTGAGTTTCCGTGAGGACTGGGGCAGATGGAGCTGTGGCTTGATTGGTATGCGTGTGTGTATCAGCAATTTGACCACCGAAAGCTGTTCTGGATTCACTTTCAGTTTCAACTAGTGAATCAATTTTAGAATCTCTCTCCAGCTGTGTCACAACTTCATTCTCTCGGGACACTTGTTTGCTTCTAATTAAAGGGGCTTCCACTTGTTCAGGTTGACTAACACCAGCCACTTCTAAAACAGGCACTTCTTGTTTTAGTAACTTGCTACGAACTGGCTCTTCCTCCTCCCTGAGGCTGGGTGGCAACTCCACCCCCTCCTCCCTAAGGATGGGTGGCAACTCCACCCCCTCCTCCCTGAGGATGGGTGGCAGCTCCACCACCCCTCCTGACACAGTCACAGCCTCAGACAACTCTCTCTCTCCTCCAGTAGCAGAACCAGACAAACCAGCTTGTACCTCTGGTGCTCTTACTTGAGTTTCACCTTTCGTAGTTTCTACCTTCACATCGCTAGTGGCAACCTCAAGAGGGGGAGATTTTGTCAACAACTCGTTACTACTTTCCTCAGGTAGTGTCTTAGTGTCTCCCTTGGCTGAGTCAGCAGTCTCAGGCTCTTCTGGAACATTCCCTACTACTAGTGGTTGAGTGGATTCTTGTTCCGTTGCTGTGGCAACTGGAGTAGTTGCGGAAGACATAGATGCACCAGTACTGGGGCTCTGTGGCACACATACAGTATCAACTTACGTAACGTTAGGACATTTACATGTATAGGACAGAAGGAAGTGTCCTGATTAGTGAGGTGTCCTGATTCCTATATTAAGGACTCTGAAATGAGGACACCTCAATAAAAAGGACACTTTTTTGCTGCCTCAAATATACATACCATGCAATTCAACCCCTGAAATCAGGACACCTCACTAATCAGGACACATTCTTCTGTCCATATGGGGTGCTTGAATTAAACATGCATCATTAATCGTGATCATATGCACACTAACGACACGTCTGAACATAACACAATCATGTGAGCCTTCGGCGCCTAACCCTATGGTCCGCCCTCAAGTCCTAATTAGAGGGTTCACCCCTTAATGAAGTGAATGACACAAGCTGACATCATCATTCCATCTACACAAACAACATGTACTGTACGATGCTTACTTGTGTTGTCTTGTCACGCGCCTTTGCTGCAGAGGTACAAACACCATTTGTACGTACACAAAACAGACAAGGCATGTGAGAATCACTTACACACATCAAACATATGATACAGTGTTTAGTAAAGCTTATAAGCTGGGTACATGTTCATGTAGCCACACCCCTCAAACGTGCACATGCGCACTGTATATACCTTCGCTGGATTTCGTCTTCTTTTTGGCTTTTCCTTTGCTTTTCGGTCTGACGGCCTCCATGGCTGGAGATACGCTTTTTTGTTGAGTTAAAACGTACAACAGACCGACGTAGAAACTCAAGAGTGTCTCTTTGGGCTTGACTCTGTGCTCTGGTTGTCAATGGTTCAATTGGTGGCTTTGGACGAGGCTGCTCTGCTGGATCCGCGTTACCAAGGCTGCAAACAAACCGGAAGAGCTACACAGAGGCAGACTACGTGCAGCGCCAGCTGGAAGTCATCACATGACGACACGACGCGCACTCCAAACTGTTAGCCAAAAGCGCACTATTTAGAAACTAGATGTAATTAACTTCCTGTGCCTGTGGGCGTGGTTGTTATTATGTCAGTGATGATGAGCTCAATCACACAAAGTTGCGTGTGCGGTTTTAGTTAGTGTTGTCTGTTGGCAGAGAAGCTACGTCAAGGCTCGCCTCCAGAAAAGGGTAAGCTACAACAGATAAGCATATTGGCAAGTTCTCGTGTGTAGAGTAGGTCAGATAGGTGTAATCTATATCATACTGGGATACCTTTGTTTGCAAATGTGGAGGTGTAAAATCGTAAGTTAGAATTATGGCGCCTTCTCGTGTGTGCGTGAGCGTGTGTGTGTGCGTGTGTGTGTGGTTGTGGCGTAGGCTAGCTGACTGCAGCTGCGTCCCACTTGGAGCCATTGAAGGCGACCATTGTGTACTAAACGCAAACCACTTTCAAATTTGAGACCCTACGCGTACATACACGTGTACAGCCTTGCTCACTGCACAGGTTTGCCGAGGTGAAGCAGAGACCGGCGTTCTGTATAAGGAGCCCATATCCACGTCAGCTAAACACATCTTAGCAACGCGTGTCCTCTGTGCAAATTAGTGGTTACGACTTTGAAGCCCTTGGATGAAGCTTTCTCCCAGTTTGAATGATAGGAGGGGAAAGCTGCACGAGGTAATAACACAGCTCTTCCACAGTATGTATTCACCAAGTGGTAGACCAATATTCATGGTTAGTACTGACTCAACAAATGAAACAAGGAAATTAAGAAATGTAAGGTTACACCTTTTCATTCTTCACATGTTTTGGCTCTGTCAGTTAATTCACTATAATGCAGGGAAGTCCACCTGGGAAGTAATGCAGTGCAATCGGGACATCCTTGGGACAGAGGAGTGTCCTGATTAGTGAAGGGTCCCGATTAGTGAGGTGTCCTGATTTGAGTGATTACATGTAGTATTTGAACAGTCAAAGGTATAGGGATACACTACTAAATGAGGGTCTCTCTCTCTCTCTCTCTCTCTCTCTCTCTCTCTCTCTCTCTCTCTCTCTCTCTCTCTCTCTCTCTCTCTCTCTCTCTCTCTCTCTCTCTCTCTCTCTCTCTCTCTCTCTCTCTCTCTCTCTCTCTCTCTCTCTCTCTCTCCTCTCCCTCTCCCTCCCTCCCTCCCTCCCTCCCTCCCCGCCTCCCCCCCCTCTCCCCCTCCCTCTCTCTCTGACAAAACATGGCACCTATAGCTATACATAGTTAACACCTCATCCTCTCAATAGCTGTAACCAATGCTGTGAAGATGTAATTGCTCAGTTCCCCTTCACTTTAGTTATATTACGGAGGTCCTAACTACAGCTATGCATGCTCTGATAGGCTTAATTACATGCATGGATAGATGTTAGGGAAAAGCTGTGTTGTGTGTTGTAACCTCTAGCGTCATGTTACACACACACACACACACACACACACACACACACACACACACACACACACACACACACACACACACACACACACACACACACACCTTCTTGTTGTCAAATATTTTCACCCTAAACCAACCGTGCTTATGTTATGACAGCAGTAGAATTGCTTTCTCTTCCTTTATTGACATTCCTCCTCCCTCCCTCCTCACCTTCCCCACCTCCCTCCCTCCCTCTCCTGTTCCAATCACCCTCTCCCATCTCAACATTGTGGCCCCACTATTTATAGTAACAAAGCTATAATTAGCCCGCTTTGAAGAGGAATGTTTACAAGAAAGTCCAGCCAACCTTTGATGTATTAAAATTCATCAACGGATGGTTTTGCTCAACTTTGTGGCATTAAACATACATGTGGGGGAAGTTGTGTGTGCACGACCTAATCATATGGACCAGATAGCTTCTCCAATGTACTGCTCTACGGAACTGCAAAATTTAATTGTGTTACATGTCCATGACTTTAATCATCCATGAGATGCTTAGAAACACAAGGCAACACAACACAACCGAAAGACAAAGCAACACAATATTTCTAAGCATATCATAAAATGATTAGTCATGTCCATGTGTATACATACATGGAAAATGTGTTTATAACACTAGCTGGGGAATTCAATTGAAGATGGGAAAGGCTCGCTAACCCATACAAGACATATACACAGTAGGACACTGGATGTCCAGTCTTGAGAACTGGGGGTGGTGGTTAAAGATCTTTGATGGTACCAACTCCCCCCCCCCCCCTATGTTATGGGATATGGAAAGTGAGGGAGATAGGGAAAGGGAATGGAGAGGGAGAGGGAGAGGGAGAGGATGAGGGAGAGGGAGAGGAGATTAAAGAAAACACTCCATTCCTGTCATAACAGAAGGCACAGATCGTTTAGTGTAAAATAAGACAAGTCAAGTGTGTTGTTTGGGTGTGTTTGGGTGTGCACGAAATATCCTAGTGCTAGCCTTCATTCGAAACACATACAAAGCAAATTTCTAAAGAATTACATCACCACGTAACTAACAACATGTAACTGGTGTCAATAGTCAGACATCCTCTAGGAAATTCCTCAGATACTATATGTACATGTATCTTACAATCTACAAGTCTTGTATTGTTGCCATGTACTGACTACACATGTTCTACAAGACCCGTGATGGGAGTGCAGCCATAGTTCTTGCCAGTAATCACTTGTAATCTTGTACACCTGTAGATTTGACATTACTTCCTGTACCACTACAACTTATTTCCTGTACTCTTTACATCAAAGGCATGGGCCTTGGGAAGTGGCAGGGAAGATGACGTTATTATTACACTGCTAATTTGCTACATTAGGCAGGGGAATACAGAGGATCTTGAGGCTGTATTTTCTGAACAAGTAGTGTATGTTCTCATGTAAACAAACAAGTGAAATAATAGCCAGCTGTGTTTGTGCCATTGGTGCTTAGGTTACATGACATGCGCTGTCTTGTTTGTAGTGAAGAATTTTCACCCTCTGAAATCAGGATGTGTGGTTTCACTGTACTTGTACATTGTGAAATCACATGTCATGCTTTCCACACATTGTGTTCACAATTGGCTATGGAGTATGTAGCATGTGTTTACATACGCACATGTGTATGTACATGTGCCTGTGTAAACACCTGATGAAGACATAGGTGTAGGTGTACATGTATGTATAGCTGATGATGGGAAGGGAGGGGAAGGTATTTCATCAGTATTGCTTTAATGTCAACAGTTTGTGTTGTGTGCTCTCCTTGTCTCCCTCCCTCCCTCCCTCCCTCCCTCGGGCTCCCTCCTGCCTCTCTCTCCACCTCTCCCTCCATCCCTTTCCCCTCTCCTCTCCCTTCTTCTCTCTCTCTCTCCTCTCCCTCTGCCTCCCTCCCTCCCCCCCTCTCCCTCCCTCTCACCCTCCCTCGGACACTTTACAAATCTGTACATTTTATTCTGTACAGTACAATGAACACTTCCCCATGTTGTAGGGAGGGTAGATATCAATTAGTGACTTGGCACACCAGATATGTGACAATCCATTATCTACCAATTTTTGACTTTGTGTGTTACTGAGGCATGTGGTGCTCTGTTATGGGAATTACCTGGGAGGGTTTGTGGTGATGACTACCATGTTTTAATCTCTCTCTCTCTCTCCCTCCCTCCCTCCCTCCCTCCCTCCCTCCCTCCCTCCCTTCAGAATCTTCCACAATGTCTTACAACATGTCCAATGAAACAGATTCCTCTGGAGACTTAACCTTCACTGCGGACATGAACGGAACTGAATTTAACTGTCTCTCAGATGACATAAGCTCTTCTCGAGTCACCAATCAATCATTTTGGGAAATCACGTTATCAAACGGTGCACCTGTTGTGGCCGCCGTTTTAGCTCTCTACTTCCTCGTTGCATTTGGTTGGAATCTATTCATTATCATCACATTTTTGACCAAGAGGAAAATGCTTCGGGAAGCAGCCAACATACTGCTTCTGAATCTCGCAATTGCCGACTTAATGGTCGCTCTGACTCAAATGTTGTTTGGAATTGTAACCGAATCAAGTAGTGAATTTGTTTTCGGGAACACGGACAGTGTTCGATGTGGAATGTGCAATTTTGTGGGCGTGTTCTTCATGCTAGTGTATGGAGTGTCCATGCACACACTCGCAGCTCTGTCATTCGACCGGTTTCTTCTACTGTACAAACCGTTCCACTACAAGAAGTGGATGCGTCAACGCAATACCGTCGTACTAGTTCTCATCATATGGTTCATATCAATATTCCTTGCTATTCCGCCCACGTTTGGTTTCGGGCAAATCGAATTCAATGGTCGTTTCGGATCCTGCGTCCCTCGTTTTACAGGCAACAACCTAAAATCTAATTTGGGTAACTTCTACTACGTGGCTTACGTCTCTTTGGAAAGTCTCTTCCCAATTATCACAATCTCGGTGTGTAGCTTCTGGACTTACTGGTTTGTGAACAAGTTTCTGAAAAGGAATTATCGTAGACGTTCGTTCTATAACCGCCGCGGGTTGCAGGGTGAAGTCCAACAGCGGCAGGAAGATTCACGGTATCACCATCAACAGCAACAGTTAGTGAAGGTCTTTAGTGCTTTATTAGTTAGTACTGTCATATCGTGGTCTCCAGTTTTGATTGTGATTATCGTCGTGGCAGCCCTTGGATCGGCTGATAAGGTCCCGGACGAGGTCTATGTTGTGGGTTGGATTTGCTACCTGAGTGCTCCCGTCTGTCACCCCATCATCGAGTCCTTCTTTGTCAGGGATATGCGCCTCGTCGTGTGTAAAGGCTACAGACAAGCTAGGGGGGCGGGATCATTCATCGCTCGTTCGACGACTAATATGTTTGGTAATAAGGATATCGAAATGGCAAACAAGAATGTCGATGACGACAATGACTATGTCAGTAAGCGAAAAATTAAATTCTTTGGTGGAAGGAATCGAGTCTTAAGTACTGTTTCTGCTACAACGGAAGTTACCGATATCCCTCTTCCAACGTCACATGACAACACCCCAAGTCCAAGTGTGACAAAGAAACTGAAGGAAGCCAACGAAATGGCCCTGAGGGATGACGTCCATTTTCGTGAGAAACAATCATCTGACATGAACGACTCCAAATTGTCAAAAAGAATCACTTTCTCGGATGAGCCCCGCCCACCTAGTGAAGCGGGAACACCAGTGGAATCATCCATGAGAAATGGAGTCAGAAAATCAGTTTTAAAGAGCCCGCGAGCCAATGCCAGAAACCTTCTGACTCCAGTGGACGAAATTGACGCTCGAAACTCTCCAGACAGTTCATCGGGAGATGGAAGTGTCTTCAATTCTCCGGACATTTCGCCTCAGGGGGAGGATAAGGATCAACTCCTTGCTCTTGTCACGGAAGGAGCAGACGAACCAGTCGAAGAGAGAACCGGTACAGGTTGGGAAGGCCAGGTCGACCTCGTACCAACAAAAGATGAAGATCCCAACGAAACTATCACAGAGTCCAGTGATAAAGACACCAGTGACTTAAGACTTTTAGAAACACTCCACTCGGAAAGGAGAGGTAGTTTAACTTTAGTGTGAATTATTAATTATGTAACTGTCATTGTATTGATCTCCTGTTCTGTAAGTCACACTTTTCATGTTAATTTGTTTTCTACTTTGTATACAATTATACACACACAAGTCATGTTTATAATAATCTATGTGTTGTTTACAAATGAATGATGGTATGATTGTGTGGAGTGATATATACTGTATAGCTAAAGTTTCTGTATTCTGGACAGAAGATTTGGATCCAAAAATGGCTGACTGGAATCTGGACCAGCTCCGACCCAAGATAGATTCAACACTGCTGATGGTACCTGTTGGGTGTTGAAGAGAGAAAGTGTCCTGATTTCATGATCAGTTGGTGAAGTTTGTACACAAACATGGCATTTGGAACAGCAAAAAGTGTCCTGTTTATCAAGGTGTCCTCATTTCAGGGTGAAATTTCAGGGTCCATTTTCACTTTCACTTACCAAGCCCAGGACTGCCAGAGACTCAGAATCATTCTTCAAAAGTTGTCCAAATGCTGAGAGAGAGAATATGAGAGTACCGTCCGTGAGGGCACTGCTTACCACCAGTCGCACCTCCTGTAGCTTTTCATGAGGACGAAAGACAGCTGCAAAAGAGGAAGTTGATGCGGAATATATATACACTCTCTAATCAGGACACTCTTGGGCAGAAGAACGTGTCCTGATTAGTGAGGTGTCCTGATTTTAGAGGTTGAGAGGTACACAAACATGGTCCTTGGAGCAGGATGTTCCCCATTTCAGGGGGTCCACACTAATTAGAGGTGGAGTGGAATGAGTGTGTCCTTACCATGTCTTCAGTAATGGAAATCTTAGAGAATGTCCCTACTAATAACAGCATAATGATAATTAACCTTGTATGAACAGGCCGTCCGGTAGTCTGATTCGGAGTAAGGTATATCTGTAGTACCTCGAGGTAGCTCTCATTTCGTCTCTCTCTCTCATGACTTTGGTTCGGAGAATTTGGTTCTGTTCAACGGCTTCTGATTTGAGCTTCTGTTCCCTGCGGATTTCCTCTAGTGAAAGTTGGTAAAAGTCGGCTGTGAGGGGGGGAGGGAGGGAGAGAGGGAGAAAAAGTGAGAAGGAGAGGGGAGAGGGAGGGAAGTGAGGAGGGAGGGAATGAAGGAAGGAGGGAGGGAGGTGAAGAGGGAGGGAGGGAGGGAGGAGGAGGAAGGAGGGAGGGAGGGAGAGGAGAAATGGGCGAAAGAGAAGGAAGTAAGTTAGACTACCTCACTATATAGCTCCCAGTAAAAAGCACTCTCTGAGAGGCAGTGCACTTTACCTGACAGATCAAACTGGTTGACATGAGGAGAAGGTCGATACAGTACGACACCACGATCAAGGGTTGGTTTGAGTGGCTCTGAACTAGATAGGACCTCCCTAACCACAACAAGTCGTTCCGTCTCTCTCTCGTCAGTTTCAGAAGACTCAGTCACAGTTGGTAGCACATAAAACTGCTGTTCAGAATCTACATTCACAGATAATCAACTCCTCTACATTCACAGATAATCAACTCCTCTACATTCACAGATAATCAACTCCTCAAGACACTACTTAAGGCTTAAAGTGTACACCTCAATAGACAGGACAGCAGGAACCCCTCTAATTAGGACACCCTGAAATGAGGACATTTCACTAAAATGGACACTTCACTGTCCCAAATACCATGTTTGTGTTACTTTGAAATCAGGACACCTCACTAATCAGGACACGTCTTTCTGTACCAAGGGTGTCTGGTGTATTCTATCCAAGACCTTGATGAGGTAGCAATCTTTGTTGAAACCCAACAGCCTCTAGGAATAGGTCAGCACCAGCAACAGCTGCTACCTTCTCCTAGAAAGGGTTGAGAGGAGAGAGAGGGAGAGGGAGAGGGGGAGGGAGAGGGAGAGGGAGAGGGAGAGGGAGGGAACGGGGGGGGGGAGAAGGAGAGTGAGAGATTTACCTACATTTATTTTCCACAATTTGTGGACAAACCTTAAACGTTTTGTTTCCTGTACGAATCTTACGATACTTCTCCTCTTCAGGATGCTCAATAATGTTGTCCAGATATCTGAACAGGACGATGGAGCTAACATGAAACAAATACAACAGAGAGGTTCTATTAGGGCTGGAAGCAGAGACAGAGGACAGACAGTCACAAAGACAGACAGATAAACAGATAGAGACAGACAACAAGATCAGGCAGGAAGGCCAGGAGGCAGACACACTCACTTGCAGATTGTTTCAACACAGACTTTTCTTCTGTCAGCATCTTTACACAAAGAATGAATCATTTGAACTGAGGCTGTTAGTGGCTCCTTGATATATTCCTGAGGGAGGGAGGGAGGGAGGGAGGGAGGGAGGGAGGGAGGGATGGAGGGAGGGATGGAGGGAGGGAGGGAGGAAGGGGGGGGGGGGAGGAAGGGGAAGGAGGAGGGGGAGGGAGGGAGGGAAGAAAGGAGAGAGGGTGTAAGGATTGAGGGAAGGAAGAAAATGTACAGTCACAAGTCCTAGGGAATGCGTAACTGTACATCCTACATATACCTCTTGCAGACAAGTGGTCATGTGGTCATGAATCTCCGAATATGGGACGCTCCGATTACAAACTGGACAGACCAAATTGACGATCATGGAACTTCCAGCAACTGTATCGAGCAATTGCGTACCACAAGTATCAGTAGTTGTCTACAGAAACACAGATTAACAAATGTTATATTTTAAAGTAGGATTGTTTTCTTACTTTCTCACTGCTCTGGAGAGGTTGTGGCTGTTTCGTGGCCGCCTTTGAGGCAGTCGCTGCTGGTGAGCGTCGCTTGTCTCCTCCACCTTCCAATCTAGCGAGAGCAGCCTGTCCGGCAGCTTGAGAGGACGTGGAAGGAGCAGCACGTTTGTTGGCAGAAGACGAAGATGCAGAAGAAGGGCGTGGTTTCGGCTTTTCTTCGTCTAGGCGGTGCCCCTGTCCGGCTCCACGAAACTTGTAGTCCATCACTTTCTTCTCTATAAACTTCTTCATTGCTCATCTCATGTACACGTACACTCGACAAGACAGAAGACGCGATTGTTTACAATTCCAATTAATGCGCCGATCTTTCAGTCCATTTGCGCATGCGCAAAGACTATGAGGAAAAGGAAGGCGTAGCTCAGAACTGTGCGAGCGCCGCACACCCACAATTTATTACAAATGGCGAAACTTTCCCCGCGCGACGCGCGAACTCACAGCCATTTCTCCTGCAATAATACAATGAGCGGGCGCGCGCGCTACTGCCGCACCACAGAGTTACTGCATAGTGTAACTTCTGCAGCCATGTGGCAGATCTGTATTGCTCTGAGAGTGGCCCTAGCCATACTACTGGCTGTCAGTCACAGTGCTGTAGCAGAAACCGACTGCCGTCTCCCTGAAGAGAGCGAAATGATATCCTTGATTAACACCACTTATACTTCCGCCGTGACCATCAGCCTGAGTCGGACACAGTATGCGTGTTTGGCGTCAGGTATGCACCGAGACCAATACCGCAGTGCATCTTTACTGGTTGGGTATACGTGCATCACGCCAAGTTGTGTGAGGGGTGCTGAGGTTGAAAAAGAACTGTTGGATTTGTCGTGTGTGGACGGAACGTGGTCGGTGACTGCCTTCACTGAAGATCCTGACACTGAATTCGATATAGAGACAAGAACTGACTGCAGCAGTTGCGTTAATTCAACGGAGATAGAGACATTGCCATATGATGCAACAACTCACTGCGTCGGTAAGCATTGGTATCTATTGATATAGCGCGCGCAATAGCTAGGTGTATAGCCTAGTACACCATCATAACAAATATTGGGTTGGGTGTGCTTCAAAAGTCATGTCTGACAATGCAGTATGCATGAGTCACGTGTTTACAGTAACCTTTTGTCATGTAGGTGTGGAATATAATTCCTATGTATACAGTTTTCATTGTGGCATCAATATCTCAAAACCAGACGTGGTACAACTAGTATTGGGGGTGTGCCGCAGGTTAGAGAGCTTATATATGGGGTTCCCACACACAATATCAAAAAATGCTTGCATAAAAGCTCATAAGACTGGAAAGGCTGGGGCCCTTCCTCCTTATACAAGGTGAGACTTTGGCCCCCAACCCCGTCCTACTAGCTATACAACTAATGGTACAGGACTGTTTCTAGATCTGTTGGTTTTTACCATGAGAAGTGCTTGTGTTAATGACAATTAAGTTATACATAGTTCAACCTGATATATTAGCAGGTGTACTATAATAATGGTAAAGTTGGTAACAATCATACAACAACACTCTCTTTGAGTACTGTTGCACACTGTTTTCATGCAGCATGCCCTACCCAGTGTAACACTGGAACCAGGAGATGTTTCGGCAGAGGAGAGGATGAATGCTGTAATTTCTATGGTCACAATGGTCAATGCTTACAAGCGTGTGATAATGAGGGAGAGAACTTCACCTGCAATGGTATATATACAGAATTAGAGGTGTAGTATCACACAGTACGGTAGTACTGTGTATATAGGGATTGCTATGGTCTATCCCCATTGAAACCATATATAAGGATTTTGTTCATTTCACTTTCAATTTGAAGTTGATTTTATTTTTAATAATATCAAGGTGAAGAAAGTGTGAAAAATAACCAGTATACAAAAATTGGTTGTGTTGTGATGTAATATGTACATAATATCGGAAAAAAGGATTTACACATTTTGTCCATGTTTTCATCATCTTCTTCTTCTTCTTCTTCTTCTTGAATCACCGTAACTCAATAACCATAAAATCAATAAACTTGAATCTTTGCACATAGAAATATATCATTACGTACTGGGGAATAGACATATAATATTGTTAACCCTTGTAGTTCATGTGCTACTGATCGTTATCTCTCCCAGCAATGTATTATGAATAGGGATAACTAATGAGCAAAAATCATCAACCATGGTAACCATCAACCTGAAAGTCAGCATGTGCAGAGATATCATCGCTAATGGCAACATAATAAAATCATATGTTGTTAACCCTTGTGATTCTTGTAATACTGATGTTAACACTCCTCTCAATGTAATACATGTACATGTCACACCGTACAGTAGTACTGTGTATGTAGGGATTGCTATAGTCTATCCCCATTAAAAACCATATATAAGGTTCTTCATCACTTTCACTTTCAGTTTGCTGCTTACTGGATTTCTGTTAACATAAATATGTTGAAACTAACTGTGATTATAAAATGATAGATAAAGGGTTAAATTAACAAGAGTCTATTTGTAAATTGTTCACCTTCCGACACTACTTCTTCCACTTGAAAAAGCGTAACTCACTAATGGTAACACATTTAAACAAGACATTTGGTACAGTGATATAGTTCCACTGTGGGTATAGTGCATCGCCATGTTAAAATCAATGTACTTCTTGTAAAATAAACAAAAATAGCCTCAGGCTATGTATAACAAGCATAAAAAAACATTTAATTAAAATGTTGATGGATGTAGGGATGGTAGTGCCAAAAATTAAGGAAACAAGATTGTAATGACTAGAGTGGTGCACAGTGAACAGCTGGTAATGATATGACCATATATACACATGCAACTTGTGTATGAGGGAAATGATGAAAAACCACATGGAAATTATGCATGCATGACAATAGAGCATAGGATATAGTTCGGAGTTCAGAGTTACACGCTACTACAAAGATGATCATGAATTGCAATTCATGTATGCAGACAAGGAATAATTGCATGCAACAATAACAACATGCGTAACCCCACGGAATAAAATGTAGGGAGGGGTTACGCATGTTGTTATTGTTGCATGCAATTATTCCTTGTCTGCATACATGAATTGCAATTCATGATCATCTTTGTAGTAGCGTGTAACTCTGAACTCCGAACTATATCCTATGCTCTATTGTCATGCATGCATAATTTCCATGTGGTTTTTCATCATTTCCCTCATACACAAGTTGCATGTGTATATATGGTCATATCATTACCAGCTGTTCACTGTGCACCACTCTAGTCATTACAATCTTGTTTCCTTAATTTTTGGCACTACCATCCCTACATCCATCAACATTTTAATTAAATGTTTTTTTTATGCTTGTTTCACTAGTTTTACATGGGTACCTAGTAGTGTCCATATCTGCTTCTTTGTGCTTTACCATCCCTACTTGTTATTTTACATTCTAGCTACTTGTTACTATATCATTATTGTTAGATAAGTTATACTCAGAACTGAGAAGATACAACATACTGGCTATGATTGTGAGGAGACATTATTGTACATGAGGAGATAGACAGTGTAATCAGTAGTAGGACTTGGACAAATGCAAGTGTGGAAAGTACGAAAGCCATAATACAACAAAAATGTAATGATGGGTCACCATTACAAAATACAACATGGTCAGATTATAGGAAATAAGGATATGACATGAAGAATTATTGATGAGATGTCAGCTGGTAATACATGTGGTTTTCAATGAAGAAGCATGTAGTTCTTATGAGAAATATGCAGTGTACAATAGTATGGATATATCCAAATACAGCGAGAAAATTTAGGGAAGTGCCACTACTGGCACCCCCAGGGGAAAAACCTGAGATAAAAAACCATCAAGGGAAAAAACTCAGGAAAAAGCCAAACAAAACATGTTCTGAAAAATGTTCTTGTTGAGGTTTTCAGTTTGTTACTATACTGGAATAGTCATTTTAGAAACTGTAAATATAACAATCCAGAATAGTGGTCAGGTAGAACAACACAACGCTTTGGCTTCACAGCCTTCTTCAGGTGCGAAATAAGTACTGGTGATAGGGTGGCAACAAATGTCCACTGCACAGGGGGTGCTACCGAGAGCTGGAGAAAATCCTAGTGGTGAAAGTTCAACGTTCATTAACAGGTCTTGAAGTTTCTTAAGTCGTCTCTAGGCAAGTAGAGATGTATCTGGAAATACCTCTTGTAAGCATGTGTAGCATGAAGTACTGGAAACAAAGTTGTTGCAATTAAAGAGAGTTTGGGAAGGAATGTAACAACACTGGTGGAATTTCTCATTGTAGACTTGGGAATGAGGGACGTATCCCTACTGATCCTTTGATCTGTTGATCTACAAAAGTATAGTTATAGCCACAGTGAATTAGATGATCACATAGTTGCCACTTTTGTTTGATAAAGTCATCATCTGATGAGATATACGGCGCAGTCGAAGAACTTGGCTAAAGGAATGGATATTTTACAATGTCTAGGATGGCAGCTTTTAGAGATAGAGTCAGACATAGAAAGATCTGCATGGGTTAAGAGGGCAACAAACAGAAGTAGTGTATATACCACACGTACATGCATACACACATAGATGCCCATAAGTCAGTCAGCACAGCTTACATTGTACATATAACTAGGTGAATGCTTGTAGCATTTTGGGTGAGCTCACTTAGCCATAAGCTGAGTATTGTGTGCATGTGCATGACAACAAAATACTAACACTAAAAGGGATTATTTGGTATTTGGTGACAATGCCATATATATATACACACATATACAGAAATGTTTCAAGTGGTACAACCAGGCATACTTGCTCTGCTCACCCGGTGACTAATACATTATCTCACCTGATACGTTGTCAGATTTATGGTTCAGACTACTGAATGCGGGGGGGGGGGAGGGGGGGGGAGGTAAAATGGATGACCATGCTCTGGGAAGGTAGAAGATGAAGGAAGTCTGGGGGGGGGATCACAATCAGAACATACATTTTTAATGGAGAGTTTTCACAGCTACAAGACTTAGTGCATAAGGTACACCACAACTATTTCATTAAGTACAGACTCTAAGGTTAATAACAACTTACTGTATTGCAGCCAGTTGTACACATAGAGGGAGGTTAAAAGTGTGATTGCTTTTTTTGACCTGTAGCTGCATTATCCATAGTGGATGTGATAGCTACATGTATGTGACACCTGCACATTGTAGTATGAAGTGATGTGCACTCTGACAAACAGGTTATTGTTAACTGCATGATATGAGCATGCAGTTTGTCAGTGAGTGACCCATCCAACCCCAAGTGTGCAAACAGTGACACATCTGCAGCTGCACTATCCAGGGGATATGCTATAGCTACTTCACATGACAAATGTCATGTAGTTGGCCTGGTAATAGAGTTACTCAGGCTATTTCATGTTCTCAATCACAAATTCCACATGTATTAGAGTTAGTGGATATTTCTTTCCTGGTCAGGGAAAATACTGGTGTTGAAATATAGTGGCACAACACACAATAAATTTGAGTTACCAAAAATGAAGTGTTCATTAATTCATGCTTGATAATATGCCATGGATTTACAATTCTCCACCAATGTAGCCTTAGCTCCACAGAGCAACATGTACTTGTATATAGGTACACTTGCATGTACTTTCACATATTGTAGGCAGACAATGGATGGGGAATCAAAGCCATAACAAGTTGCTGTCTAGAGTCATTAGGGAGTACTTAGGATTGTCTTACATCTTATAGCACACTTGGGGTTGGTCTAATTCACTACCCCCTACCCACATGTTTCACAATGACTGATAGCTCAGTCCACTTGCATGCATCTGTGACACACTTCAGCTCATGAGGTGTGTCAATATCTATCCAGACTTTCGTACTGAGCACACCACATCAAAATGGTTATATATGTGTACCAAGTACATAGACATTTGTTGTACATCATCACTCAGGGTTCTGTCTAAGTCATGGGGGGCATATCTCTGCCAAGTACTGTATTGTACACTGTATGATACAACAGGGGTTTGTAATAGGTGGGCTAGGGTAAGCATTTCAATATCGGTACCCCACGCAAATTCGTTGTCCATACTATTATGTGTGATGTACTCTTGAATACTAGAGTAGCCCCGGATATGATGGTCTAGTAT
Organism: Theonella swinhoei; assembly: GCA_963970385.1. NCBI lineage: Eukaryota > Metazoa > Porifera > Demospongiae > Tetractinellida > Theonellidae > Theonella > Theonella swinhoei. The sequence continues at coordinate 1,147,975 of OZ019952.1, read as the reverse complement.
TAAATGGGCAATGTCTATCATGTGCTCTAAAATAGCAGTACGAATAGCCATATGTTGGTCCTCAGATCCAGTTATTATGTATGCCAAGGATCTGAAAAGGCAGTTACCATCTGCCATAATATGTTTTACTGTGCGCATGTCAGGAGGTGTTAGACTGACATTGGGACCTCCTGGTCGCACTCTGTTTTTGCCATGAAACTGAAGTCCCATCCTGGCACAAACATTCTGCTGCCACTGTTCACTGACTGGATGGAATTTCAGTGGACTGACTCCAGGCTCACTATCTCTACCACAACGCATTCTCTTGGCAGTCTTTACGCCTTCAACTGAATTTTCCCTTTTTCTTTTAGTGCCAGAGGATGCATGTGGGTCTTGTTTTATTCTCTTTGGTCTAGGGCAGTTATGTTCTGTAGTACCAGTAAGTGTATGCTTACTTGCCCTAGATGGAATGTCATACAATGGGAGATCACGTCTGAAGGTTTGCCTTAATCTGTTAACTTCCTTCAGACATGTTGTACTAACTGAAAGTGACTTTGGACTGAATGCTGATAGGTACAGTCCAGAAAGGGATCGAACTCTAGACAGTGCTACATAGGCCATTCCAGCACTAAACACTTCATCAGACAGGTCTACAATAGCACAGTCTAGTGACAACCCCTGGCATTTATGAATAGTGACAGCATAAGCTAGAATTAGTGGAAATTGTTTTCTGTACACAAAGAAATTCTTCATGACCATGAACCTACTTTTGACCATTTCCACCTTGTAAGGCTCATTCATGTGGTCAAACTGAACAGTTACATGCTCAAATGTAATGGACAGAACAGTACCGAGAGCACCATTGACCAGTCCAGCCTTGGTGTCAATGTTACGACGCAACATGACTCGTGCACCTACTGCCAGTGTAAGCTTGGCTTCTAGCCCAGCTGTCATATTACAGTCACTATTTAGTTTTTCTAATTGCTCAGCTGCTTTTTTAGTCCACTTGCGGGAAGTTACAGTTTGATCAACTTCATCAGTACACAGGAGTTCATGTACTTCAGAAGTTAGATGGCTGAGCATTTGATAATTGAAGGTATCACATGCTTTCCTTGTTGGAAAGAGACACACAGGGGTTTGACCAGACTCCTGAAGCTCACAAAATTTGTCTGATATTGGAACCTCTATGAGTCGCCGTTTAAGAGTACAGAGTGTTTCATCTGTTGGACAACCTCGTCTCACACAGTCCAATAATAATGAAAACTCTTTATCTTTTTTCTGTCGTTCATTAATTGTTAGTTCATCATATACAACAGAGTCTTTCCAAATGTTAACAGCTGTTGCACAGCCTAGTTGGAAGAGAAGGGCTTTAGTGGCAATCCTCTCAAAGACAGGACTGCCACCAACAGGCTGCAGCTGAAGAAGATCACCTACAAATAACATGTTTCGTGATCCAAACCATTCATCCCCACCAAACAATTCTTCCAGTCTCATATGTATGTATGCTAAGTTGAGACTGGAGACCATAGATATCTCATCTATGATAAATAGCTTCACATTACAAAGTGTGGTTTTCATAACCTTTTGGGATGTTTTGGGCAGGGACCAGTAGGTAGCAGCTTTACCCGAATGCTCAATAGGCAGTTGGAAAAGCCTGTGAATGGTAATGCCACCTACATTGAAAGCAGCCAAACCAGTTGGTGCTGCAATTGCACACATTAAATGATCTAATGACCAAATGCTGGCAACTAAAGCTCTGATTGTCTCGATCAGAAATGACTTACCAGTGCCCCCTACACCACTGATAAACATACAAAGTGGTTTGAGGTCACATGAGCATTCGTTAGCTTCATGACATTGCTGGTGAAGGAGGTGAGCCTTGACATTGTCAAAGATACGCCTCTGATCACCATTCAACATGGCCACCCTATCGTCTAAGCTCAGCTCACTAAATGAAGAGGCATTGATGTCTAGTACATCATTCATGGCCGTTTTGGCCTCACCAATCAACTGAGGGTCATCATCATCTTTACTTACCTTCTCTTCCTGACCCTCAGCCTGTCTGGCCTCATTAATCTACCTAACATTAGACTGAGCTGCTAACATTGCTTCTAATTTGGCATGGTAACTAGAGCTTTTGTTGCTCATTAGCCTGTGGAATGCTGCTTCTGCAGTTTCATTCTCCAAAAGCAAACTACTCTCATCTCTGAATGGAGAGAAAAGCAGAACTAGGGAGTAGTAATAGTCCTCCCTTTGGTTCTCATTCTCAGAATCAAAGAGTTTGTGATTAGGAAGCTTAGGTTTAGTAAGCTTCTTGTAGATCCTCCTTCCCTGTCTATCTCTACCTTGCCAATCGTAGTTGGCCACAAAATCATAGAGACAAACATCTTCCAGTTCCTGAGGTCTCTGAGGATAGAAATTGTCAATAAGGTTATCTTCAAAGATATCCTCATTATCTGGATTGTGTTCAGCAATCTCTTTCAACAGCTTGTGATCCTTCAATCTACGGCTTCTCTTATGAGGCATGGAGACATCTAGCCACTTGACAGTGTCAGATTTCTCACTGAGGTGATCTCCAAGCAACAGATCACTTGCCTCATACAGACCACATTCTCGAAACCGTAAACTTCTAATACCAAAGCTCCAGAGGCGGCTGTAAATGCTCTTATTCTCACCAACCTCTTGCCAGATCTCTTGCATGCTACTTTTTTCGGCTTTGGTAACATACCCACTGACATAGTGGGCTAGAGCTAGTGATGACTCTGCTACAAACTGGATATCTATGTTGGCTTTCCAGAGCAGTAGCAGGAGAGGGTTGTAGTCGTTGACCCTGACCTCTGAATCTGTACGTATCAATTGGTATATTTTGCTTTTTGACTTCAAGCTCTCTTGTACAGGATTCAGTTTTGCACTGTCACAAACTGAGCGAGGAAACCCAAAGCGGCACCTGGTAATGAAAGTGTTCTTCCCACACTTTCTCCTCCTTTTGCAATAGGCACTACATTTATGTAGCTGGTACCTAGTGACTAGCTGGTACAATTCAGGACAGGAATTCTTGTCAGGAATATGACAGGTTATCCTGTCCTGGATCCAAGCTAGCACTTTGTCAGGGTCATCTTTACCAATCACCGGGGCATCTCTTATCCACACTAGCACATGATAATGAGGTGCCCCACGAGCTTGGTACTCCTTTTTCCAGTAGAAGTGATCTACTTTCCCAAGTACCTCACCATTCAGTAAAACTTTGCGAAAGAAAGCATGAAATTTCAAGGAGAACTTTCTGGAAACTGAGATTGGGTCCTCAGTGCAAAGCTTACCAATGTTGTAGTGGGAAGAGACATTGTTTACTCTCCTGAGGTACTCAGTGATATCAGGAGAGTCATATTCAGCACAGCTGAATGTTAAAAAGAGAGTCGGTGAACCCCACTCACGTATCATGCACTTCAACTCACTATTCCGTAAATACCAGTACTGCTTTGTACCACGTACTGATTGAAGCATAGTGCACAAATTTGCCTCAAGGCGTTCATCAGAACCCTCTATGCTGTCCAACAGCTTGCTAACTGACATGGCCTGTTTTCTAGTACTCTTCAGCAGATTGTACACACCTGCAGAGAGCTCTCTCATTTCTTTCTGCCACAGCAGGTAGAATACATACTGGGCATCTTTACGAAACCTTGAATCTTTGTTCAGCAATCTTGACTTAATATATTCACTATGAGAGAGCTTGTTTTGTCGAGAATGAAACTCGCCAAACTTTCCAGTGGGAAAGAGAACTGGAAAGCACATGACATCAAGATACTGCTGTCTATTGTCTATTGGACCTTCTCTGACACTGAGCAGTTTGTATTGCTCTATATCAGAAGTAGGTGACAGCTTGTTATCTAGATTTCTGATTGTATAAGCCTGAAATGAAGCTACATCATCTTTGGTAGCTTTTACAAGCATGCTAGTAGTGGCTGTGTTTGAAACTTCAATTATGTGCTTGGTTGTCTCATCGATTGATTCACTTTTCACATCTCTATACAGCCAGTTACACAACTTCAACGTGCTTATGGCTTTTTTCACACGGTTTACATCAACCAAGCTACGCCACACAACTTTACTTTTTGTTGGCCTACCATTGACAATAATGTACAACTCAGGATTAGGCAGGGCACCACCACATTGCTCTACCTGATCCAGAGTTTCAAGTGTCTTGTTCAATGGAAGTGGAAGAAAAAACACTGTGCCCTTACAGGCTTTTAGGGAATTGTAGATAGGCACTTTAGCAGTGTATGTACCCAACCTCACTATTGTTTGGTAGCACTTGGCACGTTGGATGAGTTGCCTACTCAGTGGGTCAAGTGCCACCAGTTCTGGCGGGATAGGCACAGTTTCCAACCCATTCAGGACACACCGTGGTGGCAATCTGTCCCTTTTTATCATGGGTTTACAATACTTACACATATACAAAATGTGATCTCCAGCATCTGGGGTTTGTTTTAAAATGAAGCTCTTCAACCTCGGCCACACATCATTGCTAAGATTGTCATTGAGCTTAACAACTGTTACAGACTTCCTCTGATGCAGACGCTCACAGCTACAGCAAACATATTCTGGGAAGTCATAAATTTCTTTTTCTAGCTCAGCTATTAGGCCAGCATGAGTAATGATAAGCTGTGTTTCTAAGTTAGGCTGCCTAAGGGCTGAATCTGCACATTCTGTATCTGTGCTTTGCTCATAGCTTGAGCTCACTTCATTGCTCAGCAAAGCATCCAGCTTGTCTACATTAGTGATTTCCATCAGTCTGTGGTAGTTACCAGAACACAGTGCCTTATCAATTTCAAACACACACATGTGGCTTCTGACAGCACTGTGTACATCATGCAGGAACTGCCTCAACACAGGGAAATGTGTAGCAGCTGCCCTCAGCACTCTGAGTTTACTTTGGCAGCCACCACTACTACTGGAACAAACCAATGGGTGGCCTTTAAGGCTCACAGAGGAAAATTCAATTACATGTACTTTACAGTAGTGTCCATTAGGACAACCACTATCACATTCATCTAAGGCATGCCTGACTTCTTGTAGTGGCTTTTCAAAGGCTGCCTTTAAGGTCAGGATGGCATCAACTTCTGTGTCAGTGATGGGTTTACACTCACTACAACACTCCCATTTCTTTCTCTGTGCACATGCACCTTCTTTTTCATTATCTGTGTGGAGTTCTTTAGCTACAACACACTGGCCATCCTCATTAATAGGTATGGGAATGTCTCTTTTCACATGCTGGTAAGAAGAGTCATAGAAATATGGCTCTGAGGCCATAGTGTGACAACCTATACCAAAGTCCTCCCTTTGAGTAATCTGGAGGGACTTAATGGATCTAATACTCTTCAGCAAACATCCAGCATGTTCTTTACGAATTTGCAGGGCTTTGTTTAGCAGCCTCCTGGCTGCTAATCTACACACAGTTTTCTGTAAAACCCTGGGCATACGTTTTGCTATGGATTCATGTAGCTTCTTAAATGCCTTTGTCAACTCAGACTTAGCCTCAAAGTCATGTGACAAATGGGTCTGTAGCCCTTTTAAATACATCTCTTTTTCACAAGGCTTTGGCTGTGATAGGATGTATCTGGGCTTTTGTTGTGACAGGATGTATCTGGCCCTTCTAGCTATGCATATGTCATCCCTGTGACAGGCATAGTATTTTCTAAATGACATTATCCTAGCACAGCGCTTCCTGGCAAAATAATCACGGAAGAGAAGCTTCTTTCTATGAGACTGTGCATTATAATGTGCCTTAGAGGCTGCCCTCTTCTTTTCAGGCTTTGATCGATACCAAGCTCTACAAGCAGCGTTCTTTTTTTCAGGGTCTGCTTGGTATTGAGCTCTACTAGCGGCCTTCTTCCTTTCAGAGTCTGCTTGGTATTGAGCTCTACTAGCAGCCCTCTTCCTTTCAGAGTCTGCTTGGTATTGAGCTGTACTAGCAGCCCTCTTCCTTTCAGGGTCTGCTTGGTATTGAGCTCTACTAGCAGCCCTCTTCCTTTCAGGGTCTGCTTGGTATTGAGCTCTACTAGCGGCCTTTTTTTTTCAGGGTCAGCTCTATAGGCTGCTCTAGAAGAGGCCTTCTTCCTGTCACCACCTAATTTATAAAGTGTCTTAGAGGCTCTCTTCAGCTTCTCAGCATTGCGAGCATAGTAGCTTCTATTGTACTCTGTCTTTAAGGTTGAATTCTGTACGTTTGCTCTATGCTCATTATAGTACTTTTTACAGTAAGCCTTCCGCTTTTGCTTCAAAGAAGGCATCGTACATAGATCTTTGCATATAAACGGAAGCCAAGTACATGTAAATATTAAGTATAAAACTTAGCTCTCCAAACTGTTTCCACAGCCGGGATGACAGAGGGCACGCGAGAACACAATTGAGAGAATATGCGCCTGACAGTCTGTTTCAGTAACAGGCAAAGACAGCAACTGCAAACATGCACATAAAAATAACTATACATGTAAAACTGCATGCATCCGCCTAGTATGCCTAAACCGCAGGGCGGCGCCGAGTTCTTACAGGTGAGCAGCTAAATAAAAACGTACCTTTCGAAACAGAAAATGAAGTTGGATGAAGGGAGGCGCTGAAGGCCCAGCTGAGGTACCAAATATGGCGCCGCGATCGAGAGAGAGAGGGAGAGATAGAAAGTCGGGGAAACGTAGGTGAAGGAGTGAAGTCAAATAGCAGAGTTGCAAGTCAGTTGCAAAAAACAAGTCAGACGATTACGGTCGACGATTCAGAGCGGGTATAATAGCAGCGCGGAGTAGCACACAAATCTGTGAAACAACACCGCACAAAGCTGGCAGGGGCACTACAGGCATTCTTATACTAGTTTTATGTAAGAACACGTGACCAAATAGAAAATGGCGCCTAACACTAACCGTCATAGCCCTGGAATCTACCGCGTTTGGGAGTTACTGAGCCATTCTGTATGGAAAAGTGGGCGTGTGGTGTCGGCGCCATCCCTACGTAGAGAGTCTACCGACTCTGATACTTGCAGTGTTCTGCTATAATATGAGCCCCACCCTCCTCTACTCCCGCGCGCGGGCTTGAGAATGCACGCGCGCGCGCACACAATTAGAAAATGGCTTCCAACAACAATGAACAAATAAGGAAGTTCTCGATTATACACTTGCCAGTGAAGTTACGAAGATTCTCTTGGTCAAGGATCACACACGAAAGTGAAAGGAGTCGTTTCATGCAAAAACCAAGGAGAGTACTTATGCCACTTTTGCAGTAGGCCAGTTTAACTGAAGAAGAAGAAGAAGAAGATGAAGATGATGAACAAAAAAATCCAAAAAGGGGGGTGTGGCCAATTTCGTAAGTCATTGTAGCTGTGTATTTTACGTACTTTGCGGGTCTTAGCAGGTACAGAATCACTCGTAGAGTACGTGTATATGTCTAAAAGGGTTTGTAACTGCCGCGTTTGGGAGTTCTGAGCCATTTTATTTTGGAAAATGGGCGTGTCCTGTCGGCGCCATCCCTACATAGAGAGTCTACCGACTCTCTGATAGTGAAAGCCACACAATCCTATATCTGACTAATAAAAGCCCTGCTAAATGTGAAATTTTGTATGATAGTATAGTTTAATACCCCGATGATCAACATTGTGATAAAATCTCTGTAAACAATGTAAATCTTGTAATAAAACAACAAATAGCCTCAGGCAAGCATTTCTGTATCTCACTAACAATAGCTCCCCTAAATGTGGAAATTGGTATGATGGAAAAGCTTAATACCTGAATGATCAACATTGTGATAAAATCTATGTAAACCATGTAAATCTTGTACAAAATAGCCTCAGGCAAGCATTACTGTATCTCACTAACAAAAGCTCCACTAAATGTGGAAATTGGTGTGACAGTAAAGCTTAATACCTCAATGATCAACATTGTGATAAAATCTATGTAAACCATGTAAATCTTGTACAAAATAGCCTCAGGCAAGCATTACTGTATCTCACTAACAAAAGCTCTGCTATATATGGAAATTGGTGTGCTGGTAAAGCTTAATACCCCAATGATCAATGTTGTGATAAGATCTATGTAAACAATGTAAATCTTGTAATATAACAACAAATAGCCTCAGGCAGGCAATACCGTATCTCACTAACAAAAGCTCCGTGGAAATTGGTATGCTGGTGTATAAAGTGTAATGCACCAATGATCAACGTTATGATAAGATCTCTGTAAACAATGTAAGTCTTGTAATATAACAACAAATAGCCTCAGGCAAGCGTTACCATATCTCACTAACAAAAGTTTCACTAAATGTGAATATTTTTATGATGGTAAACCTAAGTACTGGCAGTTACATAATACTGGCAGTTACACAGAGCCTATAACTACGCTATTATCTGTACTGCTACTTCAGTTTAACTGATGTACAATGCATTAGCTAATACGTTTGTAACCAAGTAAACTGCAAAATGTACCTAGGTCCAGAAAAAAAATGAAAGGAGACAAGTAAATAAAAAATTTAGGAAATTTGAAAGGAAATATAGGGATTGCATAAAAAGGAAAGGAGACAAGATTGGGACACAGACATGTTATGATATATCGACGTACCCATAATGTTACGTTGATATATCATAACATGTCTGTGTCCCAATCTTGTCTCCTTTCCTTTTTATGCAATCCCTATATTTCCTTTCAAATTTCCTAAATTTTTTATTTACTTGTAGTATATAGAGTGTCTGTACTACTGGTAGTACGTGCCACATGCAAGTAACTGGAGTACTCATTGTTTTAATAAGAATAACGACATCAAAGGCATCAAAGAAATACCAGGTATTATGCATTCATATATGGGATCAGTCTCATTTTGCTGTTTCTCGATCCTCAGGGTTTCCATGTTATGAATCAAATGACTGCTCTGGTCCAGGAGATAATATAGTGTACACCAGAAGGGATTGCTGTGCTTGGACAACATATGGTCACTCCTATCAAGATAAAGGAGGATGTACCTCATGCATTGGTATAGAATTACTATAAGGTTGTGTGTATTTGTTAATACTACTACTTATGATTCTGACAAGACTCTCTCTTTTGTAAAATCCACTTACTCTAAGGTGTATATAGATGGATCTCTTGTGGATGTTAATATCGATTGAATTCAAATCCAGACAATGACTTGGCTTCACAAGCAAGGCATACAACATGCAAAGCATGCTATACTCTAACTCAACCCACTGGGGCAACTAAGCCACCAAGACGCAAAACTGAAAGCTGAGAGCATATGTACATGTAAAGAGAGTTGATGGAAACATCAATGTATATAATCTGATCAATGTACGTGCACATGCACATCTGATCAATGTACGTGCACATGCATGCACATCTGATCAATGTACGTGCACATGCATGCACATCTGATCAATGTACGTGCACATGCATGCACATCTGATCAATGTACGTGCACATGCATGCACATCTGATCAATGTGTTGATTTCATTCCCTAGTCCATGGATTTAACTGTTTGGAGTATATAGTGAATGAAGGATCTCAGTTGACAACTACATTTCGCTCTAATGTGAAGGGAAGAACTGGCTTCCAAATGGTGGACCTTACAGGAAAGATAAATAGTGTGTATTAATACTGTAGTACTTTACATGTTAAGGCACACTTATCAGAGAGTCAGTAGACTCTCTATGTAGGGATGGCGCTGACACACCCATTAAGCCTTAACAAATGTAATGGCTCAGAACTCTCGAACGTGGCAGCTATAAGCCCTTTTAGAAATGTAACACGGCCTATGAGTGTTTCTAGACACAATAACACTCTCAAAGGTTATAAAATACACCATTACAATGACATATGTGAAATTGCTAAAACCCCGATTTCTCCATCATCTTCTTCTTCTTCAGTAAACAGGCATAACTCAAAATCAGCTAAAGTATTTATCTTCGTTTCTGTACAAATCGGCTTCTTTTTGGCTGCGCGGTGCCTTTGACCAAAAATCTTTAGAAAGCACAACTAAGAGCCACGCCCACCGTACTTCCTCCCTGTTGTACGCCATTTGATTTTGTGCACACATTTTTATTTTATGCTTGCAATACAGAGTCGAGTCGTATATACATGAATTCGAATAAGCATCATCACGTGCGCCGACGTGAGAGGCCACGCCCCGGCACGGCAGCTGGTTGGCAAAAGTAAACCCTTGATAATCAAAATGAGTGAATATTACAAGTCCTTGGGTACCAGTGAGAAGGCTAGGTACGTAGCCAAGCTGGAGGCAGTAGGGCTGACCCTAGAGGACGACCCATACGCCAAGGAGAGCGGGGGGAAGTTTGAGACCGATATGACCAGTTGGCCTCCACTCGAATACGGGCACATCTTTGGCTACTCTATCACTCGCCCAGGTGTATATACCCTTGAACAGCTCCTATCCTGGAAGCAGCTAGAGGGCTACAACTATTTCCAGAGCAACTACGTTAGAAGCGTGTACACGAGGAGGGTTGGGAATGGAGGGGCCACGCTCTACGTCTTGAAGGCCTATGTCAATCCTAGCCAACGAACCCCACACCATGCTCACCAAGCCTGGGTAGTGGTAAAGTCTAATGGCTATGTTGTTACTGCTCACTGCACCTGTATGGCAGGGTAAGTACATGTATCATAGAGTCGGTAGACTCTATATGTAGGGATGGCGCCGACAAACCCATTAAGCATTATTTTTACACCTGTATCACCTGTGTGTGTGATCCGAACTACTGTATTTGTCATTTTCATGACTCAGGTTGGGAGAAGGCTGCTCTCACATTGCAGCAATCCTATTCAAGGTTGAGTGTGCTGTTAGACTAGGCTACACTTCACTCACCTCACATCCTTGCAGGTGGAATGAAGCCTACTGCAAAGAGGTTTGTGTTTGGAATGCATGCTCTATGCCACTGAATTAAAGCTCTTTTCTACTAGATTAAACCGGCTCCTATTGCTGAGATCTGCTTCAATCGACCGAAGAGGGGGTGTGAACAAAGCCTAAATGACTCTGTTGCTGAAGTTGAACCTGACGCAAAGAATATCCGATTACATGTACCAACAGACACTGAAGAGAAACAATTCTTCAGCCAGCTTAAGCAAATCCTTCCTAAATCTGCAATCCTTACAGCAGTAGAACCTGCAAGTACCTATATTAAGCACCCTCCCACAAGAAGGCTGCCAGCTCCTCTGACCGCCCTGCAGGATGTTAAGCACCGACAGATGGAGGATGCAGAGCTAAAGGTGGTTTGCAATGATCTGTTCCCCAGTGGACTCAACATCAGCAAAGAAGAGGCAAAGTACTTGGAAGAGTCAACAAAGCTCCAATCACAGTGTCTGCTGTGGTTTAAGTATCGAACTGGACGGATCACTGCTTCCAAGTTTGGCCCTGTCAGCAGGGCATGCATTCATAACCCCCCAGTATCGTTGGTGAAGGACCTAATGAAAGAGAACCACTTCAACTCCAGCAAGGTACCCACTCTACAATGGGGTATCAGCAATGAACCAAATGCATGCAAGGCATACATCGAAAGCGCACAAGAAAAACATGAAGAATCTTGTTTTGGTATTGTTTCCTTCAATTAGTTCTATACCAGTGCGTGTAGGCTCCCTGGTTTCCTGTGGACAGATGTCATCTGTTTGTGTGCTGGCATCAAAGTACCCAACTTGAGGTGTTTGAGTTACTGCTTCCGTCATTCTGGTTCCAGTTGTCTCTGTATTGGCACCACTGTCAAGAAACGGAGTTTGGGTGCTAACGTAGTGGGTCTCAGCCATCATCAATGCTTCAGCTGTTGCTGTTCTTTGTGCCTCCATTTCTTGTTCTTGAGCCAGCTGCCTCCTCCTCACAGCCCGTTCCTGGCGCTCAGTCTTCTGCCTCTGCACAGCTTCTGCCAAACTAGGCTTGTAGGCAAACAAACTTGGGACATAATCCACGTGCGATGGATCACCTACTGTAGATGTAAGTATGCAAGATCAGGCTTCATGGGTGCACAGGCTCCGTACAGCAAACAGTGTCATAATAGAACACCCTGGGTATCTGCATAACAGCTATTCCTCAGTCACCTGTTGTGAAGTGGTCCCCGCAGATTCTAGTGTGCTTGGTCGGCTTCCAGCTCTTTCTCTTTACTGCAGTGATCCACTGTCTTCTCCTCCCCTCGGGCAAGACTGGAAACCTGAAGAACCCGAGGCCCTTTCGGCCTCCGTAGCGATTCGCGCAGCCGTAGCAGCACCAACTCACTACCATCACGGACTCACTCTTGCCAACCAGCGGACCTTTCACGTGACATGCATTACGTCACTTCCGTTAGCCGAATTCATGTATACTTTTCGACTTTTATACTCTGATATCCAGCATATATGTAGGATATACTCTGATAGCCAGTATTAGAGAGTCGGTAGACTCTCTATGTAGGGATGGCGCCGACAGGACACGCCCATTTTCCAAAATAGAATGGCTCATAACTCCCAAACGCGGCAGTTACAAGCCCTTTTAGATACATACACGTACTCTACGAGTGATTCTGTACCCGCTAAGACCCTCAAAGTACGTAAAATACACAGCTACAATGACTTACGGAATTTGCCACACACCCCTTTTTGGATAGTTTTGTTCATCATCTTCTTCTTCTTCTAATTCAGTTGAACTGGCCTACCGCAAAAGTGGCACAAGTACTGTCCTTGGTTTTTACATGAAACGACTCCTTTCCCTTGCGTGCGTGATCCTTGACCAAGAGAATCTTGGTAACTTTACTCACAACTGTATAATCGCAAATTTTCCGTATTTGTCGGAAGCCATTTTCTGTGTGGTCACGTGCATCACGTTTAATAGAAAGGTGGGGCTCGGCTCAAGCGCGCGCAGGTCCGCGGGAGTAGAAGCGGGTGGGGCTCGTGCGAACACAAGCAAGTAGGGATCACTCCACGTACAGAAATGGACACTGTAGCTACCCAAGAAAAACTAGTGAAACAAGTGTAAAAACATTTCATTAAAATGTTAAAGGATGTAGGGATGGTAGTGCCAAAAATTAAAGAAACAAGATTGTAATAACCTGAGTGGTGCACAGTGAATAACTGATTATGATACGTATATACTTTGGAGTTCAGAGTTCACACTACCACAAAGATGAATTAGGGGACAAGGGATAATTGCATGCAACAATAACAACATGCGTAACCCCCACGAAATTAAATGTAGGGAGGGGTTACGCATGTTGTTATTGTTGCATGCAATTATCCCTTGTCTGCATACATGAATTGTAATTCATCTTTGTGGTAGCGTGAACTCTGAACTCCAAAGTATATACGTATCATAATCAGTTATTCACTGTGCACCACTCAGGTTATTACAATCTTGTTTCTTTAATTTTTGGCACTACCATCCCTACATCCTTTAACATTTTAATGAAATGTTTTTACACTTGTATATGTAGGGATTGCGCCGACACGCCCGTAAAGCCAACAGCTGAATGGTGCTGTTATAAGCCTTTATAGACACATAAAATTGGCATACGACTGTTTCTATACAATGAAAAACCAGTGAAACAAGAGAGTAAAACATTTCCATTAAAATGTTAAAGGATGTAAGATGACAGTGCCAAAAAGTAGAGAAACAAATGCAGTATATATGCATCAAGACAGGGGATGAAGGCAGTATATATCCAGCAAGACATGTACAGGGGATGAGGGCATGCAACAATAATAACATGCGTAACCCCTCCCTACATCTCTTTTATTATGAGGTTACGCATGTTATTATTGTTGCATGCCCTCATCCCCTGTCTTGCTGCATATATATTGCCCTCATCCCCTGTCTTGATGCATATATACTGCACTTGTTTCTCTCTACTTTTTGGCACTGTCATCCCTACATCCTTTAACATTTTAATGGAAATGTTTACTCTCTTGTAAAGTCATATCTTTGGCTTGCACATATATATGTGCTGTTCATACACATGGGTGTTTAGTGTATGAGTGTTTGTGTTTGTGTGTTTGTGTGTGTGTGTGTGTGTGTGTGTGTGTGTGTGTGTGTGTGTGTGTGTGTGTGTGTGTGTGTGTGTGTGTGTGTGCACGTGTATATGTGCATGTGCATGTGCATGTGTGTGTGAACGTTTATGACTGTATGATGTATATACACATTCTCTAGTACATTAAGAGTACTGCTCTTTAATTTGCAGTTTCAACTGAATTTACTGAAATAGACACTAATACTATTAATACAACTATCCAATTGAATATGTCCCACTTGAAGATTAATGATACAATCAAGATGAAATTTAGGTCAACTCTGAGCGATAAATTCATTCAACTAATGGAGGCATTAAACGAGTTTATACGGGACACTGCTACTGTGACTATTGTCAAAGGTATGTCAGTACTATTAATTTTGTTCGAGTGTTTCAATATGTGCACAAAGATATGCAATAACTGTTGAGGTTATGTATTGCATGAGTCACAAGTGAGTGTGAAGCTTGTACATTATGTATGTAATCTAACCATTATTGTTCCACCAATATTAAAACACAGATCGGCATGTTATGAAGAACTTTGTGCTGACCACCTGACCTACTGCCAATCACATAAATTTACTGGGTTGTCATAGCCATTATTACCTTATTACTTAAGTGTTAGTTTAGACGCCATTTGCTTGTTTGCTCACGTGCCGAAGACGTGAAGTTAGAAGTTTGGTCGTGGTTGTGGTTTGTCGCGCTGTTTGGCTACCAGCGTTGCTCCTTTGTGTCCGTTTCTTTTAACGACTAACTGTTGCCATAACTGGACCCACTGTTGTACTCAATATGCAATATTTGTACAAGACAGGATGTAGGAGTCACTGCCAATTGCTGACTATCCTCATAGGTATGCAAGGGAGGTAGAACGAAAGCCAGTAAGTTTATACATGTTGCTACACACAGTAAAAACCAGTGAAAGAAGTGTAAAAACATTTTCACTAAAATGTTGAAGGATGTAGGGATGGAAGTGCCAAAAAGTATAGAAACAAGGTCAAAGTTCAGCATGCATGCAGACAAAGGCAGGGGATGATAGCATGCAACAATCATAACATGCGTAACCCCATATCCCTACATCTGTAAATATGGGGTTACGCATGTTACGATTGTTGCATGCTATCATCCCCTGCCTTTGTCTGCATGCATGCTGAACTTTGACCTTGTTTCTATACTTTTTGGCACTTCCATCCCTACATCCTTCAACATTTTAGTGTAAATGTTTTTACACTTGTTACTTACGACAAAGAAGCCAGTGAGCAGTCTGATACCAACAGTCTATAGGTATCGCATGGGACCTCCTTGTACCATTAGGTCATGTGGTCAGCACTAAGTATTTTAGAGCAGCGCACTGACTTGTATATATTCATATATACTGATCAGCTGTGGTGGATCTGGAAAAAACATTGTACCATGTTACTAATGATATGGATGAAGTTGAAGTGTGTGCTGTGATGAATATGTCCTGTGACTGTGTTGATAATTGTCGCTGCCCATTGTCCTTTCCTTTCAACTTGACCCTCACTATGACAGGTACAGTTTATGGTGTTCCTAGCAACTGCTGTAGTTATTGTGTGCAGCATTGTATTATCAGTTAATGTGCAAGCCCCTGTAATAAAATACCTACATATGTTCCTTAGTTTCAGAGTCTCACGACCATTCCAGAACTATGGCATTCCGTCCATGTGCCACAAAAAACTGCATGACTGTCTCTATTGAGGATGAATTGAGAGTGACAAGAACACAAAGAGTGGATATTACTCTTAGCAGCGATGATGACAGGATTGCACTTCAACAAACCACTGGAGATATGGAGATCAATAGGATTCCTAGTATGTGTAGTTGGAGAGGATCTGATTTTAAGGCACATAGTGATTATATTTACTTTGTCCATCATCTTTTGTGTTTGTGCTATCTGAAGGGCCTGAAGCTGGTATGATAGGTCTGGAGACTACATCGTACAGTGTTAATGAAGATGATGGTGAAGTAGAAGTGTGTGTTATTACAAGTTCCTCCAGGAGCTGTCCATTCCCATTTGCCTTTAATGTCACACTTTCAACTAAAGATGACACTGCAGGTACATACATAGTAGTAAGTATTTGGTATAGTTGTCAGGGTATGAATGATCTGCAGTTGCTGGAATGGATTATGAGAGTGTATCCACCATCCTGACATTTCCTGAATGTGCAAACAAAAGCTGTGTGAATATAATCATTTTGGATGATATGACTGTGGAAAAGAACGAGACTAAGAGATTTAGTATTTCACTGGATAGTACTGATGACAGTGTTATGCTAGATCCAGACTTAGTGGATGGAGAAGTTGTCATCAGAGAGGATGATAATTGTGAGTATTACAACATGGACTGTCTGTTCCTTCAACATGTCCTGTTCTTCCTCCTCCTTCAGTTGCTAGAGTGATTTTAAATGTGACAAGCTACAATGTCACAGAGGGAGGAGAGAACCCAATAGTATGTGCAGAGATTCAATATCCTGACCCATATACAGTTATGTGTCCAGTTGATTTTGAATTTTCTCTCACTTTCACCAGTGTAGCAGATACTGCAGGTGTGGTAGTGTGAAGCAGATGCACTTTAAAATTATTAGTGTGAATATTGTTTGTCTCTCTCTGTACAGATGCCGGGTTTGATTATGAAGCGCTGAGTGAGATGATGCCAATTGAGCAATGTGGGAGGTCTGTGTGTGTAGAGGCAACTATAGTGAATGACACAGCACTAGAAGGAACAGAGCTATTCTTTATAACTTTAGACAGGGGTTCTGGAACGAGTGGCAGGATCAGGATTGTAGATGCTATCAAGACAGCAGCAATTACTATTTTTGATGATAATACTGATGGTATGTAGGTGTGATATACAGTGGAACCTTTCAAATCCTGGCTCCCTTGGAGCAGAAAGAGTATCATGATAAGTGAGGTATCCTCATTTTAGGGATTAAGAGTACACATAGATGGTATTTTGTAGAATATAAAGTTAGGTGTCCTGGTTATAAGGGTCCATTCTATGATGTTGACTGTTGCACGCTATCATCACGCCAGTCTTACTGCATACATATACACTGCATGGACTCGTCTCTCAGATTTTTAGCAATATATACATTTCCTACATCCTTGATTTAGTGATAATTACTGTGGACTGAACTTCTCCCTCTGCAGTGGCTGTGGTGGGTATGGAAATGACATCATACACTGTTATAGAGGATGAGGGTGCGATGGTGGAAGTGTGTGCTTTTGTACACAGTCCCAGTGACACCAGTAGTAACTGTCCCATCCAATTCCCCTTTAACGTAGCTGGCCTCTCAACCAATAATAATGGAACTGCAGGTAATACCATTCATAGGAGCCATGACAATTAATGATATTTGGTTGGTTGCAGTGTCCTCTGAGGATTATGTAGCTGTGTCCAACTTCACTTTGATGTTTGATAGATGTCAGATGAAGAGTTGTGTGAATTTGACCATTGTGAATGATGATGTATTGGAGATGGTTGAGTCATTTACAGTGTCCCTGGGGAACCTTAATCCAAACAACAGCATTCAGACTGAGGACAGATTTGCACATTCGACTAGCAGGATCTCTATTGATCCAGCAACTGCTGTAATTCATATTATTGACAATGATGGTGGGGATTGTACACCTGTGAATGCAAATTACTTAGGTTCATATTTTTGTACATTTGCAGAAGTTACAATTGGTCTGGAGAAGACAGCTTTCACTGTCCCAGAGGATGTGGGTACTGTAGAGGTGTGTGTTAACCTGAGCTGCTCCAGTGAAAAGCCAAGTTGTCCTGTTTCGTTCCCTTTTGGTGTTAACTTGTCAACAATGGATGGTACTGCAGGTACACACATTATCAATATCAAGTAGTATCACTGTATGCAACATATTATGTGTAGCACTCGGAGCTATGCAACAAGTGTATTACTTCCACTGAAGGGTTATATGACTTTAGAGTGTGTATGCTGTTCCAGAGTGACATTACAATAGTTTATTCTTAGGTAAAATGGATGATTATATGCCAGTGTCCCTGAATTTGATTTATCATAATGAGAGGCAAAAATGTGTGAATATATCAATTATCGATGATGCAATACTGGAGAGTGCTGTGGAGTCATTTAAACTTACTTTGACAAGGACTGAAGGCCTCAATGAGAGGATCCAATTCACCACAGATGAAGGAGAGATTACTATCACAGAAAATGATGGTATAATTGTTGTGTGTTCTGTCACAAACTTGTGTTAATATCCTTGTTCTCCAGCCACAGCTACAGTAGGTCTGGAGAGGACAATGTACACTGTATCAGAAGATGAAGGAATGGTAGAAGTGTGTACAGTTGTTTTCTTCCTCAGTGGAAACTGTCCCATTCAATTTCCTTTTAATATCAGCTTTCAGACTAGTGATGGTACTGCAGGTAAGACTTTTTATATTATTGTACATGCTTGGTTTGATATATATGTTGTTATGGTATTATTGTACATACCTGTTTGATATACATGTTGTTATGTTATACATGTCCTGTTTGTCTGGTCTGGGTGTTGGGTTGCCTTTCTTTTTCTTCCTACTCTTTTCATAGCTAGTGTGCTATGCACATGTATTTCCATGTACCTGGCAGTGCTAATTAGTCTGTACACATATACACATGTAGTGGTATTTTCAGTTCCACCAAATATTCTGCAGTTGCTGGCATGGATTATGAGAGTGTATCCACCATCCTGACATTTCCTGAATGTGCAACTCAAAGCTGTGTGAATATAGTCATTTTGGATGATGTGACTGTGGAAATGAACCAGACATTTAGTATTTCTCTGGACAGCACTGATATGAGGATCATAGTAGACTCAGACTTTGTAGGTGGTACAGAAGTGGATGGGGAAGTTGTCATTGTGGATAATGAATGTGAGTGTTATAGTAAAGGTGTTAGTGAAACATGGACTGTCTGTTCCTTCAACACGTTCTGTTCTTCCTCCTCCTTCAGTTGCTGAAGTGATTTTGAATGTGACAAGCTACAATGTCACAGAGGGAGGAGAGAACCCAATAGTATGTGCTGAGATTCAAGATCCTGACCCAGATACAGTTATGTGTCCAGTTAAGTTTGAATTTTCTGTCGTTTTCAACATTGAAGAAGATACTACAGGTGTGGAGCAGATTAATTCTAACTATGAATATTGTTGATGATTTGCGTCTTTCTCTTCAGATGTCGAGTTAGATCATAGAATGATCCCAATTGAGCAATGTGGGAGGTCTGTGTGTGTGGAGGCAACTATAGTGGATGACACAGCACTAGAAGGAACAGAGCAATTTTCTATAACTCTAGAAAGGGGTTCTGGAATGAACAGCAAGATCAATATTGTTAATGACTACAAAACAGCAAACATTACTATTTTTGAGGATAATGATGATGGTAGGTTGTATTTGGTGGTAATCTGGCTCCCTTGGAACAGAGTATTGAGGTATCCTGATTGTAGGGATTGAAAAGTACACATACATGGCATTTAGGAGGTGTCCCGGTTATAAGGGTCCATTCTATATAGACCATACATGCATGTAGCATTCTATGTAGTGTGAACATAGTAGCCTCTGGTAACATATCACTCTGACTATTATTTTAGCAAATATGCTGAACTTCTCCCCCTATAGTGGCTGTGGTGGGTATGGAAATGACATCATACACTGTTACAGAGGATGAGGGTGTGATGGTGGAAGTGTGTGCTTTTGTACACAGTCCCAGAGACACCAGTAGTAACTGTCCCATCCAATTCCCCTTTAGAACTGGCTTCTCAACCAATAATGATGGAACTGCAGGTAATACCATTCATAGGAGCCATGACAATTAATGATATTTGGTTGTTTGCAGTGTCCTCTGAGGATTATGTAGCTGTGTCCAACTTCACTTTGGAGTTTGTTAGATGTCAGATGAAGAGTTGTGTGAATTTGACCATTGTGAATGATGATGTATTGGAGATGGTTGAGTCATTTACAGTGTCCCTGGGGAACCCTAATCCGAATAACAGCATTCAGACTGAGGACAGATTTGCACACTTGACTAGCAGGATCTCTATTGATCCAGCAACTGCTGAAATTCATATTATTGACAATGATAGTAGGGATTGTACATATGTAAATATTAAGATCAAAGTTACTCCTATCTTGTATCTTTGCAGAAGTTACAATTGGTCTGGAGAATACAGATTTCACTGCTACAGAGGGTGTCGGTACTATAAAGGTGTGTGTTAACCTGAACTGTCCTGGTATGAGGCCAAATTGCTCTGTTTCATTTCCTTTTGGTGTTAACTTCTCAACAGTGGATGATACTGCAGGTACACACATTATCAAGTAAATCATATCAAGAGTATATAATAGAAGAGGGGGAGAGTATCCTACTACGCTATGCTCCGTGTTACAACCCTTTACCGGGTTCATGACCTTTATAATGATATTCACAAACGTGTGGTTTCATGGTTTACTTAGCGTCACGCGCGTATAACGCTGAACGTTGAAAGCTCGGTTGGATGTGTTGGTGGCTGAGCTAGTATTGCTTAAGCGGGCCCGGAGATCTTTTCGAAGTATTCATGGCGCTGCGACGGCATCCACGCGTCCATAAAATGCATTCGCCTGCTATGTTTTGTAGCCTACAAAGTACGTCGCTATCCCCGTCCGTGACGCTAAGTAAACCGTCAAACCACACGTTTGTGAATATCATTACAGAGGTCATGAACCCGGTAAAGGGTTGTAACACGGAGCATAGCGTAGTAGGATACTCTCCCCCTCTACTATTATATACTCTTGGTTATACTAGTGGAATGCTATGCATTGTGGGCGAGTGGGAGTGAACCCACAGCGCACACAAAATTAGAACTCATGTCAGTGCACATGCAAAATTACGACTCACGTATGACATTAAGGTATGTACAGTGTCTGGGTTTCCTGTGTAGAAAAACCGACCTTTTTTTTTTTTTTTTTTTTCGACCCGTTGAGACAACTAGGTGGCTCGCCCAATTATGTGTATGGAATATTTTCTGACTCCAGAGTGTGTATGCTATTCCAGAGTGACATTTTATTCTTAGATAAAGTGGATGATTACATCCCAGTGTCGCAAATTTTGACTTTTGATAATGAGAGGCAAAAGTGTGTGAATATAACAATTATCGATGATCCATTTCTGGAGAGGAGTGTGGAGATAATTAAACTTACTTTGACAAGGACTGAAGGCCTCAATGAGAGGATCCAATTCACCACAGATGAAGGAGTGATTAGAATCACAGAAAATGATGGTACAAATTTGACTCAAATAAATTTTTTATAGCAAACTTGTGTTAATATCCTTGTTCTCCAGCCACAGCTACAGTAGGTCTGGAGAGGACAATGTACACTTTATCAGAAGATGAAGGAATGGTAGAAGTGTGTGTAGTTGTGTTCTTCCCCAATGGAAGCTGTCCTATTCAATTTCCTTTTGATATCGGACTTGAAACTAGTAATGGTACTGCAGGTAAGATATTTGGTGAATGTACACTACTTTGATTTTGCTTTAGTACCCTATCCTGTATTATAGGCCACTCAACAAGTCTTTATGTATGCCATCATAACAGTGTACATATATATGTGTGTACCTTCCCATTATCAGGTGAAGATGATTTTGTACCTGTGTCCACTGCCTTGAGGTTTGAGAGATGTGGCAATAGGAGTTGTACCAATATACCTATTCAGTCAGATGAGATAATGGAGGAGACAGAGACATTTACTATTACTTTGGACAGAACTTTTGGTCTGGATCCAAGGATTCAACTAGATCCATCTGAAGGAGTGGTTACTATCTTTGATATGTTTCAAAGTAAATAATTTGCATTGGAGGGTAATGAGATGCTTTATGTTATACTGTTAATAATAATAGCACTTTTAACTGCAGCGTTAATCTTTCATTTGTAGACCATTACATTCCTATGCCCCCCCCCCCCCCGTATTTTAGAAGGGAAGTCCCGACCCCCAACAATTAGCCAGCTACTTATTATAATCAAGCATATGCAATCCAGTAGACCAGGCCCTCCACCAGATATCCTCTAACAGGCAACAATAGTTTAATGAAATGCTTTTACTCTTGTTATACTATATACCCGCCTCATCCCATCGATGCTGTATATGTGTGGGGTGCACATGCACAGCATCGATGGGGTGAGGTTCAGTTTGTAGTATAACAAGAGTAAGAATGTGCCAACATATCATGTGTGGCACACTTATTACATCACTAATTACATAAGGGAGTGTATGGTTAGTGGCTGGGAAACCATAGAAATGGCAACAAATTAGTTGTTGCATGAGCTCTCATGCCCACACAGGATATGTTGGCATAGTTTGATGTAATCCCTCAGGCCTGCGGCCCTCAGGCTGTACATATAAATGTGCCAACATATCCTGTGTGGCACTCCGGGTCTTTGCAACAACTAATACATTGATAGGGTGATGTGGGTTTATAGTATAGCAAGAGTAAAAGTATTTCACAGGATGTAGGGATGACAGTGCCAAAAACTGTAAAAACAAGGGTGCAGTATGCAGACAAAGGCAAGGATGAGGGCATGAGAAACAAGATGCAGTATGAAGCAAAGCCGGCAGAATAACATGCATATAACCCCTCCCTCATCAATTTATTACATGTTTTTATTGTGGGGTTACACATGTTTTTATTGTTGAATGCCATTTATTTATAATATTCTCTGCTTTTGTCTGCATATACTGCACCTAATTCTATATTTTTGGCACTGTCTTCTCTATATACATCCTAACTTTACTTGTGGTATAATTACTTTTCTTTGGTTTAGGCACTCCCATCCCTACATCCTTTTAAACATCAATTTGTGCAAGATTGTATAATGGCATAATTTATTAAAATGCAGCTTTTCTATGTTATGAATCTAATGACTGCACTGGTCGAAATAGATCAGTATATAGTGGAAGAGAGTGCTGTGCTCAAACAACATCTGGTCACTCCTTTAATTTTGGAACAACATGCTCCAAATGTATTGGTATGTAAATCATGTGAAATTGAGTGTATTTCTCTGTTACTGTTGCCTTGTCTATGGGACAATACCTCGTCTCCTGTGCAGTCCCACAATAGTAGACCACAACATGATCCATGTACATGTGTGCTCTGTCCACATCTAGTTATCTTTTTCATGTATTTTATTCCCTAGTCCATGGATTTGAATGTTTACATTATGAAGTGAGTAAAGGATTTGACTTGAGAGCCAAATTTCGCCTTAATGTGAAGGGAACTACTCGATTCCCAAGACCACCCAAACTTGATGGAAGGTTCAACTTGATACCAGTTTCAAACAGTGCGTACTAAATACTGCACTACTTAATGTGTTAGAGGACACATTATCCTCGTTACCAGGCCCTATACGAGAGGAGAGGGCCTGGTACACACTGCTTGTGCATGTGCCAGGTCTCCTTGGTAACCCCCAGAAAATATGGGGTACCATATATGTTATCGTAATGTGTTACCATGGAGACCCAGCACATGCGCAGGCAGTGTGTACCAGGCCCTCTCCTCTCATATAGGACCTGGGAACAAGGCAAGGGACACATATGTTACAACATATTGTCAACTGTATGTGTATGTACTTACAAGGATATTTCCACATGTTTTCTATCTGTGTGTCCATTTGTGTGACTGTGAACTGTCTGCTCTCTCTCTCTCTCTCTCTCTCTCTCTCTCTCTCTCTCTCTGACTGGTCTTTACTATATCCTCTACTGTTGTCCCTTTCTGCAGTTTCCTCTACATGTGTATTTGAAGAAATAGACACTAAGAGGGGAAGTATTTCTTATCCCACAACCTGTCTGAAGGCTGGTGATGTATTGGAGGTAAAATTTGACTCTACTGTGACTGACACCTTTATTTCACAAGTTGAAAGCCATCTGGAGTTCATACGAGACTCTGCTACTGTGACAGTTGTTCAAGGTATATCAGTAACTATATAGGTACATACATCATTGCCATAGCCACTATTCCAATCAGCTGCGGTGGGACTGGAAAAAACATTCTACAATGTCAGTAGTGATGTGGATGAAGTTGAGGTGTGTACTGTGATAAATACTACCCATGACAGTTGTGAGTGCCAGCCCAGATCTCCCTTCAACTTCACCCTCACTGTGAAAGGTATGTTCATAGTGACTGCCATAAGTTATATCAGTGAGCAAAATGAGCCCCTCAAACAGTCATTATGTCTGTTTTAATGTGTCTCTACTTTGCCCCCACATAGACCTGTGTACTAACATAATAGTCATGTCCACTCACCACACAATGTATTGGACCAGACCTTCCTTATTTTTTCAGACTATTCAAAAGTCGTAACATTTCCTGAGTGTGGCACAAGACACTGTGTGACTCTGTCTATTGAGGATGACTTGGGAGTGACAAGCACACAAGTAGTTAATGTCACTCTTAGCAGCACTGATGAGAGGATTACACTTGCTCAAAAAGATGGAATGATTGCAATCGTTAGACCTCCAGATGGTATGTGAGATTATATGTGTAGTACTTGCCACCAAATTGTATGTAACAGAGAGTCAGTAGACTCTCTGTGTACAAACATGCCCCAGAAAGTAGCCACAAACACAGGCCTGAATGGCACCGTCAAACTCCGCACTTGCACTGCCAGCACGCCACGCAAGTCCGCGGTGAGATAAATTTCAACTCATGAATAAGGCGCTACTACTTATGCATTGGGCATGACAGTACGGAGTACACATGTGCTGCACAGAAATTAGTACCGTAGTACGTAGTCAAGGTAGTCTCACCGCAGGATTGCGCGGGGTGCTGATGGTACAAACACAGACCATCTCGACGTTAATCGATGCCCGCCCAGGTGTGTTTATGGCTACTTTTCCCTGTGTCCATTAACCCATTAGCCTCAAATGTAATAGCTCAGAAATACAGATGTCATAAACCTTTTGAAACAAACAACCTGCTCTGCCAGCTAGTGCTTCGACAGTGTTCAGTGCTTGAAAGGGTCCTGAAACAAGCACTTCGCTCAAGTGGGGCTAATGCCACAGAGAAGCACATAGAAAATGTGTCTCTTTGTGGAATGTTCCTTATGGAAGCAGCGCATAAAGTTGACAGTGAGTTTGGTTACACTATGTTCCACAGTGGAGTAGGAAGATAAAAAATATTGGGGGGGCCAAACCTGACCAATTTGTGTATTGACCAGTAACTCTTACACTCTACAGGATTGCATATTATTGACTCAAATAAGTAGCTGGGGAATTATTGGATGGGCCAGGCCCCCCTCCTAAAATATTGGCCCCCTGGCTTCTTCCTATGTTCCACTGCAACTCATGCATTACAATGCTCCTCAAACTGCTATAATAACAGCTCTACACATACCTCTGCCACTGTAGGACTTCTTCGAGTATTAATACATTTACTAGAGCATATGGTACTTAACTTTTTCCATTAGATGTACCTTAAGGTTACTATTAATTGCGGTTACTAATTTTAGCATTTTTGAACGGAGAGTTTTTGGCCAACGCTTAATTTTAGCAATTTGTGTGTAGGGCCTGAAGCTGGTATGATAGGTCTGGAGACTACATCGTACAGTGTTAATGAAGATGATGGTGAAGTAGAAGTATGTGTTAATACAAGTTCCTCCAGGAGCTGTCCTTTCCCATTTACCTTTAATGTCACACTGTCAACTAAAGATGACACTGCAGGTACATACATAGTAGTAAGTATTTAGTGTAGTTGTCAGGTTATGAATGATCTGCAGTTGCTGACATGGATTATGTGAGTGTATTCACCATCCTGACATTTCCTGAATGTGCAAACAAAAGCTGTGTGAATATAATCATTTTGGATGATATGACTGTGGAAAAGAACGAAAATGAGAGATTTAGTATTTCACTGGATAGTACTGATGGCAGTGTCATGTTAGATCCAGACTTAGTAGATGGAGAAGTTGTCATCAGAGAGGATAATGATTGTGAGTATTACAACATGGACTGTCTGTTCCTTCAACATGTCCTGTTCTTCCTCCTCCTTCAGTTGCTAGAGTGATTTTGAATGTGACAAGCTACAATGTCACAGAGGGAGGAGAGAACCCAATAGTATGTGCTGAGATTCAAGATCCTGACCCAGATAGAGTGATGTGTCCAGTTGATTTTGAATTTTTTCTCACTTTCACCAGTGTAGAAGATACTGCAGGTGTGGTAGTGTGAAACAGATACACTTTAAAATTATTAGTGTGAGTATTGTTTGTCTCTCCCTGTACAGATGCCGGGTTTGATTATGAAGCGCTGAGTGAGATGATGCCAATTGAGCAATGTGGGAGGTCTGTGTGTGTGGAGGCAACTATAGTGAATGACACAGCACTAGAAGGAACAGAGCTATTCTTCATAACTTTAGACAGGGGTTCTGGAATGAGTGGCAGGATCAGGATTGTAGATGCTATCAAGACAGCAGCAATTACTATTTTTGAGGATAATATTGATGGTATGTAGGTGAGATATACAGTGGAACCTTTTAAATCCTGGCTCCCTTGGAGCAGAAAGAGTATCATGATAAGTGAGGTATCCTCATTTTAGGAGATGGTATTTTGTAGAATATAAAGTTAGGTGTCCTGGTTATAAGGGTCCATTCTATGTTGTTGCCTGGTAGAGTAACAGATCAAAGGCTAAAGTGTGCCAACATATTACATCACTAATTACATGAGGCTAGTACGGGAGTGGTTAGTGGCTGGGAAACCATAGAAATGGCAACAAATTAGTTGTTGCATGGGCTCGTGCTCACACAGGATATGTTGGCACTCGGGCCCATGCAACAACTAATACATGTTGACTGTTGCACGCTATCATCACCCCAGTCTTACTGCATACATATACACTGGACTTGTCTCTCAGATTTTTAGCGATATATACCTTTCCTACATCCTTGATTTAGTGATAATTACCGTGGACTGAACTTCTCCCCCTATAGTGGCTGTGGTGGGTATGGAAATGACATCATACACTGTTACAGAGGATGAGGTTGCGATGGTGGAAGTGTGTGCTTTTGTATACAGTCCCAGCGACACCAGTAGTAACTGTCCCATCCAATTCCCCTTTAATGTAGCTGGCCTCTCAACCAATAATGATGGAACTGCAGGTAATACCATTCATAGGAGCCATGACAATTAATGATATTTGGTTGGTTGCAGTGTCCTCTGAGGATTATGTAGCTGTGTCCAAGTTCACTTTGGAGTTTGTTAGATGTCAGATGAAGAGTTGTGTGAATTTGACCATTGTGAATGATGATGTATTGGAGATGGTTGAGTCATTTACATTGTCCCTGGGGAACTCTAATCCAAGCAACAGCATTCAGACTGAGGACAGATTTGCACACTTGACTAGCAGGATCTCTATTGATCCAGCAACTGCTGTAATTCATATTATTGACAATGATGGTGGGGATTGTACATATGTGAATATTAAGATCAAAGTTACTCCTATCTTGTATCTTTGCAGAAGTTACAATTGGTCTGGAGAATCAAGCTTTCACTGCCACAGAGGGTATGGGTACGATAAAGGTGTGTGTTAACCTGAACTGTCCTGGTACAAGGCCAAATTGCTCTGTTTCATTTCCTTTTGGTGTTAACTTCTCAACAGTGGATGATACTGCAGGTACACACATTATCAAGTAAATCATATTTTACCAACATATCCTGTGTAACACTCAGACACATGAAATAACTAACTTAATTGTTGATAAGTTATACTAGTGGAATGCTATGCATTATGGGCGAGTGGGAGTGAACCCACAGCGCACGCAAAATTAGAACTGATGTCAGTGCACATGCAAAATTAGGACTCACATATAACATTAAGGTATGTAGAGTGTCTGGGTTTCCTGTGTAGAAAAACCGACCGTTGAGACAACTAGGTGGCTCGCCCAATTATGTGTATGGAATGTTTTCTGACTTCAGAGTGTGTATGCTATTCCAGAGTGACATTTTAATTTTATTCTTAGATGAAGTGGATGATTACATCCCAGTGTCACAGACTTTGACTTTTAATAATGAGAGGCAAAAGTGTGTGAATATAACAATTATCGATGATCCATTTCTGGAGAGGAGTGTGGAGATAATTAAACTTACTTTGACAAGGACTGAAGGCCTCAATGAGAGGATCCAATTCACCACAGATGAAGGAGTGATTAGAATCACAGAAAATGATGGTACATGCACTTGCTCTTTGTATATTTCTGCAAAAATGAAGGTCATTTCAACCATTCTGTGGTTATTTCAGTAGCAACTTTTACATAAAGGATAGATACTTACAATGCAGGATGTTATCTTTAGAAGTAGGATCACTCTCTTCGAACTATATAGATCTTCCATTGACTCAAATAATTTTTTTATAGCAAACTTGTGTTAATATCCTTGTTCTCCAGCCACAGCTACAGTAGGTCTGGAGAGGACAATGTACACTGTATCAGAAGATGAAGGAATGGTAGAAATGTGTGCAGTCATGTTCTTCCCCAGTGGAAGCTGTCCTATTCAATTTCCTTTTGATATCAGACTTGAAACTAGTAATGGTATTGCAGGTAAGACATTTGGTGGTTTTTTTATTATACATTACTTTGATTTTGCTTTGATACCCTAGCCTGTACTATATATAGGCCACTCACCAAGTGTGTATGTATGCCATCATATAACAGTGTATACATATGTGTGTACCTTCCCATTATCAGGTGAAGATGATTTTGTGCCTGTGTTCACTGTCTTGAGGTTTAAGAGATGTGACAATAGGAGTTGTACCAATATACCTATTCAGTCAGATGAGATAATGGAGGAGACAGAGACATTTACTATTACTTTGGACAGAACTTTTGGTCTGGACCCAAGGATTCAACTAGACCCATCTGAAGGAGTGGTTACTATCATTGATGATTTTCAAAGTAAATAATTACATCTTGTACTAAGCCACCCACCAAGTGGTATTTGAAAATGTGGCCCTATTTTTAAGCATTCCCTCATCACATAAACTACACAGTAATACTACCACAGTCAGCACCACTAAACAATCTGATTGTTCCCTTTTATCATTCTATGCCTACCTAACTCTATTTTCAAGCCATGTGTTCCATACCTGACAAGAGTCTTGTTTGTGAGCAACAAATATTCAGAAAAATTAGCGAAAGTTAATTAGACCCATTGAATGCATACTTGTAGTACCCAATATCTATGTCAGTACTATACCCCCACCTGATATAGTATATACACCAACTCTCTGAGACTTTTCCGCACATAAACATATAGTACAACTGTCTATCAAAATACAAAAAAACCTCTACATTTCCCTAAAAGCTAGCATACTTACGTTCCTCGTCATCGACAATCTCAATCATTCCATTCACTGGGTCTAGTATAATTTTGTTCCTGTCCAGATCAGAAGCCCTCTCAAGAGTAACATAAAACATTTCATTACCCTCCAATACATCATCATCCACAATTGGTATATAATGACATTGTGTCATGTTACAGTTCTCAAATTGCAGGGTCACAGGAGTATTTTGAATATAATCCATGGGAGCCACTGAGAATGAAATCATACATAGCTTCATTGATGCACATAGCACCATACATTGACTACATACCTGCAGTGCCATCTATAGCTGTTAGGTTGACAGTAAAGGGAAATTCAATGGGACACTTGGCAGAGGATCGATTCACAGTGACACAAATCTCTATTTCACCTACTGAATCTTCTGATATTTGGTAGTGTGTCTTTTCCAAGCCCACAACAGCCACTACAAATAAATGACAGACTCTCACTGTGCCAAATGTTCCTTAGCTATAACATACTTTCAAGTGGAGCAACTTTTAGACACAACAAAATCTGAGTGATTCTGTACACAACAAGACCCTCAATTAGATCAATTACACTTACGCATGCTAAATGGTCATACTGTTTCCTCTATCTCCTTATTCTTCTCAAATGACATACCACAAACTGGCTAACCTTGATTTTATGTGAAACATGTTGTATGCATGATCCTTAGCAAAGAGAATCTTTATATGTATTTGCATATACCCAACTTATTCGGTGAAAGTTTTTTAACCTTGTACCCTTTACTACTACATCACTACATCCATTACATTTCTACATTTTTCATCAATAGAACTACCACTTTCCACATACAGCTGCTACAACTACATCTACCACTACCCACACTGCTACTACTACATCCACCCTTATTGTACCATCTACTACTACATCCACCCTCATCGTATCATCCACTACTACGTCCACCCTCATCATACCATCCACTACTACGTCCACCCAAATCATACCATCTACTACTACATCCACCCTCATTGTATCATCTACTACTACATCCACCCAAATCATACCATCTACTACTACATCCACCCAGATCATACCATCTACTACTACATCCACCCTCATAACTACAGTTACATCCACTCACCTTGTTCCATCCACTGTTACCTCCACTTCCACTAGCACATCTACTCGTACATCCACACACACAACAACTTCCACTAGCATTGTTCCATCTACCACCACTAGAACAGAGACGTTCACTGCCACCCACACTTCTATTACTACATCCACAGCCACCCACTCAGTTTGTCCAACTCCAACTCCAGTCGCTACCATAGCTCCAGGTCAGTCTGCATGTATACGAAGACAGAGATGAGATTGTAGTATTATATGTGTATATTCCCATGTAGTCATTGTCAGCTCTTTTATAGTTCCAGATCCCTTTTCTTTGGTGACTTACATAACAGTCACTGTATCTGGTAGTACTGCTATTGTGTGTGTCGAGATAGAGGGTGCTGCTACTGTCAAACTAATCCTGAGGGATGCCAGTGATCAACGCTACGTCAGAGATTGTGAGATGTACTTTTTTGGAACCAGAGTAGTCTAACCCACAAAACTGCACCTTGGTCTCATGGAATAGGCCAGAAGCCTTGGTCTCATAGAATAGGGATTCAAGCCTTGGTCTCCCCCTAGCCCTAGGATTATAGCCCACTTTGTGTATCCTTTAATTATAGCCTCATCCCCAGGTAGAACGCTATACACAAGCATTGAGATACTTTTTCTCTTTCCTTCCTCTCCTCTCTACATACAGTCAGAGATTCCTCTGGATGTAGTACCTTTACTGGGCTGCCAGATGGGACTCATCGTGTGAGAGCCATATCTCGACATCAGATGTCTGGCGACAATAGTAAGAAGTTCACGTCGGATTTCTTCTATTTTACTACGAACAGTGTGCCATGAACAAAGTGTAAATCATACAGTATGAGACAGTGGATTGAACCTTCCTTGTGTGAATATTATATACATGGAGTAGTGTGTAAGTAAAATTGGACAGTAGCTATAAAATAGTGGATTGATTATAGCATGTACAGATATGGATAGTGTGTTATGAAGAGAGTAAAATTGAAACCACTATAAATTATAGTACTATCAAATATTGGTGTGGTTAGACTGATCATATACATGATGACCTACTATAGCATCTCAGTATAGTGCATAGTTCTTCATCGTTCACTTATCCATTTCACATATGCTCAGCAGAAGGAAGTGGGTCATTCCACACATGCCCTGAGTGTCACATGACACAGCTACGCTCAAAGAACTGACACTTTGACAAACAACAATCACAGGATGCATATTAAGGAAGTGACATCACATAATGTATACACTATTCCGGTCCGTTTACTGAAATTATTATACTTTCATGGGTGCGAACTCTGGAATATGTCTCCCCGCAATAATAATAGGATCAGTGTTTATGATAATGAGCGGGCGCGCGCGCTACTGCGAATTGACCAGCTAGGTAGCAGTAGAGTATTATATGTTTTGCAGCCATGTGGCAGATCTATATTGCTCTGAGAGTGGCCCTAGCCATACTACTGGCTGTCAGTCACAGTGCTGTAGCAGAAACCGACTGCCGTCTCCCCGAAGAGAGAGAAATAGTAATATTGATTAGCACCACTTATACTTCCGCCGTGACCATCAGCCTGAGTCGGAGACAGTATGCGTGTTTGGCGTCAGGTATGCACCGAGACCAATATCGCAGTGCATCTTTACTGGTTGGGTATACGTGCACCACGCCAAGTTGTGTGAGGGGTGCTGAGGTTGAAAAAGAACTGTTGGATTTGTCGTGTGTGGATGGAACGTGGTCAGTGGCTACCTTCACTGAAGATCCTGACACTGGGTTCGATATAGAGACAAGAACTGACTGCAGCAGTTGCGTTAATCCAACAGAGAAAGAGACATTGCCATATGATGCAACAACTCACTGCGTCGGTAAGGATAACACGTATAGCATAACAAGTATAACAGTCGCGATCTATATTGCTCTGAGCAATGCAGTATGCATGGGTCAGGTATTCACAGTAAACTTTTGTAGGTAAAATGGATCAGGCGCCTTTACTGCAAAATTGTGCCAGTAAAATCAATGAAGCATGCACCGTAAAATAAAAATTCTATATAAGTTTAGGTTTATTGTACACCTATAGCACTGTAGTATCACATGATGGAGTGATGCACAATGCCATGTAGGTGTGGAACGAAATTCCTACAGTTTTCATTGTGGCATCATTATCTCAAAACCAGACGGGGTACAACTATACTTACTATTTATATATAGCCTAAAGTATTGGCAAGTACAACTAGTATTGGGGGTGTGCAGGTTATAAAGAGAAACTCTCTATAACCTGCACACCCCCAATACTAGTTGTACCTGCCAATAGTTTAGGCTATAAATAGTAAGTATAGTTGTACCCCGTCTGGTTTTGAGATAATGATGCCACAATGAAAACTGTAGGAATTTCGAATATAGGGTTCCCACACACAGTATCAAAAATTGCCTGAAAGCTCATAAGACTGGAAAGGCTGGGGCCCTTAATTCCTCCTTATACAAGGTGAAGCTTTAGCCCCCAACCCCGTCCTACTAGCTATACAACTAATGGTACAGGGCTATTTCTAGATCTGTTGGTTTATTCAATGAGAAGTGCTTGTGTTAATGACAATTAAGTTATACATAGTTCAATCTGATATATTAGAAGGTGTACTATAATAATAGTAAAGTTGGTAACAATCATACAACAACACTCTCTTTGAGTACTGTTGCACACTGTTTTCATGCAGCATGCCCTACCCAGTGTAACACTGGAGCCAGGAGATGTTTTGGCAGAGGAGAGGATGAATGCTGTAATTTCTATGGTCACAATGGTCAATGCTTACAAGCGTGTGATAATGAGGGAGAGAACTTCACCTGCAATGGTATATATACAGAATTAGTGGTGTATAGAGAGTGTCTCTACTATTAATACCAGTAGTGCCACAAGTAACTGGAGTACTCATTGTTTTAACTATGGTATCTAAGAATAACAACATCAAAAGCATCAAAAGTAAAGTAATGCTGTAATTTCTATGGTCACAATGGTCAATGCTTACAAGCGTGTGATAATGAGGGAGAGAACTTCACCTGCAATGGTATATATACAGAATTAGTGGTGTATAGAGAGTGTCTCTACTATTAATACCAGTAGTGCCACAAGTAACTGGAGTACTCATTGTTTTAACTATGGTATCTAAGAATAACAACATCAAAAGCATCAAAAGTATATGAAGTACCAGGTATTATGCATTTATGGGATCAGTCTCATTTTGCTGTTTCTCGATCACCAGGGTTTCCATGTTATGAATCAAATGACTGCTCTGGTCCAGGAGATAATATAGTGTACACCAGAAGGGATTGCTGTGCTTGGACAACATATGGTCACTCATATGAAGATAAAGAAGGATGTACCTCATGCATTGGTATAGAATTACTGTTATTACTACTACGTATGATTCTGACAGGACTCTCTCTTTTATGAGATCCACTTACCTAAGGTGTAGACCACACTACATATGGTGCATGTTGATTAGCCTAACACACATATATAGAAATGCAAACATCAATGCCAAGCCATTTGGTGAATCCTGAAAACTCAGGATCCAGCTGAAATTTAAACCCAGGTACTAGTCAGACACTCTTACCACTAAGCCACTGGATCTCTGATGGCAGAGGAGTGTAGAATTGATGTTAATATCCTAGACAATGACTTGGCTCTACAAACAAGGCATACGACGTGCAAAGCATGCTATACTCTAACTCATTCAGGGGCGGCAGCAGAGGGGGGCAGGGGGGGCGATTGCCCCCCCCCCCCCCAATATTTCAGTAGGGGAGCCTCGCCCCCCGCAACATATAGGAACTATGACGACGGAATATGTGTTGCTGCTAAACGGGCTACTACTATATATACGCGCGTGCAGAAATAATTGCCCCACCCCTTTATTGCAAATTGCGTATCGCGCGCGCCTACGTATGTAGTATGAACACATGACCGAATTTCGCCCCCCCAACTCAGAACTGCTGCCGCCGCCTAGGCTCAACATTGATCAGGCTGACCCACTGGGGCAACTAAGCCACTAAGACAAAAACTGAAAGCTGAGAACATACGTGTAAAGATAGTTGATTAGGCTGATAAAAACATCAATGCATATATCTGATCAATGTGTTAGTTTTATTCCCTATAGTTCATGGATTTAACTGTTTGGAGTATATAGTGAATGAAGGATCTCAGTTGACAACTACATTTCGCTCTAATGTGAAGGGAAGAACTGACTTCCAAATGGTGGACCTTACAGGAAAGATAAATAGTATGTATTAATACTGTAGTACATTAGGCACACTTATGTAGTGTAATAGCTGTTTATTTGCATATATGCTGTGCATTTACATGGATTTTTAGCATATGCATGCATGTATGCATGCCTGCATGTGTATGTGTGTGGAGTTTTGTGATTGTCAATAGATTACTGATCTTCCCCCCCCCATTTTAAGTGTATGTACTGTCTTTTCTGCAGTTTCAACTGAATTTACTGAAATAGACACTAATACTAATTATACAACTATCCAATTGGATATGTCCCACTTGAAGATTAATGATACAATCAAGATGAAATTTAGGTCAACTCTGAGCGATAAATTCATTCAACTAATGGAGACATTTAAACAGTTTATACGGGACACTGCTACTGTGACTATTGTCAAACGTATGTTATTACTATTTGTTTAATATGTTCACAAAGATATGCAATAATTGTTGAGATTATGTAATGCACGAGTCACAAGTGAGTGTGCAGCTTGTACATTATGTAATCTCAACTGTTATTGTTTCATCTAAGTGCACCACATTTAAACACAGATCAGCATGTTATGAAGAATTTGGTACTGACCACTTGACCTACTGCCAATCACATAAGTTTACTAGGTTGTCATACCAGTCACCTTATCACTCATGACAAAGAAGCCAGTGAGCAATCTGAAGTAAACAGTCTATAGGTATCTCCTTGTACCATTAGGTCATGTGGTCACCACTAAGTACTTTAGAGCAGCTCTTAAGCACTGACTTGTATCCATATAACAGCTGTGGTGGATATGGAAAAAACATTATACCATGTTACTAATGATATGGATGAAGTTGAAGTGTGTGCTGTGATGAATATGTCCTGTGACTGTGTTGATAATTGTCGCTGCCCATTGTCCTTTCCTTTCAACTTGACCCTCACTATGACAGGTACAGTTTATGGTGTTCCTAGCAACTGCTGTAGTTATTGTGTACATCATTGTATTATCAGTTAATGTGCAAGCCCCTGTAATAAAATACCTACATATGTTCCTTAGTTTCAGAGTCTCACAATCATTCCAAAACTATGGCATTCCGTCCATGTGCCACAAAATGCTGTGTGACTGTCTATATTGAGGATGAGTTGAGAGTGACAAGAACACAAAGAGTGGATATTACTCTTAGCAGCGATGATGACAGGATTGCACTTCAACAAACCACTGCTGATATGGAGATCAATAGGATTCCTAGTATGTGTGATATTTTAGAGATTATGGGATTATGGCTTATTTTTATAGTGTTTTGATATAACCAACATCTTGACCTTTCTCTTGGATCATAGAGGTTGGATTTGTACAGAACTATACAGTTGGAGAGGATGATGGTGTGCTAGAGTTGTGTGTTTCTCTGACCAGCAATACTGAATGCTCCCATGATCCGGTTATGGTTACCATAGAAGCTGAAGGTAGCTGGAATGGTAATATTGGTAAAGTTGCAACCCCTCCTTATGTGAGGTTGGGACACTTGCATGTGTGGGTAGAGAGTCCACTGCTGTCATTTAACCTACTGCCCCAGTTCTCAAGGCTGGACATCTGAGTGTATATCCTGTCACTCAGAGACAAACATACCAGAAAAAAAGCAGCACTCAAAGCACAGTTGATTTGTCTGTTATCTGGGTGAACTTTCTGCTGTTGATATCTTAAGTGATGTGCTGTATACAAGTAATTCCGTGTGTATATACCAATACCACTGAGTCTGAGCTATGATACATATCAACATATTGCTACATTGTATGTGAAATGAATAGGCTGGGCCTAAAGGGTGAGTCTGCTCCGCAACCACAACATACTCTGCTTTCATCGCCGAAAAAAACGGCTCCCACTGTAGGACTCAAACCTATATTCAACCGTACGCTACATATATTGCTTCTGTTTTAATTTCAGCACTTCCTGCATTAGGATCTGGCCTTGATGAAGACGAAGAGTACAGTGCAGGTTCGTTTACAACACTATTACCAGGAGCATTATTGTCTGATTTTTCTTCATTACCTGTGGAATGATGATAATCACTCCCATGTGTATGTTTCTTTGCTGTAGTATCTCTTGCAGATTATGATGGTCTTCCTACCACTGTGACAGTTGATTCATGCATTAAATGTGTTAATATAACAATCAAAGATGATTCAATACTAGAAGTGAATGAGACATTTTCTGTAATTCTGACATTCAATGATAGCCAGTCCATACTTGAACTAGACAAGGCAGAAATATCCATTATTGATAATGAAGGTACAGATACTTTGTTGTAGTACTGTATATTTACACAATCAGAGAGTTGGTTGACTCCATCTAGTGATGGAATGACACACCCACTAGCCTTAACAGCTGAACACAGCAGATATGAGCATTTTACTCCCCAGAAATAGCTATGGTTGAATTTGAAAAGACAGTCTACAAATTCTCAGAGGATATGGATTCCATAGAGGTCTGTGCTGTTGTGGACACTTCTATTGCATTCCCTTTCTCAATTGTCATACAACATCCAAATAACGGTAATGCCAACCTAAGCTACCATGTATAGTTTATGTTGCTTTGTCTCCATTAAAGGTTCACTACATTATGTGCTGATATTTCTTCCAAATGATAAAAAGAAAAGTTGTACTATGATCACTGACTTGACTATGGATGTCTTCATTATCATGTTGATGGAGTCTCCTGGCCTGGATCCCAGGATTGCATTGAGTTCTGAGGGGGCAGTGATTATTGGTAGGTCTGAAATTGATGTAGTTGGAGAGGAACCGATTTTAAGGAATGTAGTGATATTTACTTTGTCCATCACCTTTATATACTATGTGCAGGGCCTGAAGCTGGTATGATAGGTCTGGAGAATACATTGTACAGTGTTAATGAAGATGATGGTGAAGTAGAAGTGTGTGTTAATACTATTTCCTCCAGGAACTGTCCATTCCTATTTGACTTTAACATCACACTCTCTTTAAAAGATGTCACTGCAGGTATATACATTACATTAAGTATATACTAAGTATGCTGGTATTGTCAGTATATTTCTGCAGTTGCTGGCATGGATTATGAGAATGTATCCACAATCCTGATATTTCCTGCATGTGCAAACCAAAGCTGTGTGAATATAAGCATTTTGGATGATGTGACTGTGGAAAAGAACCATACATTTAATATTTCTCTGGATAGCACTGATAGCAGGATCATAGTAGATCCAGACTTAGAGGATGGAGAAGTTATTATCATGGACAATGAAGAATGTGAGTATTACTAGTCTGTACATGTGTTATGTACAATCTTCTGTTGTGAATGTTTTAGCAAATCCTTCTGTTATTCCTTCAGCGGCTTTGGTGGGTTTTAATGTGACACGATATGATGTCACAGAGATGGACCTAAATATTTCAGTGTGTGTCATAATACAATCACCTGACGTTGAGTGTCCTGTTGGTTTTTCATTTTCCATTGTACTCCTCAGCAGGGATAAAAGTGCAGGTGTGGTGATCCTGATATATTCTATGTACTTGCCCGTGAGTATTGCTGTTGTCTCTTTCTACTCAGAGGCAAAATATGATTTTAAAGGATTGAGCGAAATACCTGTGTTTAAGAGATGTACAAAGTACATGTGTGTAGATGTAACGGTTATAGATGATATGGACTTAGAAGGGACAGAGCAGTTTATTATAGAACTGGATGTAATGGATGAAAGGATCGTGGTTAATGAAAGAGCTAAAACGATGAATATTACTATTTTTGAAGATACTGATGGTAGGTTGTTTTGCTAAGTATTAGTTTGAGGGTGTCCTAATTAGAGGGACTACACCCTACAGATCAGTACTACAGTGCTATATATTGTACTGTGTAGTTTACACATGTATGCTTATAATTATGTGCTGTTGGATAATTGGGCTCTCTCCCTGCAGTGGCTACAGTGGGTATGGGAATGACATCATACACTGTGACAGAGGATGAGGGTGCGATGGTGGAAGTGTGTGCTATTGTACACAGTAATACTAGTCCCAGTGACACCACTAGTAACTGTCCCATCCAATTCCCCTTTATGATAACTGGCCTCTCAACCATTAATGAAAATGGAGGTAATAGTATTCATAGGAGCCATGACAATTAATGATATTTGGTTGTTTGCAGTGTCCTCTGAGGATTATGTAGCTGTGTCCAACCTCACTTTGGTGTTTGTTAGATGTCAGAGGAAGAGTTGTGTGAATTTGACCATTGTGAATGATGACGTATTGGAGATGGTTGAGTCATTTACAGTGTCCCTGGGGAACCTTAATCCAAACAACAGTATTCAGACTGAGGACAGATTTGCACACTTGACTAGCAGGATCTCTATTGATCCAGCAACTTCCACAATTCATATTACTGACAATGATGGTGGGGATTGCACATATGTGAATGCAAAGTACTTAGGTTCACATCTTTTGCAGAAGTTACAATTGGTCTGGAGAAGACAGCTTTCACTGTCCCAGAGGATGTGGGTACTGTAGAGGTGTGTGTTAACCTGAACTGTTCCATTGAAAAGCCAAATTGTTCTGTTGCATTTATTTTTGATGTCAACTTGTCAACCATGGATGGTACTGCAGGTACAATTATGCCTATATCCTTTAATATTTGTTTTTATTCTTGTATTTTGTGTATGGAATGTTATCTGACTTCTTAATGTGTATATATGTATACATATATGCTGTTCTAGAGTGATATTTATTCTCAGATGAAGAGGATGATTACATGCTGGTATCCGTGAATTTGACATTTTATAATGAAGATAGTGGAATGTGTGTGGATATAACAATTATTGATGATGTATCACTGGAGGGGTCTGAGTCATTTTATCTTACTTTGACAAGGAATGAAGGCCTCAATGAGAGGATCCAATTCACTGCAGATAAAGCGAAGATTACAATTAATGAAAATAATGGTATAATTATAATTATTGTAAGATTGTATTCTGTATCAAACTTGTGTTAATATCCCTGTTCTCTAGACACAGCTACAGTAGGTCTGGAGAGGACAATGTACACTGTATCAGAAGATGAAGGAATGGTAGAAGTGTGTGCAGTCGTGTCCTTCCCCAGTGGAAAATGTCCTATTCAATTTCCTTTTAATATCACACTAATTGTGACTAGAAATGATACTACAGGTAAGATATACAGAATGTATCACTGTATCAGAAGATGAAGGAATGGTAGAAGTGTGTGCAGTCATGTCCTTCCCCAGTGGAAAATGTCCTATTCAATTTCCTTTTGATATCAGACTTGAAACTAGTAATGGTACTGCAGGTAAGATATTTGGTGAATGTACACTACTTTGATTTTTTGCTTTAGTACCCTATCCTGTATTATAGGCCACTCACCAAGTGTGTATGCATGCCATCATGAGAGTGTGCATATGTGTGTGTACCTTCCAGGTGAAGATGATTTTGTGCGTGAGACCACTCCCTTGATGTTTGAGAAATGTGGCAATAGGAGTTGTACTGATATCCTTATTGAGACAGAAGGATTTAATACTACTTTGGAAAAAAGATCTGATACACATGATGGAATCATACTAAACCCATTTGAAGGAGTGGTTAGTATCCTCGAAGGTAAATGACTACAGCATTATAGGTCACCCACCGGGTGGAATGTAGCTTCATTACTACTATAGGCTGAACATTTCTACACCATGTGAACTACAGTCTTACACCCAACACCACACAAAATATACCTTCTGATTTGCCTTCTCTCCCTCTATGCCTACCTGACCCTCATTCAAGCCACCTAAACCTAAAGAAGAGTCTCTTGGTCATGAGAATACTTTGTTACCTAAATAAAGTTGAGACATGGAATGTAGTGCCTTACAAAGCTAGTTGGCATTTTTAATCCCTTGTTGTAGTCCATATAATTTTGTAGTGGCTGAGGTGGCTGTGGTGGGCTTGGACAAAACATACTACCCAGTATTAGAGGATACTATAGGTGGAATAGAGATTTGTGTCACTGTGAACAGCTCCTGTGTCAACTGTCCCATTGAATTTCCCTTTTCTGTTACACTGACAGCTATAGATGGCACTGCAGGTATGTAGTCAATGTATGGTGCTATGTACATCAATGAAGCTATGTATGATTTCATTCTCAGTGGCTCCCATGGATTATATTCAAAATACTCCTGTGACCCTGCAATTTGAGAACTGTAACATGACACAATGTCATTGTATACCAATTGTGGATGATGAGCTAGTAGAGAGTAATGAGACATTTTATGTTACTCTTGAGGCAGCTGATGATCTTGACAGGGACAACATTGTACTAGATCCAGTGAATGGAACAATTGAGATTGTGGAATGTAAATATGTATGTTAGCATGTAAGCAAGTGTGGAATATAGTGGTACCAGAGTTGGAACCCCTCTAATCAGGACACCCTGAAATGAGGACACCTCAATAAACAGGACACTTTTTGCTGTCCCAAATGCCATGTTTGTGTACAATGTAACCCCTGAAATCAGGAGACCTCACTAATCAGGACACTTTCTTCTGTCCCAAGGGTGTCCGGATCAGAGAGGTTCCACTGTATACTATGCCCAGACATTTTTTGTAATTTTTTGTGTAATATATGGTCAAGTGGTCCAGCCTGACCTCCACAAACCTATCCTCCTCACCTTTAAACAAACACTGAGAGAAGGGAAATGGAGTGTAAACACCAAAGGATGAATGTATCCTACCCAATTAACCATTAAATAGGAAATGCCGTGAGGCAAGCAAAAAGTTATAATCAGTACAAGCACAGTAAAGAGGGAGACTAGTAGTATCCTACAAGGCTAATGAGTATTTTGGCTCTTTTTCCTTCACTGTATATTGATTTGGTATCACTTCTGTGTATAGTGGCTGTGATGGGCTTGGAGAAGACATACTACCCAGTATCAGAGGATACTATAGGTGGAACAGAGATTTGTGTCACTGTAATGGGATCCTATGTCGAGTGTCCCTTTGCTGTCACACTAACAGCTATAGATGGCACTGCAGGTATGTAGTCAATGTATGGTGCTATGTACATCAATGAAGCTATGTATGATTTCATTCTCAGTGGCTCCCATGGATTATATTCAAAATACTCCTGTGACCCTGCAATTTGAGAAGTGTAACATGACACAATGTCATTATATATCAATTGTGGATGATGATGTATTTGAGGGTAATGAGATGTTTTACATTACTCTTAAGAAGGTTTCTGATAGGAACATGGAAAAAATTGCATTACATCCGGTGAATGGAACAATTGACATTTTAGATAATGAGAAATGTGAGTACGTATGTTAGCATGTACTACAGACAGTTGTGCTATCAGTTGTGCTATGCCCAGTCATTTTATGAGTGGAAAAGTACATATTTCATTCCACCCAAGGCACCCAATTTGAAAAAATGACTGTTTAGAGCGAGTTTTGTTATTGAGTTTCTGCTGGGTTATGGTTGTGTTGCCTTGCTTTTATAAGCATCCCTTTGATTGAGTTTTCATGTGTATAGCTACATATAGTTTCTTGATGTTTCCTATAGAGTGTAGTGCCTACAAGGTATTGTAGCACCTTCAGAGTTCATACACAGAGTCTATTACTGATTTTTTCTTAGTGACTATTGTGGGCTTGGACAAGACATACTACCCATTATCAGAGGATACTATAGGTGGAATAGAGATTTGTGTCTTTGTCACGGGATCCTCTGTCAAGTGTCCCTTTGCTGTCACACTAACAGCTATAGATGGCATTGCAGGTATGTAGTCAATGTATGGTGCTATGTACATCAATGAAGCTATGTATGATTTCATTCTCAGTGGCTCCCATGGATTATATTCAAAATACTCCTGTGACCCTGCAATTTGAGAACTGTAACATGACACAATGTCATTGTATACCAATTGTGGATGATAATGTATTGGAGGGTAATGAGATGTTCTATGTTACTCTTGAGGGGACTGCTGATCTGGACCTGGACAAAGTTTTACTAGACCCAACGAATGGAGCAATTGATATTGTGGACAATGAGAAATGTAATTACACATAAAATCTATAGTAACTGCTAGGTACCTCAAGATAAACACAGCTGTAATATGGCCAGTCCTTCTATGTGCATGTATACAGTGGAACCTCTCTTAATGGCCCAGCCATCGGCCAATATCCCTTAACTTAACCCCTGTATAAAAACCGCTCTACAACAGCCACCTCCGTATAACAGCCAAAATGCCATTCCCCAAGGATGGCCACTATAGAAAGGTTCCACTGTATGCATATGTAGTTGTTGGTGTCTGTGTAATTCCCATAGAATGTAGTGCCCAACTACAACTATTTAGTACCTTTCCTACTCAGAGTCTGTTTATAAAATACTTCTATAGTGGCTACTGTGGGCTTGGAGAAGACATACTACCAAGTATCAGAGGATACTATAGGTGGTATAGCTACATATAGTTTCTTGATGTTTCCTATAGAGTGTAGTGCCTACAAGGTATTGTAGCACCTTCAGAGTTCATACACAGAGTCTATTACTGATTTTTTCTTAGTGACTATTGTGGGCTTGGACAAGACATACTACCCATTATCAGAGGATACTATAGGTGGAATAGAGATTTGTGTCACTGTGACAGAATCCTCAGTCAAGTGTCCCAGTTTTGCTGTCACACTAACAGCTATAGATGGCACTGCAGGTATGTAGTCAATGTATGGTGCTATGTACATCAATGAAGCTATGTATGATTTCATTCTCAGTGGCTCCCATGGATTATATTCAAAATACTCCTGTGACCCTGCAATTTGAGGAGTGTAGTATGACACAATGTCATTGTATATCAATTGTGAATGATGGTATACAAGAGGGTAAGGAGATGTTCTATGTTACTCTTGAGTGGACTGCTGATTTGGACAGGGGCAAAATTTCCCTTGACCCAGTGAATGGAACAATTGAGATTTTCAAAGATGAGGAGTAAAACTATGTATGCTTGGTAACAAGCAGGGAGACAGTCATTTCATGTAGATGCAAATATAGGTCAATATGGTGTTTGTTCTATGTAATGTATAGTGCAAAGTATGTTTTTAGGTTGAGTCTCAAATATAGTTTGAAATATATATATATATTTTATGTTACTCTTGAGAGGACTTCAGGTAGTGACGAGATTGAACTACACCCATTGAATGGATCAATTCAGATTATTGATGATGTGGGAGGTATGTATGCTAACTTGTAGCCTCAATGGATATTTTGGCACCATTTCAACACAGATACTACTATAGTGGCTGTTGTGGGTTTGAATAGGACGTACTACCCAGTATCAGAGGATACTATAGGTGGAATAGAGATTTGTGTCACTGTCACAGGATCCTCTGTCGAGTGTCCAACTTCACACTAACAGCTATAGATGGCACTGCAGGTATGTAGTCAATGTATGGTGCTATGTACATCAATGAAGCTATGTATGATTTCATTCTCAGTGGCTCCCATGGATTATATTCAAAATACACCTGTGACCCTGCAATTTGAGAAGTGTAACATGACACAATGTCATTTTATACCAATTGTGGATGATGATATAATTGAGGGTAATGAGATGTTTTATGTAACTCTTAAGAGGGCTTCAGATGGTGACAACATTAAACTACTCCGAGTGAATGGATCAATTCAGATTATTGATGATGAGGGAGGTAAGTATGCCAACTTGTAGTCTCCTAGTAGGCTAATGGATATTTTGGCACCATTTCAACACAGATACTACTATAGTGGTTGTTGTGGGCTTGAATAAGACATACTACCTAGTAACAGAGGATACTATAGGTGGAATAGAGATTTGTGTCACTGTGAAGGGATCCTCTGTTGGCTGCCCCACTGAATTTCCCTTTTCTGTCAACCTAACAGCTATAGATGGCACTGCAGGTATGTAGTCAATGTATGGTGCTATGTACATCAATGAAGCTATGTATGATTTCATTGTCAGTGGCTCCCATGGATTATATTCAAAATACTCCTGTGACCCTGCAATTTGAGAACTGTAACATGACACAATGTCATTCTATACCAATTG
Organism: Theonella swinhoei; assembly: GCA_963970385.1. Classification (NCBI taxonomy): domain Eukaryota; kingdom Metazoa; phylum Porifera; class Demospongiae; order Tetractinellida; family Theonellidae; genus Theonella; species Theonella swinhoei. The sequence goes on along the minus strand of OZ019952.1, from coordinate 1,103,234 downwards.
TGGATGATGATGTATTGGAGGGTAATGAGACATTTTTTGTTATTCTTGAGAGGGCTTCAGGTAGTGACAAAATTGAACTATACCCAGTGAATGGATCAATTCAGATTATTGATGATGAGGGAGGTATGTATGCTAACTTGTAGCTTCAATGAATATTTTGGCACTATTTCAACACAGATACTACTATAGTGGCTGTTGTGGGTTTGAATAAGACATACTACCCAGTATCAGAGGATACTATAGGTGGAATAGAGATTTGTGTCACTGTGATGGGATCCTCTGCCAAGTGTCCAACTTTTGATGTCACACTAACAGCTATAGATGGCACTGCAGGTATGTAGTCAATGTATGGTGCTATGTACATCAATGAAGCTATGTATGATTTCATTCTCAGTGGCTCCCATGGATTATATTCAAAATACACCTGTGACCCTGCAATTTGAGAAGTGTAACATGACACAATGTCATTTTATACCAATTGTGGATGATGATGTATTGGAGGGTAATGAGACATTTTGTTACTCTTGAGAGGGCTTCTGATCTGGACCTGGACAAAGTTTTACTAGACCCAGTGAATGGAACAATTGAGATTGTCGATGATGAGAAATGTAATCACACTCTCTGGTGATAAAATGTGGAGTATATTGTCTATAGTAACTACTGGTATCTCGAGATAAAGACAGCTCTACTATGCCCAGTCTGGAAAGTGCATGTATATACATAGTTGTTGGTGTCTGTGTAATTCCCATTGAATGCAACTACAACTAATTAGCACCTGTCCTGCTTAGAGTCTGTGTGTATATATACTGACCTTTTAAAATACTTCTTTAGTGGCTGTTGTGGGCTGGGAAAAAAACACACTACCCAGTATCAGAGGATAAAGTAGGTGAAATAGAGATTTTTGTCACTGTGAAGGGATCCTCTATTGGCTGTCGCAATGAATTTCCCTTTTCTGTCAACCTAACAGCTATAGATGGCACTGCAGGTATGTAGTCAATGTATGGTGCTATGTACATCAATGAAGCTATGTATAATTTCATTCTCAGTGGCTCCCATGGATTATATTCAAAATACTCCTGTGACCCTGCAATTTGAAAACTGTAACATGACACAATGTCATTCTATACCAATTGTGGATGATGATGTATTGGAGGGTAATGAGATGTTCTATGTTACTCTTGAGGGGACTGCTGATCTGGACCTGGACAAAGTTTTACTAGACCCAACGAATGGAACAATTGATATTGTGGACAATGAGAAATGTAAGTGTGCTAGCTTGTGGGCATGTAAACATTGTTTTTCCATAAATACTTGTATTTTGATATACAGTTGTACTATGCTGTCATTTTATGTGTTAGAGAGTTGGTATATAGACTATCAGGTTCCAAAATGTTCCTTAGCTATAACATACTCTCAAATGGAGCAACTTTAGACCCACAAAAAAATCTGAGTGCTTCTGTACACAACAAGACCCTCAATTAGATCAAATACACTGACACATGGAAAATGGTCATACTGATTCCTCTATCTTCTTATTACATGTCATTGTCCATGTCTTTGTTTCTGACCTTATTTGTCATCCCTATACACATCTTTCATGAAAATGTTTTAACCTTGTACCTTTTACTACTACATCACTATATCCATCACATTTCTACATTTGCCTTCAGTAAACCTACCAATTTCCACATACAGCTGCTACAACCACTACCCACACTGGTACTACTACATCCACCCTTATCACTACTACATCCACCCTCATTGTATCATCTACTACTGCGTCCACCCTTATTACTACTACATCCACCCTCATTGTATCATCTACTACCTTATTACTACTACATCCACTCTCATTGTATCATCTACTACCTTATTACTACTACATCCACCCTCACTGTATCATCTACTACCTTATTACTACTACATCCACCCTCATTGTATCATCTACTACTGCGTCCACCCTTATCATACCATCCACTACTACTTCCACACTCATCGTACCATCTACTACTACGTCCACCCACATAATTACAGTTACATCCACTCGCCTTGTTCCATCCACAGCTACCATCACTGTCACTAGTACATCTACTTGTATATCCACATCCACACACATATCAACTTCCATCAGCATTGTTCCATCTACTACTGCCACATTCACAGCCACCCACTCAGTTTATCCAACTCCAACTCCAGTTGTTACCATAAATCCAGGTCAGTCTGCATGTATACGAAGAGAGATTTATTTGTATGTGTATAATGTCTGTGTATGTAGTCCTTTTTTCAGTTCCAGAACCTGCACTTTTAGTGACTTACATAACAGTCACCGATGTATCTGGTAGTAGTGCTGAAGTGTGTGTAGAGACAAATGATGCTGCTACTGTCGAATTAATCCTGATAGATGCCACAGAACAACGCTACACCAGAGACAGTGAGAAATGATTTTCCCTATAGTAGATAGCTTCTTTGATCACCATATTTCAGTAAATGTACATACTTATTGACCCAGTGGCGGATTTGGGGGGGGGGGGGGGGGTGTCCGTGGGGTCCCTTTTCACCCAGCTTTTGGCAGTCGGAGTGTATTTTCACGCAATCATACATGCTTGACTAAACTTATGCAGCTACAGCATCAAAACCTCCCTGGAATATAAAAGTAGCGTGCGTGTGTTCTACACACTCACCTTGACCGAATAAAAGTTGCTAAACGGATCGCTAAAGGTTGCCGCGAAGATAGCTACGTAGGCGCTAGCCGAAAAATGGGTGTGGCACGTTAAACATATCCGGGGCGCGCATAGCGTTCCATACTTTTGCACCCACTTTTCTAAACATCTAGATCCGCTACTGTGACCATATATATTGGGAAACTAGGGCTAAGTTCCTATAGTTTATTTACACAGTTACACAATAATGAAACCAAGGAATAAGAATGGGAATTGTCAAAATGGTAAAGTTGGGTATACCTATTGGATGGCAATCATGAACACATGTCTTTTGAATGTTTGGGGGAAGTAAAATGTAGGGAAGGAGGGGGGGGGGGGCTGCTTTCAGGCCCCTCAACCTCATCCCCAAACCAGGGACAGGGCTATACACAAGCAAGCAATGGGTTATGTACTTTTCCCCCTTTCCCCTGCTCCCCTCTCCACATACAGTCGGAGATTCCTCTGGATGTAGTACCTTTACTGGCCGCAGTGGCGGATCTAGGGGGGGATCCAGGGGTGCAATGGAACCCCCCTTTTGGCAGGGTATTACGTAATTACGAAGGTTTCGTCGTAGTCTTGCGCGTAATTGGCGCTCTTGCAATTGTGTACGTGACGCTAAGTCTATCAGCGCTAGCGTTCACAAAGCCAATTACGCGCGCGCATAGTAATAGTTTACACAAGAGCGCGCGTCATAAGCCAATTAGATCTACGCGCGTGCATGGGCGTGACTAACGAAAAGTGGGTGTGGTTCACGGCGACGCGAGGGTACTGGAACCCCCCTTTCTAAAATCCTGCATCCGCCACTGCTGGGCTGCCAGCTGGGATGCATCGTGTGAGAGCCAAGGTGTTTTTTGACAATAAAATGTTCAAATCTGATTTCTTCTACTTTACTACGGAGAGTGTGTCATGAACAAAATTGTTACAGATTGAGACAGTGGATTGAACCTTTCAGTGTGTGTAGCATGCATGGAATAGTGTATCATAAACAAAGAGTAAAATTTGTCAGATTGAACCTTCATTGGCGACTGGAGCGAGCCCACCTAGTCGTACAGCTGGCGCGGAATTTCATATATGTATGTATCAGACGATGTATTGGCCCCGCGGGGCTTCCCCCGCGCTACGCACAAACTCCCCTCGTACCCAGGCGTTCGGTGGGAGGGGAAAAAGGAACGCCTGGTAACTACTGTTTGCGCATGCGTGTAATTTCCGGGAAAATTGGATACCGTAAGGGTGGGAGTTTCCAAACGGAAGGGGGTTTCCGAACACTGCCGATTATTTCACCTCCTCAAACACAAGAAGGTCATGTTTTACTGTAGTAGTAGAGTAGGAGTATACACCTACCTAATACCATAAAAATTTGGACGCCTTGTGTTTTAGGAGGTGAAAAAATCAGCCGTGTTCGGAAACCCCCTTCCGTTTGGAAACCCCCGTCCCTACGGTACTCTTGTAATCTTCCGTGTAATGATGACGTAAAATTCCGCCGAATTAATAGGCGCGCGCGCGCGCAACAGAGCAGTCTGTTATTGCAAAGCGTTTTGCAGCCATGCAGCAGCTCTACATTGCTTTAGGAATGGCCCTAGCCATGCTACTGGCCTTAGGTCATAATGCTGTAGCGCAAACAGACTGCAATCTCCCTGATGAAGAGGAAATGCTATCGTTGATTGAGGCCACGTATACTTCCGATATGACGATCAAATTACGAAGGAACCACAGTGTGTGCTTGGCGTCGGGTATGTACCGGGACAAATGGAGCAGTGCATCTTTTCTGGTTAGGTATACATGCACATCAGGGAGTTGCGAAAGGGGTCCTGAAGTTGAAAAGGAACTGTTGGACATACGTTGTGAGGATGGAGCGTGGATGGTTCATGCCATGAATGCAACTCCTGTCGCCACGTCTTTCGAGACACCGCTATTCACTAACTGCAGCAGTTGCGTTAGTCCAACGGAGATAAAGGAATCTGATGAAGAACATCATTGCGTTGGTAAAGAACTAATATTAAAAGTATATTTATGCAAGAACACCACGTGAAGTCATTATCAGACCACACTTCTTCGAAAATGCATACTGTAGGAACTGAAAACCAACTTTGTAATAGTTGAATATTCCATATATAGCTTGCAAGTTGTGAGAAGTGTGCAGAAGTTCAAAGGGAAACAACAGTTTGTTGAGTAGTGTCATTCTTCCATTTCTTTTATGCACAGCTTGCAATCCAGAGTGTCACACTAATGGAGCCAGGATGTGTTTCGGCCCAGGAAATGAGAACTGTTGTAATTTCTACGATGAAAGAGATAAATGTTTACCAGCATGTAATAAAGTTGGAGCTAACTTCACCTGTACAGGTATGTATATAAAATGTTATACTGGAGCTGTTGAGAGTTGGCTACATATTTGCTGAAGATGGGAGGTTTCATGTGCGAAAATTGTGTGTTTGGCTTATGTGAAGCTTTTGAGCTGCTGGACTGCAGAGCTTCCCCCAAACCCAGTTAGCTACTCTGAATGGTAGGGTTGTATAGGGTTGCAATGTGAATACAACCATTTCTTCACTACATTGCTATAGCAGTTATGCATCTGACAGCTGTGTGTATGTGCATGTGTGTACCTACATCCTTTAATGTTTTAATCTTGTTATACTATAAACCCACCTCACCCCATCGATGTCTACTACAGCTACAATATCAGTTACTATTGTCAACAACAATGTTCCATCTGCTACTATGACTTTAGTTAGACAGAAAGTGTAGGACATCGCATGACTAAAAATGCTCTGCATGTGCACCCCACACATATATGTCGATGGGGTGAGGTGGTATAACAGCATTTCATTATATTGTTGCCTGGTAGAGTAACAGATCAAAGGCTAAAGTGTGCCAACATATCATGTTTGGGCCTTGGCACACTTATTACATCACTAATTACATGAGGATAGTAAGGGAGTGGTTAGATAGTGGCGGATCTAGAAGGATGCGCGCGCGCGCGCAGGAATATTTGACGTACCACGCCCAAGTTTTCGGCTAGCGCTCGCTGGGTGGTCCACGGACCCTCCCCCCCCTAAATCCGCCACTGTTAGGGGCTGGGAAACCATAGAAATGGCAACAATTAGTTGTTGCATGGACCCTCGTGCTCACACATGATATGTTGGCACAGTTATGATGTAATCCCTTGGGGCTGCGGCCCTCAGGCTGTACATGATAACTGTGCCAACATATCCTGTGTGGCACTTGGCCACATGCAACGAATAATACTAGGGATGACAGGGCCAAAAACTGTAAAAACAAGGATGCAGTATGCAGACAAAACCAAGGATGAGGGCATGAGAAACAAGGTGAAGTATGAAGCCAAGGCCGTTCCCAGGATTTTTAGGGGAGGGGGGGGGGGTGCAAAAATATGGACTCCTGTGGGTGATAGTAAGTGAGTACTTTTAGCATTACCACCAGCTCTATTGTACATGTATGATTGTAGCTGTGATAATTAATTTGAGATGTATGACGCAAAAACCGGACCTTCTCCTGTTGTGTGTGTGTGGGGGGGTTCGTCCGAACCCTCGGAACCCCCCTGGGAACAGCCATAGAAGCAAAGGCAACATAATAATATGTATATACCCCTCCCTACACATTTTATTATGGGGTTACGCATATTTTTATTGGTGGATGCCATTAATATTCTCTGTATTTGTCTGCATACTGCACCTAATTCGGCACTGTCATCTATATATATATATATATATATATCCATTTTAATGACTTTACTCTTGGTATATCATAGAGTCTCTAAACAAACATGGAAACATAAACAATAAAGAAGAATGCAGGAAGAGCGATGGAAGGGAGATTTAGGAATGTAATGATAATGCAATATTAAAATAAGAGCTACTTTATGAGCTAATAAGGGGATCCCAAATATGGGGGATTTCAAGGCCTTGGTCTCTGAGGATCTCTTTCTGATGTGTAGGGCTTCTCGAATTTTTCTTGACTTGGTGTAGGGGTCAGAGTCTAACACAGAGACACCATCCCAATTAATTTGATGGTGCTTGGTCCAAGCATGTTGGGATATGGCAGATTTCTCAATCACACATTTATGAGTGGCCTCCCGATGTTGCTTAATTCGGGTGGATAGGTGGAGACCTGTCTCACCAATATATACAAAGTTGCAGTCTCTGCATGGAATGCAGTAGACCGCAGCTGACCTTTCCTTCATGGGCACAGTGTCTTTTGGATGGCAAAGATGGCGTCTGATTGTATTATGTGATTCAGAGCACGCACCAATACTGAGGATTCATTTAATGTGTTCAGAAGTTCCTTTTATGTAGGGAATGGAAATAGATGTTATGGGTGTATCCTGTACATTAGAAATGGATGTGCTGGAACAGTGTGTTGCTTGTCGGATAAATTGTTGAGGGTAGTGGTTGGATTTGAATACCTTTTTAAGATGTAGTTTTTCTTTATCGATACCGGATGATGTGGACGGAATGAGATGGTTTCTACGAGTGAGTGAGCAGACAACAGATCTTTTCACAGAAGCTGGATGATTGCTGTTGAAATTCAGCAACTGGTCGGTATGTGTTGGTTTTCTGTAGATACTAGTAATAATGTCATCGTTGTCGGCTCTTGTCACCAAAACCTCCAAGAATGGAAGGCTGCTGTTATTCTCTAGCTCATGTGTGAAGAAAATAACACCAGGTTTAACAGAGTTCAGATCTTGAAGAAAATGTGAAAGGTGTCTGGATCGTATGATGGTAAATGTATTGTCCACATACCGTCTCCAAAAACGTGGAGCATACTTTGATTTCCGAGCTTTGTTTTCGAAATGTTCCATATAGATGTTGGGTAACACAGGGGACACTGGAGATCCCATAGCAAGACCCTCCATTTGTTGATAAAAAGTTCCTCTGAATCTGAAGTAAGTTGTTTGGAGACAGAATTCTAGGAGTCTCATGATGTCACTTATAGGGATGGGTGAGCGGTTTTCCAGGTTATCACCCAATAGCAAAAGAAAATGAATGAATCTCCAGAAAACCTAATTTAGTATATGTGCTATTATGCTCTGCATCGCTGATTGATGAGCAGAGCAAGCCTCCCAAGTCATAACATATGAATGACATAATTATGACCTCATCTGGTACATGTATATGCATCCCCTATAATTCCACAATAAATTTAGCAGCAAATTTATTAAAATGCAGCTTTTCCATGTTATGAATCTAATGACTGCACTGGTCGAAATAGATCAGTATATAGTGGAAGAGAGTGCTGTGCTCAAACAACATCTGGTCACTCCTTTAATTTTGGAACAACATGCTCCAAATGTATTGGTATGTAAATCATGTGAAATTGAGTGTATTTCTCTGTTACTGTTGCCTTGTCTATGGGACAATACCTTGTCTCCTGTGCAGTCCCACAATAGTAGACCACAACATGATCCATGTACATGTGTGCTCTGTCCACATCTAGTTATCTTTTTCATGTATTTTATTCCCTAGTCTATGGATTTGAATGTTTACATTATGAAGTGAGTAAAGGATTTGACTTGAGAGCCACATTTCGCCATAATGTGAAGGGAACTACTCGATTCAAAAGACCACCCAAACTTGATGGAAAGTTCAACTTGATACGAGTTTCAAACAGTGCGTACTAAATACTGCACTACTCAATGTGTTAGAGGACACATTATCCTCGTTACCAGGCCCTATACAAGAGGAGAGGGCCTGGTACACACTGCTTGTGCATGTGCCGGGTCTCCTTGGTAACCCCCAGAAAAATGTGGGGTACAGTATATGACAACGTATACGGTGTTATCATAGAGACCCAGCACATGCGCAAGCAGTGTGTACCAGGCCCTCTCCTCTCATATAGGGTCTGGGAACGAGGCAAGGGACACATATGCAACATATTGTGTATGTACTTACAAGGATGTTTTCTATCTGTGTGTCCACTTGTGGGACTCTGAACTCTCTGCTCTCTCTCTCTCTCTCTCTCTCTCTCTCTCTCTCTGACTGGTCTTTACTATATCCTCTACTGTTGTCCCTTTCTGCAGTTTCCTCTACATGTGTATTTGAAGAAATAGACACTAAGAGGGGAAGTATTTCATATCCCACAACCTGTCTGAAGGCTGGTGATGTATTGGAGGTAAAATTTGACTCTACTGTGACTGCCACCTTTATTTCACAAGTTGAAAGCCATCTGGAGTTCATACGAGACTCTGCTACTGTGACAGTTGTTCAAGGTATATCAGTAACTATATAGGTACATACATCATTGCCATAGCCACTATTCCAATCAGCTGCGGTGGGACTGGAAAAAACATTCTACAATATCAGTAGTGATGTGGACGAAGTTGAGGTGTGTGCTGTGTTAAATACTGCCAATGAAAATTGTGAGTGCCAGCCCAGATCTCCCTTCATCTTCACCCTCACTGTGAAAGGTATGTTCATAGTGACTGCCATAACTTATATCAGTGAGTAAAATGAGCCCCCCAAACAGTCACTATGTCTGTTTTAATCTCTATTTTGCCCCCACATAGACCTGTATACTAGCATAATAGTCGTGTTCACTCACCACACAATGTATTGGACAAGACCTTCCCTATTTTTTCAGACTATTCAAAAGACGTAACATTTCCTGAGTGTGGCACAAGACACTGTGTGACTCTGTCTATTGAGGATGACTTGGGAGTGACAAGCACACAAGTAGTTAATGTCACTCTTAGCAGCACTGATGAGAGGATTACACTTGCTCAAATAGATGGAATGATTGCAATCGTTAGACCTCCAGATGGTATGTGAGATTAAATGTATAGTACTTGCCACCAAATTGTATGTAACAGAGAGTCAGTAGACTCTTTGTGTACAAACATGCCCCACAAAGTAGCCACAAACACAGGCCCGAATGGCACCATCAAACTCAAGATGGAACCCTGTTGTCTAAGGCCCAGTTTGTGGAGCGCATACAGAGCCTACTGGCCCGAGCAGGCATAGACGTGTCCGGTTACTCGGGCCATATTTTCAGGATCGGGGCAGCCACAGCGGCCGCTAGAGCGGGCTTGCAGGACTCCGTCATTCAGTCGTTGGGTTGTTGATCTAGCTCGTCCTTTTTGACTTATATTAGGACACCACGGGAGCAATTGGCCCGCTTCACATCATCATTGTCTCAGCACAATTAGTCAATTATTATGTTATTATTATCTTCAATTTGGGGATTTCCTGAATGGGAGGGTCTCAGCAAGCCCCACCCACATCAGTTGGGAGGGGGTGGGGCCTTCAATACATTAATGAGGCCCACACCTCCAGGGAAATCCCCTTCTACACGCCCTTCGATGGGAGGGGTGTGTCCAGGCCAGGTCCAGTCCCTTGGCCAAGTCCTCAATGGGTGACACCATGTTAGAGGGCTTTGGGGGGTTGGATGGGGGTCTATAGGTGGAGCTCTTCTGTGCGTGATAGTAGGTGAATTAATTGGGGTATTAAGCTTTACCATCACACCAATTTCCACATTTAGTGGACGTGATAAAATCCATGTAAATCTTCAAAATAGCCTCAGGCAAGCATTACTGTATCTCACTAACAAAAGCTCCACCAAATGTGGAAATTGGTATGAAGGTAAAGCTTAATACCCCAATGTGATAAAATCTATGTAAACCATGTAAATCTTGTACAAAATAGCCTCAGGCATGCATTACTGTATTTCACTAACAAAAGCTAATGTTGATCATTGGGGTATTATAAGCCTTACCATCACACCAATTTCCACATTTAGGGGAGCTTTTGTTAGTGAGATATAGTAATGCTTGCCTGAGGCTATTTTGTACAAGATTTTATCACATTGGGGTATTAAGCTTTACCATCACATCAATTTCCACATTTACTGGAGCTTTTGTTAGTGAGATACAGTAATGCTTGCCTGAGGCTATTGTGTACAAGATTTACATGGTTTATATAGATTTTATCACAATGTTGATCATTCAGGTATTAAGCTTTTCCATCATACCAATTTCCACATTTAGGGGAGCTATTGTTAGTGAGATACAGAAATGCTTGCCTGAGGCTATTTGTTGTTTTATTACAAGATTTACATTGCTTACAGAGATTTTATCACAATGTTGATCATTGGGGTATTAAACTACATTTAACTTATTAGTCAGATATAGGATTGTGTGGCCTCCACTATTATACATGGCCTGAGGCTATTTTTGTTTATTTTACAAGAAGTACATTGTTTTTAACATGACGATGCACTATACCCACAGTGGAATTATATCATGGTACCAAATTTCATGTTTAAATGTGTTACAATTAGTGAGTTACGCTTTTTCAAGTGAAAGAAGTAGTGTCAGAAGGTGAACAATTTACAAAATAGACTTTTGTTAATTTAACCCCTTTATCTACCATTTTACAATCACAGTTAGTTTCTACATATTTATGTTAACAGGAATCCAGTAAGCAGCAAACTGAAAGTGAAAGTGATGAAAAACCTTATATATGGTTTTAATGAGGATAGACCATAGTAATCCCTATATACACAGTACTTAGCCTCGGTTCCCAGGCCTTCCCCGTTGCGCGTAGATCTGCGTTTTTAAAATCGGGGAAGGCCTGGGATGAAACATCACGTGAGGGATGACGCGTTGCGCGCGCCCCGTTGACAACGAAGTCACTACCTAAGCTTCTCGCTCGAGAATAGAGCTAGACTTACGCCAGTGTAAGCGTAGCGTATATATACTCCATACTCACCAGCCACGTACGTCGAACATCTCAGCTCTCGCGAGTATATAAGAATTTCTGATGAGGTCAACAGCGGCGCGCGCTAGCGCGTCTACCCAACGTCTACCCCTCACGTGATGTTTCATCCCAGGCCTTCCCCAATTTCAAATGTTTCCCTCCCCCGCACAATCAACGCGCACAATTACGCGCAACGGGGAAGGCCTGAGAACCGAGGCTACACAGTACTACTGTGTGATGTACATGTATTACATTGAGAGGAGTGTCAACATCAGTATTATAAAAATCACAAGGGATACTTTTGTTATGTTACTATTAGCGATGGTATCTCTACACATGCTAACTTTCAAGTTGATAGTTACCATGGTTGCTGAGTTTTGCTCATTAGTTATCCTCATTCATAATACATCGCTGGGAGAGATAACGATCAGTAGTACATGAACTACAAGGGTTAGCGAAAAAATTATACCTCTATTCCTAGTATGTATTGATACATTTCCACATGCAAAGATTCAATTTCATTGATTTTATGGTTATTGAGTTACGCTTTTTCAAGAAGAAGAAGAAGAATAAGATGAAGAACATGGCAAAAATGTGAAAAGCACTTTTTGTGATATTACGCATATCTTACGTCACAGATCAACCAATTTTTATTTCATGGTTATTTTTCACACATTCTTCACCTTGATATCATTAAAAGTGAAATCAACTTCAAGAATATCCTTATATATGGTTTTCGTATTAGTTAAACTATGGCTTTGAGTGGTTTATCAGCTTCCTCTCGCGTATAAATTTATTACATTGAGTTCTGAGGGGGCAATGATTATTGGTAGGTCTGGAAATTTGAAAGAAACTGATTTTAAAGAATGTAGTGATATTTACTGTGTCTATCACCTTTATGTACTGTGTGTAGGGCCTGAAGCTGGTATGATAGGTCTGGAGACTACATCGTACAGTGTTAATGAAGATGATGGTGAAGTAGAAGTATGTGTTAATACAAGTTCCTCCAGGAGCTGTCCTTTCCCATTTGCCTTTAATGTCACACTCTCAACTAAAGATGACACTGCAGGTACATACATAGTAGTAAGTATTTGGTGTAGTTGTCAGGTTATGAATGATCTGCAGTTGCTGGCATGGATTATGAGAGTGTATCCACAATCCTGACATTTCCTGAATGTGCAAACAAAATCTGTGTGAATATAATCATTTTGGATGATATGACTGTGGAAAAGAACGAAAATGAGAGATTCAGTATTTCACTGAATAGTACTGATGACAGGGTCATGTTAGATCCAGACTTAGTGGATGGAGAAGTTGTCATCAGAGAGGATGATGATTGTGAGTATAACAACATGGACTGTCTGTTCCTTCAACATGTCCTGTTCTTCCTCCTCCTTCAGTTGCTAGAGTGATTTTGAATGTGATAAGCTACAATGTCACAGAGGGAGGAGAGAACCCAATAGTATGTGCAGAGATTCAAGATCCTAACCCAGATACAGCTATGTGTCCAGTTGATTTTGAATTTTCTCTCACTTTCACCAGTGTAAAAGATACTGCAGGTGTGGTAGTGTGAAGCAGATACACTTTAAAATTATTAGTGTGAGTATTGTTTGTCTCTCTCTGTACAGATACCGGGTTTGATTATATACCGCTGAGTGAGATGATACCAATTGAGCAATGTGGGAGGTCTGTGTGTGTGGAGGCAACTATAGTGGATGACACAGCACTAGAAGGAACAGAGCTATTCTTTATAACTTTAGACAGGGGTTCTGGAACGAGTGGCAGGATCAGGACTGTAGATGCTATGATGACAGCAGCAATTACTATTTTTGAGGATAATATTGATGGTATGTAGGTGTGATATACAGTGGAAGCTTTCAAATCCTGGCTCACTTGGAGCAGAAAGAGTATCATGATAAGTGAGGTATCCTCATTTTATGAATTAAAAGTACACATGGATGGTATTTTGTAGAATATAAAGTTAGGTGTCCTGGTTATAAGGGTCCATTCTATGATGTTGACTGTTGCACGCTATCATCACCCCAGTCTTACTGCATACATATACAATGGACTTGTCTCTCAGATTTTTAGCAATATATACCTTTCCTACATCCTTGATTTAGTGATAATTACCGTGGACTGAACTTCTCCCCCTATAGTGGCTGTGGTGGGTATGGAAATGACATTATACACTGTTACAGAGGATGAGGGTGCGATGGTGGAAGTGTGTGCTTTTGTATACAGTCCCAGCGACACCAGTAGTAACTGTCCCATCCAATTCCCCTTTAATGTAGCTGGCCTCTCAACCAATAATAATGGAACTGCAGGTAATACCACTCATAGGAGCCATGACAATTAATGATATTTGGTTGGTTGCAGTGTTCTCTGAGGATTATGTAGCTGTGTCCAACTTCACTTTGGTGTTTGATAGATGTCAGATGAAGAGTTGTGTGAATTTGACCATTGTGAATGACGATGTATTGGAGATGGTTGAGTCATTTACAGTGTCCCTGGGGAACTCTATTCCAAGCAACAGCATTCAGACTGAGGACAGATATGCACACTTGGCTAGCAGGATCTCTATTGATCCAGAAACTGCTGAAATTCATATTATTGACAATGATAGTAGGGATTGTACATATGTGTATATTAAGATTAAAGTTACTCCTATCTTGTATCTTTACAGAAGTTACAATTGGTCTGGAGAATCCAGCTGTCACTGCCAAAGAGGGTGTGGGTACGATAAAGGTGTGTGTTAACCTGAACTGTCCTGGTACAAGGCCAAATTGCTCTGTTTCATTTCTTTTTGGTGTTAACTTCTCAACAGTGGATGATACTGCAGGTACACACATTATCAAGTAAATCATATTAACACCATTTTACCAACATATCCTGTGTCACACTCAGACACATGAAATAACTAACTTAATTGTTGATAAGTTATACTAGTGGAATGCTATGCATTGTGGGCGAGTGGGAGTGAACCCACAGCACACACAAAATTAGAACTCACGTCAGTGCACATGCAAAATTAGGACTCACGTATAACATTAAGGTATGTACAGTGTCTAGGTTTCCTTTGTAGAAAAACTGACCCGTTGAAACAACTAGGTGGCTCGCCCAATTATGTGTATGGAATGTTGTCTGACTTCAGAGTGTGTATGCTATTTCAGAGTGAAATTTTAATTTTATTCTTAGATAAAGTGGATGATTACGTCCCAGTGTCGCAAATTTTGACATTTAATAATGAGAGGCAGAGGTGTGTGAATATAACAATTATCGATGATCCATTTCTGGAGAGGAATGTGGAGATAATTAAACTTACTTTGACAAGGACTGAAGGCCTCAATGAGAGGATCCAATTCACCACAGATGAAGGAGTGATTAGAATCACAGAAAATGATGGTACAAATTGGACTCAAATAACATTTTTATAACAAACTTGCGTTAATATCCTTGTTCTCCAGCCACAGCTACAGTAGGTCTGGAGAGGACAATGTACACTGTATCAGAAGATGAAGGAATGGTAGAAGTGTGTGCAGTCGTGTTCTTTCCCAGTGGAAAATGTCCTATTCAATTTCCTTTTGATATCAGACTTGAAACTAGTAATGGTACTGCAGGTAAGATATTTGGTGAATGTATACTACTTTGATTTTGCTTTAGTACCCTATCCTGTATTATAGGCCACTCAACAAGTCTTTATGTATGCCATCATAACAGTGTACATATGTGTGTACCTTCCCATTATCAGGTGAAGATGATTTTGTACCTGTGTCCACTGCCTTGAGGTTTGAGAGATGTGGCAATAGGAGTTGTACCAATATACCTATTCGGTCAGATTTGATAATGGAGGAGACAGAGACATTTACTATTACTTTGGACAGAACTTTTGGTCTGGATCCAAGGATTCAACTAGATCCATCTGAAGGAGTGGTTACTATTTTTGATGTGTTTCAAAGTAATTTGCATTGGAGGGTAATGAGATGCTTTATGTTACTGTAAATAATAATAGCGCTTTTAACTGCAGCGTTAATCTTTCATTTGTTGTACGGACTTGCCAAGTGCCATCACTACATAGTGTATATCTCTAATGAGTGGATATTGAGTATTTGGCATTCTAGTAAATGTGGAGTAGATTTAATGTCACTTTCCCTACATAGTTCACTATATCGACTTTATGTTCTCATTCAAAGATATCTCTGGGATGGCTGTGATAGGCTTGGAGAAGACATACTACCCAGTATCAGAAGATACTATAGGTGGAGTAGAGATTTGTGTCACTGTGAACAGCCCCTCTGTCGAGTGTCCCAGTTTTGCTGTCAACCTAACAGCTATAGATGGCACTGCAGGTATGTAGTCAATGTATGGTGCTATGTACATCAATGAAGCTATGTATGATTTCATTCTCAGTGGCTCCCATGGATTATATTCAAAATACTCCTGTGACCCTGCAATTTGAGATCTGTAACATGACACAATGTCATTGTATACCAATTGTGGATGATGATGTATTGGAGGGTAATGAAACATTTTATGTTACTCTTGAGGCAGCTGATGATCTGGACAGGGACAACATTGTACTAGATCCAGTGAATGGAACAATTGAGATTGTCGATGTTTGTAAGCAAGTGTGGAGTGTATTTTGTGACTGCTTGTACCTCGATACAGACAGCTGTACTATGTCCAGTCGAGTACACTTTAATGTATAGCTATACAGGAGTAAACCCAAATGTTAAAGGATGAATTTCATCCCTACATCCTTGATAAAAAACTGGTTTCATTGGTTGTTAGTTGTAGACTCCCTTGCAAATGCAGTTGTCTTACATGTAAGTCTTTTGCTGCTCATGTGACACTACACATGATTTAGAACAACTAGTGTTTCTAGTTTAGAATAGAATGTTGCCAATTGAGCAATGTGGGAGGTCTGTGTGTGTGGAGGCAACTATAGTGGATGACACAGCACTAGAAGGAACAGAGCAATTTTCTATAACTCTAGAAAGGGGTTCTGGAATGAACACAAGATCAATATTGTTAATGACTACAAAACAGCAAACATTACTCTTTTTGAGGATAATGATGATGGTAGGTTGTATTTGGTGGTAATCTGGCTCCCTTGGAACAGAGTATTGAGGTATCCTGATTGTAGGGATTGAAAAGTACACATACATGGCATTTAGGAGGTGTCCCG
Source organism: Theonella swinhoei (assembly GCA_963970385.1). NCBI lineage: Eukaryota > Metazoa > Porifera > Demospongiae > Tetractinellida > Theonellidae > Theonella > Theonella swinhoei. The sequence continues at coordinate 1,086,642 of OZ019952.1, read as the reverse complement.
GTTATAAGGGTCCATTCTATATAGACCATACATGCATGTAGCATTCCATGTAGTGTGAACATAGTAGCCTCTGGTAACATATCACTCTGACTACTATCTCATTATTTTAGCACATATGCTGAACTTCTCCCCCTATAGTGGCTGTGGTGGGTATGGAAATGACATCATACACTGTTACAGAGGATGAGGGTGCGATGGTGGAAGTGTGTGCTTTTGTACACAGTCCCAGAGACACCAGTGGTAACTGTCCCATCCAATTCCCCTTTAGAACTGGCCTCTCAACCATTAATAGAACTGCAGGTAATACCATTCATAGGAGCCATGACAATTAATGATATTTGGTTGGTTGCAGTGTCCTCTGAGGATTATGTAGCTGTGTCCAACTTCACTTTGGTGTTTTCTAGCTGTCAGAGGAAGAGTTGTGTGAATTTGACCATTGTGAATGATGATGTATTGGAGATGGTTGAGTCATTTACAGTGTCCCTGGGGAACCCTAATCCGAATAACAGCATTCAGACTGAGGACAGATCTGCACACTTGGCTAGCAGGATCTCTATTGATCCAGCAACTGCTGTAATTCATATTATTGATAATGATGGTGGGGATTGTACACCTGTGAATGCAAATTACTTAGGTTCATATTTTTTGTGTATTTGCAGAAGTTACAATTGGTCTGAACGAAACAGCTTTCACTGTCCCAGAGGATGTGGGTACTGTAGAGGTGTGTGTTAACCTGAGCTGCTCCACTGAAAAACCAAATTGTTCTGTTTCTTTCCCTTTTGGTGTTAACTTGTCAACAATGGATGGTACTGCAGGTACACACATTATCAATATCAAGTAGCATCACTGTATGGAACATATTATGTGTAGCACTCGGAGCTATGCAACAAGTGTATTACTTCCATTGAAGGGTTATATGACTTTAGAGTGTGTATGCTGTTCCAGAGTGACATTACAATAGTTTATTCTTAGGTAAAGTGGATGATTATATGCCAGTGTCCCTGAATTTGATTTATCATAATGAGAGGCAAAAGTGTGTGAATATATCAATTATCGATGATGCAATACTGGAGAGTGCTGTGGAGTCATTTAAACTTACTTTGACAAGGACTGAAGGCCTCAATGAGAGGATCCAATTCACCACAGATGAAGGAGAGATTACTATCAGAGAAAATGATGGTATAATTGTTGTGTGTTCTGTCACAAACTTGTGTTAATATCCTTGTTCTCCAGCCATAGCTGTAGTAGGTCTGGAGAGGACAATGTACACTGTACCAGAAGATGAAGAAATGGTAGAAGTGTGTACAGTCGTGTCCGTCCCCAGTGAAAGCTGTCCCATTCAGTTTCCGTTTGATATCAGCTTTCAGAGTAGTGATGGTTATAAGGGTCCATTCTATATAGACCATACATGCATGTAGCATTCCATGTAGTGTGAACATAGTAGCCTCTGGTAACATATCACTCTGACTACTATCTCATTATTTTAGCACAGATGCTGAACTTCTCCCCCTATAGTGGCTGTTGTGGGTATGGAAATGACATCATACACTGTTAAAGAGGATGAGCGTGCAATGGTGGAAGTGTGTGCTTTTGTACACAGTCCCAATGACGCCAGAAGTAACTGTCCCATCCAATTCCCCTTTAATGTAGCTGGCCTCGCAACCAATAATAATGGAACTGCAGGTAATACCATTCATAGGAGCCATGACAAGATTAATTTAGATAATATTTGGTTGTTTGCAGTGTCCTATGAGGATTATGTAGCTGTGTCCAACTTCACTTTGGTGTTTGATAGATGTCAGAGGAAGAGTTGTGTGAATTTGACCATTGTGAATGACGATGTATTGGAGATGGTTGAGTCATTTACAGTGTCCCTGGGGAACCCTAATCCGAATAACAGCATTCAGACTGAGGACAGATTTGCACACTTGGCTAGCAGGATCTCTATTGATCCAGAAACTGCTGAAATTCATATTATTGACAATGATAGTAGGGATTGTACATATGTGTATATTAAGATCAAAGTTACTACTCCTATCTTGTATCTTTACAGAAGTTACAATTGGTCTGGAGAATCCAGCTTTCACTGCTACAGAGGGTGTGGGTACTATAAAGGTGTGTGTTAACCTGAACTGTCCTGGTACAAGGCCAAATTGCTCTGTTTCATTTCCTTTTGGTGTTAACTTCTCAACAGTGGATGATACTGCAGGTACACACATTATCAAGTAAATCATATTTTACCAACATATCCTGTGTAACACTCAGACACATGAAATAACTAACTTAATTGTTGATAAGTTATACTAGTGGAATGCTATGCATTGTGGGCGAGTGGGAGTGAACCCACAGCACACGCAAAATTAGAACTCATGTCAGTGTACATGCAAAATTAGGACTCACATATAACATTAAGGTATGTACAGTGTCTGGGTTTCCTGTGTAGAAAAACCGACCCGTTGAGACAACTAGGTGGCTCGCCCAATTATGTGTATGGAATGTTGTCTGACTCCAGAGTGTGTATGCTATTCCAGAGTGACATTTTAATTTTATTCTTAGATGAAGTGGATGATTACATCCCAGTGTCGCAAATTTTGACTTTTAATAATGAGAGGCAAAAGTTTGTGAATATAACAATTATCGATGATCCATTTCTGGAGAGGAGTGTAGAGATAATTAAACTTACTTTGACAAGGACTGAAGGCCTCAATGAGAGGATCCAATTCACCACAGATGAAGGAGTGATTAGAATTACAGAAAATGATGGTACAAATTGGACTCAAATAATTTTTTTATAGCAAACTTGTGTTAATATCCTTGTTCTCCAGCCACAGCTACAGTAGGTCTGGAGAGGACAATGTACACTGTATCAGAAGATGAAGGAATGGTAGAAGTGTGTGCAGTCGTGTTCTTCCCCAGTGGAAGCTGTCCTATTCAATTTCCTTTTCATATCAGACTTGAAACTAGTAATGGTACTAAGACATTTAGTGGGTTTATTATTATACATTACTTTGATTTTGCTTTAGTACCCTATCCTGTACTATAGGCCACTCAACAAGTGTGCATGTATGCCATCATATAACAATGTACATATGTGTGTACCTTCCCATTATCAGGTGAAGATGATTTTGTGCCTGTGTCCACTGCCTTGAGGTTTAAGAGATGTGACAATAGGAGTTGTACCAATATATCTATTCAGTCAGATGAGATAATGGAGGGGACAGAGACATTTACTATTACTTTGGACCCAACTTTTGGTCTGGACCCAAGGATTCAACTAGACCCATTTGAAGGAGTGGTTACTATCATTGATGATTTTCAAAGTAAACAAGTAAATATGAAATTTGAAGTGTATATACAATATGGGAATTGCATAAAAATGACCAGAAACAAGATTGGGACACACACAAACTATGATACATCAACATACCTTTGTTGGTACATAGAATGTCCCAATCTTGTCTCTGTTCATTTTTTAATGCAATCCCTATATAATTATTACTTTCCTAATTTTTTTATTTACTTGTCTCTTGTATTGTTTTTACTATTATAATTCTCACTAGCATGTGCTCACCATATCCATAAACATTTGGCCAGATATTGCTATAAGCCAGAATAATCACACTCTGAGGTATACCACAAACTGGCTAACCTTGATTTTATGTGAAACATATTGTATGCATGATCCTTAGCAAAGAGAATGTATTTGCATATACCCAACTTATTCAGTGAAAGTCATTTCATGAAAATTTTTTAACCTTGTACCATTTACTACTACATCACTACACCATTACATTTCTACATTTTTCATCAATAGAACTACCACTTTCCACATACAGCTGCTACAACTACATTTACCACTACCCACACTGCTACTACTACATCCACCCTCATTGTACCATCTACTACTACATCCACTGCCACCCACTCAGTTTGTCCAACTCCAACTCCAGTTGCTACCATAGCTCCAGGTCAGTCTGCATGTATATAGCTATATGAAGACAGAGATGAGATTGTAGCATTATATGTGTGCATTCCCATGTAGCCATTGTCAGCTCTTTTATATAGTTCCAGATCCCTTTTCTTTGGTGACTTACATAACAGTCACTGTATCTGGTAGTACTGCTGTTGTGTGTGTGGAGATAAAGGGTGCTGCTACAGTCAAACTAATCCTGAAGGATGCCAGAGATCAACACTATGTCAGAGATTGTGAGACACATGAGATTGTTTTGGAACCAGAGTAGTCTACCTCACAAAACTGCACCTCCCCCCCCCCCCCCCTCAAAACAAGCAGAAATCTCATGATCGCTAGATACACTCAATTGCGTAATCCAAATTTGTCATTTCTAGGGCAGATAACTGAAGATTTCTGGTTCTAAAAATCTCATGTAAATAATAAGGGCTGAAGCCTTGGGCTTATGGAATAGGGACTAAAACTTTGGTCTCATGAAATAGGGGCTAAAACCTTGGTCTCATGGAATAGGGACTAAAACCTTGGTCTCATGGAATAGGGACTAAAACCGTGGTCTCATGGAATAGGGGCTTATGGTCTCATTAATAATGAAATTCAAACCTACTTTGTGTATATATGTCTTAGCCTTGTCCCCAGGTAGAAGCTTATACACAAGTATCGAGTTACTTTTTCTTTCCCTGCTCCCCTCTCTACATACAGTCGGAGATTCCTCTGGATGTAGTACCTTTACTGGGTTACCAGCTGGGAGACATGGTGTGAGAGCTATATCAAAACATGAGGTGTCTGGTGAAAATAGTAAGAAGTTCAAATCTGATTTCTTCTACTTTACTACGGACAGTGTGTTATGAACAAAGAGTAAATTGTACAGTATGAGACAGTGGATTGAACCTTCCTTGTGTGAATATAGCATACAGATATGGAATAGTGTGCCATGAACAAAGAGTAAACCTTGGACAGTGGATTGTCATGCGCAGTCGCTGGCTGCAGTTATCACGTCTAGAGGTTGTTAGATACAAGCTCTGTTGAGTAGCTGGAACTGACAGATACAAGGTCTGTTGAGTAGCTGGAACTGACTGAAGGAGCTACGCAAGAAACTGCGAGGCAATCATCGTCCATCATCTGTTGTGTGCACTAATTATGATACTAGAGGAAGTGATTAAAGATCGGACACCACCTATATTCGGACGCTCGCGCTCCAAGCATGATTTAGCTACATTCATTAGCATAGTATACCTTTAAACTTCAAATATAGATGACTCCATACTACGAGTTTAACATTGAAATTCATTGCCTTCACGGAGTTCTACACGATTAAAAACAAATATCGGACACAGCGATAATCGGACGAAGCCATTTAATGCCAGACAGAGCTATTAGCTCATTCCCAAACATCCTACGATGAGGCAGAGCGGTTCCCCAGTAGAAAAGATGTACACAGAGCAATATGGCGCACTGCTACGGCTGAGATCGCGGCACCAGCGCGCGCATGTGCGAGTTCAAAATGTTTTACGACCAATTTCTTATTGCCAAAATTAATATGATACTTGCTACACTGACGATATAAAATTGCTAGCTTATCTCCTTGCAGGACTTGCAGGACAACTAATAGCCTCATCCATCTGCACACTGTCAGCTCATGTTTTGCCTACATGGAGAATGTATGAAATCAAATCAAATTTCAGCACAATCCCAATGTGTTATAATAATGTACACAGTAACCCTTGCATGGTGTTGGAACCGGTTGGCATTTAGGGAATCACAAGACTTCACGCATACATATGTACTCAAAACATTTTCCTCCTTGTTTGAAGTAGTAAGAAATGTAAATGTAAAAGCTAGTAGCGGCTAAGCCATAGGACGGATTTCAATATTTTTTGACGACTGACCAACCGACTGACTGACTGACAGACTGACTGACTGACTGACTGACTGACTGACTGACAGACAGACAGACAGACAGACAGACAGACAGACAGACAGACAGACAGACAGACAAAACCGATTGCTTAACCCCGCTCTGCGCATGCGCAGCCGCGGGGTAATTAGTCTCCTGCAATAATAGATCAGCGTTTATGATGAGCGGGCGCGCGCGCGCTCTAACTCAGGTACGTAGCAGTATACGTAGAGTATTATATGTTTTGCAGCCATGTGGCAGATCTATATTGTTCTGAGAGTGGCCCTAGCCATACTACTGGCTGTCAGTCACAGTGCTGTAGCAGAGACCGGCTGCCGTCTCCCTGAAGACAGAGAAATAATATCCTTGATTAACACCACTTATACTTCCGCCGTGACCATCAACCTGAGTCGGACACAGTATGCGTGTTTGGCGTCAGGTATGTACCGAGACCAATATCGCAGTGCATCTTTACTGGTTGGGTACACGTGCACCACACCAAGCTGTGTGAGGGGTGCTGAGGTTGAAAAAGAACTGTTGGATTTGTCGTGTGAGGACGGAGCGTGGTCGGTGGCTGCCTTCACTGAAGATCCTGACACTGAGTTTGATATAGAGACAAGAACTGACTGCAGCAGCTGCGTTAATCCAACGGAGATAGAGACATTACCATATGATGCAACAACTCACTGCGTCGGTAAGCATTGGTATTTATAACACGTCGTGATAACTACGTGTATATATATATATATCATCGTCTGAGAAATGCAGTATGCATGAGTCAAGCATTCACGTATACAGTAAACCTATGTAGGTAAAGTGGGTCAGGCGTTTACAGCAAAATTGTACCAGTAAAATGGGTGAGGCATTCATGCACAGTAACAAAGTTTAGGTTTAGTTGTACACCTATTAAGGCACTGTAGTATCACATGATGGAGTGTGTAGGTGTGGAATGGAATCCATAACTCATCATTATTTTATTCTCTTAGCAGTAGCTACAGTTACTTTTGATCAACCATGTGCACAAACAGCATCAGATGATAATGATGATCTTGACTCAGTCTTTCTGCTTCTGCATATATGTACGATACCGGTAGGGGGGGGGGGGGGAAGTGACGCAACACGTGTACGGAAAGTATAAGCCTAGTAGAAGACGAATGCACACCCAAACATACGCTCAAACATACTCTTGACATGTTTAAACCTTCAGAACACGTAAAGGTGTCACTACTGTACATGTATGCATAGTGCTCTGGGCTATTTCTGTTTTTCCTTCTTTTAGTGGTTGTTTCTCTTGTGCATTTATTCATTCTGTGAGAGGGTCTTGGATGATGCCTGTTTCTAATATTTATGTAACATTTAAGGTAGATTTGCCATAGTAAAGCTGATGTAATGATGAACAACAGTCTTCTGACTATTGCTGTACACTGTTTTTATGCAGCATGCCCTACCCAGTGTAACATTGGAGCCAGAAGATGTTTTGGCAGAGGAGAGGATGACTGTTGTAATTTCTATGGTTATATGGGAGAATGCTTACAAACATGTGATATTATTGAAGATAATTTTACCTGCAGAGGTACAGAGTTTGAGTTATATATGTGATGTAAAGAGCTGTTCCATACACTGCAAAAACATGATAGTCATTTTAACATGAAATGTTGTTACCTCAGTTGCATGTGTAGTCAATCATTCATGTAAATGACAATTTAATGGCTGTTGGACAAATTTTGAGAGGAGAGCCAACAAGGCACATACCATAGACCCACAGAGAGTATATATTTCAATCTGATATGACTCAAGGATATCATGTAGGAAATGTGAGGTCCGATTATGTAATTACTCAGACAGCAAATTATGGTGATGGTTTTACAGGTTGAATGATTACATGTGCTCTTGTGTGTTGTTTCAAACCTTCAAAGAACAGAATTATAATTCATGTGCATGAATACACATTATAGTTGGCCTGTGATATGACATTAAAGGTAGACTCTCTAATAGAACCAACCAGGGGAGGTCGGACAAGCTCACATGCAGTAATACTTGCTGAGTCAGGTGGCAGAAATGCATGTACTTTTACGTTAATGAGTTTCGAGTGACAGCTCCCAACAGATGTTAGTTACAGGTGTTTTAACTGGATCTGCTGTTGGACCGATTCATGAGCTAATGAGTAATTGCTCTTACCTCCATTTTATTTTGCTAGGAGGCTAAGAAGTGCAACGATTCACACAAGGTGAGCCCCACGAGACACAATCTCATGATTGATAATAATGCAACCTTCTTGTACTCTCATGCTGGAAAAGGTGGCTGGAGAGTATGTTCAACAAAGTACTATCAACTTGCGAGGCATGGAGGGAGAATCGTTGGACTGTTAAAACCCCCTCACATCTACTGTGCAGGCCTATATGACTTTGTTAATAGCACTGTGCAGCAGGATTGGAAGAGAGCGCATGGGAACATTACAGTGTACTTGTGCAGAGGAATCTGTTTGGAATGTCACAAATGTCATGTGACTTTCACATAAGTGCGTTCGCATGTATGAGCTTGTCCTACCCCCTGAGTGCCAACATCCCCATTAGCCTTAACAAACAAACAGGTTTGTACTTACAAATACTGAAGTTATTGGTTAGAAGGCCTAGTTTACAGTAGTATAGGAGTATACACTTAACTAATACCATAAAAACTTGAAAACCTTGTGTTTGAGGAGGTGAAATAATTTGCTGTGTTTAGAAACCCCTTCCCATTTGGAAACCCCTGCCCCTAGGGTATGAGCCTCTTTAGACACAAAACATGGCTTACAAGTGTTTCTGGCGACTCTAAAATGGGTAAATAGACAAGACAGATACACACATGCATCAAATGGCTTGATTTCTCTATCTCTATCTTCTACTTCTTTGTCAAACAGCAAAAATTGCTACATGTATTTACCCACATTATTGTTTCTTACTCCTGTCTGGAGCACCCTCCCACTTGCCAAGCTCAAGGGGAACAAATGGGTCAATCAGGCAGGGAACTGCACTTCAAGTTTTCATTTCTATCTCCACAAGCAGTATTTTTTGTATTTATGTAATGTAATACAATAAATTTTTATACCTCATATCCCTCCATTGCGGGCTTAGCAGCATCTCGGAGAACGTTCCTCTGTGTGGACAGCTCACTTCCGGTAGCTACACGCATATGTAAACGGTCTACCCGAACGAGCCAGTCAATGGGCGTCGAAAAAAGCAAGAAGTAAACGACTGAAGTCAGGGATTAGTCACAACCCAGTGAAGGCAAACGCAGCCGTCACGTTCCGTGTCTTTTCGTTTACGTTCCGTGTCTTCCCGTTTACGTTCGTGTCTTTCCGTTTACGTTCCGTGTCCTTCCGTGTCGTTCCGTTTTCAACTTGTCAGTCTTCAATTCAAGATCCAGCTTAGAGTGGCTGCAACTGGTGCACGATCATGAACTCTAAGAAGAAAGCTGGAAGCGAGACTCTTTGCCTTATGTATGTAAGCTCTTATGTTTGCATGTAGAAATGAGTGAGTAGATCTATAGTAGCTAGTGGTAGCTCAAGAGCTAATGTATAATTATTTGGTGATGAACATACGCAAGGCTTTCAGCAGAGATATATATTACACAAAAAACTCGTACAGATACAGTATGTAAGATACTAATGCGAGCTCATGTGTGTTTGCATGCCCCAACCACAGGAATCTATTGTTCATTCAAGAGTCTGGGAATGAGGCTAAAAGTGAACATAATGTGCAAGTCCATCCGCTGAGTCATATGGCACAACTATAGTCTATCTAATTATTATGTAATTCTTCTCTTCACTAGATCTACAGTGCTCAATGATGAGTCGTCTGTGGTGGGATATTGGTCACATCTGGCTTCATTTTCTTCAGTCTGGTCATGTGATCGGTTTCGTTGTGGTGGCTGCTACTTCAGTGTGGCAGTGTGCCGGCTTCGTTGTGGTGGCTGCTACTTCAGTCTGGCTGCGTGCCGGCTTCGTTGTGGTGGCTGCTACTTCAGTCTGGCTGCGTGCCGGCTTCGTTGTGGTGGCTGCTACTTCAGTCTGGCTGCGTGCTGGCTTCGTTGTGGTGGCTGCTACTTCAGTCTGGCTGTGTGTCCGGCTTCATTGTGGTGGCTGCTATTTCAGTCTGGCTGCGTGCCGGCTTCGTTGTGGTGGCTGCTACTTCAGTCTGGCTGCGTGCCGGCTTCGTTGTGGTGGCTGCTACTTCAGTCTGGCTGCGTGCCGGCTTCGTTGTGGTGGCTGCTACTTCAGTCTGGCTGCGTGCCGGCTTCGTTGTGGTGGCTGCTACTTCAGTCTGGCTGCGTGCCGGCTTCGTTGTGGTGGCTGTTACTTCAGTCTGGCTGCGTGCCGGCTTCGTTGTGGTGGCTGCTACTTCAGTCTGGCTGCGTGCCGGCTTCGTTGTGGTGGCTGCTACTTCAGTCTGGCTGCGTGCCGGTTTCGTTGTGGTGGCTGGTACTTCAGTCTGGCTGTGTGGCCGGCTTCGTTGTGGTGGCTGCTACTTCAGTCTGGCTGCATGCTGGCTTCGTTGTGGTGGCTGTTACTTCAGTCTGGCCGCGTGTCCGGCTTTGTTGTGGTGGTTGCTGGCCGCGTGTCCGGCTTTGTTGTGGTGGTTGCTACTTCAGTCTGGCCGCGTGTCCGGCTTTGTTGTGGTGGCTCCTACTTCAGTCTGGCCGCGTGTCCGGCTTTGTTGTGGTGGCTCCTACTTCAGTCATGTGTGATTGGTTTTGTTGTTACTTCAGTCTGTTCGTGTGTCATGTTTGAAATTGATCTATATACTGGAATGTGTGTTACAGTATTGGCTCTCTTCATTCAGTGTCATGCGCAGAACAATTATGTTATTATTCTGATTTCTATTAAATTATGACCTTTGCACCTACCTAAAAATTGCATGGGTATTACTCATTTTAGAGAGGGGCTAGGCAATATTGACATTTATGCACCTTTCATCTAGTTCAAATTAGCTTTATAATGGGTGTTATATTTGCCAATGAAAAACATGGGCTCAAAATTAAAAGCATTTTCATTGTATGGTGAGTGTTACCATGTGTCAATGAAAGGTCAATTAATTGTGGTCAGCTCAAAATTCACAACCATTTCATTGGTGTGAAAAATTCAAAGGGTGTATTTCATTGCCTTTTTCATTGGCTGAACTTTTTCTTTAAAATTAAGAGGATTTTCACATCCCAATGAAAATACAATGACGCAAGTTTTCAGTGCCTGTTGGTCAATTTCACAGCATTGTAATGGGGTATTCATTTACTTTTCATACAAATTTAACTCCAGTAGTGTATAGTCACTGTGTTGGTGGTGTTTACTACAGTGTATGTAGTGCAAGGGTAAGGTATCCCACTATCATGTGACCTATACGTCCTTCTAGACACTTCATGACTATATCCCATAAATGGTTATCAGAGAGTTGGTAGACTCTATGTAGCTAGGGATGGTGCTGACACACCCACTAAGCCTTAACAAATGTAACAGCTCAGGACTCCAGAACGTGGCAGCTATAAGCCCTTTTAGACACATAACATGACCTGCAGCTGTGTTTTAAACACGATACGAACCTCAATAATGACATACATGAAATTGCTAAAACTTATAAATCTTCTTCTAATTCTTCAAGTGGGTCTCGCACACATGCAAAGAGTGTTATATTTGCAAGTCAAAGAATCAAGAAAATGTTGAAGGATGTAGGGATAACAGTGCCAAAAATTAGAGAAACAAGTGCAGTATATATGCAGCATTCTTGTGCCATTGAATCTCAGACAAGACGGGTTGTGTGCACTAGGATCAAGTGCACTAGGATACAAAGTGTCAGAGGACACAATAGGTGAACTAGAGATTTGTGTAACTGTCAAGGGATCCTCTATTGGCTGTCCCATTGAATTTCCCTTTGCTGACACATGGAAAATGGTCATACTGATTCCTCTATCTCCTTATTACATGTCATTGTCCATGTCTTTGTTTCTGACCTTAATTGTCATCCCTATACACATCTTTCATGAAAATGTTTTTTACTACTACATCACTATATCCATCACATTTCTAAATTTGCATACAGCTCTTACAACCACTACCCACACTGCTACTACTACATCCACCCTTATCACTACTACATCCACCCTCATTGTATCATCTACTACTGCGTCCACCCTTATTACTACTACATCCACCCTCATTGTATCATCTACTACTGCGTTCGCCCTTATCATACCATCCATTACTACTTCCACACTCATCGTACCATCTACTACTACGTCCACCCACATAACTACAGTTACATCCACTCGCCTTGTTCCATCCACAGCTACCATCACTGTCACTAGTACATCTACTCGTATATCCACATCCACACACATATCAACTTCCACCAGCATTGTTCCATCTACTACTACCACATTCACTGCCACCCACTCAGTTTGTCCAACTCCAGTTGCTACCATAGCTCCAGGTCAGTCTGCATGTATACGAAGAGAGATTTATTTGTATGTGTATAATGTCTGTATGTAGTCTTTTTTTCAGTTCCAGAAGCTGCACTTTGTGTGTGTAGAGACAAATGATGCTGCTACTGTCGAACTAATCCTGATAGATGCCACAGAACAACGCTACACCAGAGACAGTGAGAAATGATTTCCCCCCTTACTGTTATAGTAGATAGCTTCTTTGATCACCATATTTCAGTAAATGTACATACTTATTGACCCAGTGGCGGATTTGGGGGGGCGGGGGGGGGGGGTGTGGGGTCCCTTTTCACCCAGCTTTTGGTAGTCGGAGTGCATTTTCACGCAATCATACACGCTTGACTAAACTTATGCAGCTACAGCATCAAAACCTCCCTGGCATATAAAAGTAGCGTGCGTGTGTTCTACACACTCACCTTGACCGAATAAAAGTTGCTAAACGGATCGCTAAAGGTTGCCGCGAAGGTAGCTACTTAGGCGCTAGCCGAAAAATGGGTGTGGCATGTCAAACATATCCGGCGCGCGCGTAGCGTGCCATACTTTTGCATCCCCCTTTCTAAACATCTAGATCCGCTACTCAGAGTTATGTACTTTTCCCCCTTTTCCTTGCTCCCCTCTCCACATACAGTCAGAGATTCCTCTGGATGTAGTACCTTTACTGGGCTGCCAGCTGGGATGCATCGTGTGAGAGCCAAGGTGTTTTTTGACAATAAAATGTTCAAATCTGATTTCTTCTACTTTACTACGGAGAGTGTGTCATGAACAAAATTGTTACAGATTGAGACAGTGGATTGAACCTTTCAGTGTGTGTAACATGCATGGAATAGTGTATCATAAACAAAGAGTAAAATTTGTCAGATTGAACCTTCATTGGCGACCGGAGCGAGCCCACCTAGTCGTACAGCTGGCGCGGAATTTCATATATGTATGTATCAGACGATGTATTGGCCCCGCGAGGCTTCCCCACAAACTCGCCTCGTACCCAGGCGTTCGGTGGGAGGGGAAAAAGGAACGCCTGGTAACTACTGTTTGCGCATGCGTGTAATTTCCGGGAAAATTGGATACTCTTGTAATCTTCCGTGTAATGATGACATAAAATTCCGCCGAATTAATAGGCGCGCGCGCGCGCGCAACAGAGCAGTCTGTTATTGCAAAGCGTTTTGCAGCCATGCAGCAGCTCTACATTGCTTTAGGAATGGCCCTAGCCATGCTACTGGCCTTAGGTCATAATGCTGTAGCACAAACCGACTGCAATCTCCCCGATGAAGAGGAAATGCTATCGTTGATTGAGGCCACGTATACTTCCGATGTGACGATCAACTTACGAAGGAACCACAGTGTGTGCTTGGCGTCGGGTATGTACCGGGACAAATGGAGCAGTGCATCTTTTCTGTTTAGGTATACATGCACATCAGGGAGTTGCGAAAGGGGTCCTGAAGTTGAAAAGGAACTGTTGGACATACGTTGTGAGGAAGGAGCGTGGATGGTTCATGCCATGAATGCAACTCCTAACGCCACGTTCTTCGAGACACCGCTATTCACTAACTGCAGCAGTTGCGTTAGTCCAAAGGAGATAAAGGAATCTGATGAAAAACATCATTGCGTAGGTAAAGAACTAATATTAAAAGTGTATTTATGCAAGAGCAGCACGTGAAGTCATTATCAGACCACACTTCTTCGAAAATGCGTACTGTAGGAACTGAAAACTAACTTTGTAATAATAGAATATTCCATAGCTTGCGAGTTGTGAGAAAGGTGCAGAAGTTCAAAGGGAAACAACAATTTGTAGAGTATTGTCATTCTTTCATTTCTTTTATGCACAGCTTGCGATCCAGAGTGTCACACTAGTGGAGCCAGGATGTGTTTCGGCCCAGGAAATGAGAACTGTTGTAATTTCTACGATGAAAGAGATAAATGCTTACCAGCATGTAATAAAGTTGGAGCTAACTTCACCTGTACAGGTATGTATATAAAATATTATACTGGAACTGTTGAGAGTTGGCTACATATTTGCTGAAGATGGGAGGTTTCATGTGCGAAAATTGTGTGTTTGGATTATGTGAAGCTTTTGAGCTGCTGGACTGCAGAGCTTCCCCCAAACCCAGTTAGCTACTCTGAATGGTAGGGTTGTAGGGTTGCAATGAATACAATCATTTCTTCACTACATTGCTTTAGCAGTTATGCATCTGTGTGTATATGTGCATGTGTGTACCTACATCCTTTAATATTTTAATGCTTTTAATCTTGTTATACTATAAACCCACCTCACCCCATCGATGTCTACTACAGCTACAATATCAGTTACTATTGTCAACAACAATGTTCCATCTGCTACTCTGACTTTAGTTAGACAGAAAGTGTAGGACATCACATGACTGCAAAATGCTGTGCATGTGCACTGTCACGCGATAATTGGTCCGGGGTAAAAAGTGGACCCCCCGGTCCAATTTTTGCCTGCGAAATATGGACCGCCTTGGCGAAAAGTGTTCCGGGCATACAAAAGCCTGCAGCGGTAGGCGAATAGCCACTGTCTATGCCAGTGTGAACACCGACAAGGGCAGTACGCCAGAATTAACACAACGAGGGTGGTAATTCTCAAACAACACAAGTAGAAGGCTGCTAGGAGTTTATCTGCGTCGTTCGCTGTAGTAGAACTATGAATATAGCGAATTTATCGTGAAAAGGCAATCTGTGCGTGGAGCCAAGCCAGCTTTACTATTGTGCTGACTTTTGTTTCAGAAAACTTGACTCGAACCGGGTCCACTTTTGGCTGAGCGAAAACTGGACCGGGTCCACTTTTGGCTGGGCGAAAACTGGACCGGGTCCACTTTTGGCTGAGCGAAAACTGGACCGGGCCCACTTTTGGCTAAGAAAAAACTGGACCGGTGTCGGAGTGAATACTGTCCCCCCGTGAATACTGTCCCCCCGGACATTATTCACTAGTGAATATTGTCCCCCCGGACATTATTCACTAGTGAATAATGTCCCCCTCAGTGAATAATGTCCCCCATCGTAGAAAGCTCTGAAAGCCTTCGAAGATATCAAACGTGGTGATTTTATGGTGGGGAGACAGTATTTACTAGCGAATACTGTCCTCTCAATATTGCGCCATGCACCACTCACACGACGTTGACAAGCGAATCGCAACAGCGCATTATTTTATCCTCTCTCGGTGTATATAACAACACAAAAACACGTATAACATCTGTTGAAGGCAGCGCTAAGAAATCCAACTGCTACCTCGTGCCCAGGCCGTGTGAGGGAGGAGACGAGGCCACGTATGTAGCCGCAGTGACCGAGGTACGTACTATGTAAACTCTAACCACTGGCCCTAAAAAGCAGAGCTATGATCAGTTTAGGGCTAGTGGTTAGAGTTTACATCATACGCCTCGTCTCCTCCCCCCACGCGGCCTGAGTACGAGGCTATCCATGTATCAGTCAGCCAGCTGCTTTTTAGGGGGAGACATTATTCACCGGTGAATAATGTCCCCCCTATCAGAAATGCCATAGGAGATAACTACAGTTGCCTCAACAAAGAATCTTATGGGGGACATTATTCACCAAGGGGGACAATATTCACTAGTGAATAATGTCCGGGGGGACAACTTTTGGGGGGGACAATATTCACTATTACACCGGCTCCACTTTTGTCCATATTACTCAGTTCGTGTTAAGTGCTTTTATAAAAACCATCAGGAAGCCTTGTAGCATCAGGGTTGAAACAAGAGCCCCATTTCCGCATACAAATGGTAGGCATACAAAAGCCTACACCGCGGTATGCGAATAGCCACTGCATATGTATGCGCAGGACCTACAAGTCGGGTTTGCATCGATTCCTGTCATTTTGTAATGCATTTGGTGTGGTGTCTCCATTCCCAGTCACTGAGTCATTACTATGTTATTTTGTCGTATATCTGGCGGGACAGGGAATCTCACCAGCCACAGTTAAGACATATCTAGCGGCCATACGCAATGCCCAAATTCGAAGGGGATACCCGGACCCACGTCAGGCATCCACGCTACCACGCTTACAGCTGGTGCAAAGTGGAGTCAGAAGAGAAGCAGCCCGCAGGGGTCCTGTGCCTTGACTCCATCTATTTTGAGGCAGCTGCGCCGCTTCTGCATTGCCTCTCCTCCGCACTATGACCTTACGCTGTTGTGGGCAGCGATGACGGTTTGCTTCTTCGGATTCTTTCGGGCCGGGGAGATCACGGCTCCGTCAGCAGGGGCATTCGACTTGGCAGTGCATCTCTCGTGGGGCGATGTAGCGATAAGTACAGAGTGTCCCAAGGTGCTGAGGGTATTCCTCAAGAGATTGAAGACCGACCAATTTGGGCGTGGCGTGGCTGTATTTGTCAGTGCAACGGGGGAGGACCTTTGTCCCGTCGACGCAGCTAGAGCAGGCTTGACGCTAGAGCGGGGTTGCAGGACTCCGTCATCCAGTCGTTGGGTCGTTGATCTAGCTCGTCCTTTTTGACTTATATTAGGACACCACGGGAGCAATTGGCCCGCTTCACATCATCATTGTCTCAGCACAATTAGTCAACTATTATGTTATTATTATCTTCAATTTGGGGATTTCCTGAATGGGAGGGTCTCAGCGAGCCCCTCCCACATCAGTTGGGAGGGGTGGGGCCTTCAATGCATTAATGAGGCCCACACCTCCAGGGAAATCCCCTTCTACACGCCCTTCGATGGGAGGGGTGTGTACAGGCCGGGTCCAGTCCCTTGGCCAAGTCCTCAATGGGTAACACCATGTTAGAGGGCTTTGGGGGGGTCTGTAGGTGGAGCTCTTCTGTGCGTGATAGTAGGTGAGGTATTAAGCTTTACCGTCACACCAATTTCCACATTTAGTGGAGCTTTTGTTAGTGAGATAGAGTAATGCATGCCTGAGGCTATTTTGTACAAGATTTACATGGTTTACATAGCACATTGGGGTATTAAGCTTTACCATCACACCAATTTCCACATTTAGTGGCGCTTTTGTAGCCTCGTTCCCAGGCTCTCCCCCGCTACGCAACCTTAGAACCGCTGGACGTCGAAAAGCGGGAGAGAGCCTGGAAGATTTTATCACGTGAGTGACGTCAAGGGTAGAGAGAAGTTAATTGTGCGCGGGCGTAGCAACCACAACGCCTACACGTCCGCTTGTATTCGCTTGGCTGCTCTGTGCAAGCTTTATACACGTGCACTCGCGAGCTCTGGACCCTTTGGCATCGTTTAAGGCTGGCTCGTGGCTAGCCATGATCTGTACTGACCTTAGTATTTGAGCCATAGACAGATATGAACTAAGGCACTGCCATCTATTGCTACCGTGTCTGAACGACAGTAGAGCAGCGCCAGCGGGAGAACAGGGACTGCCGCTAGATCAGAACTGCTTACAGGAGGAACGCTCCCGATTTTAGTCAGGGTGTACACGTTAGTTACCTGAATAGCATTGTTGCTTCCACGCACAATAGATGTCAGACTGGCTTTTCTCACTCCATAGACTGACACAGTGGCAATCAGAGGTATACTAGCCAGACTAAAGTAAACCTACGCTGTGCGTTTCGCGAATACTAAGCTACTATAGCTGCTGAGAACTTACACGTGCATATGACTGTACGCAATGCGTAGGCGTAAATACTATTGCGGTATTGCTCACCCACGCTCATTAAGTTCTCTCTACCTTCTCTCTACCCTTAACGTCACTCACGTGATAAAATCTTCCAGGCCCTCTGCCGCATTTCATGTCATGGGGTCAAAGGTCGCGTACAATAAATATGCGCGTAGCGGGAGTGGGCCTGGGAACGAGGCTAGCGCTTTTGTTAGTGAGATACAGTAATGCTTGCCTGAGGCTATTTTGTACAAGATTTACATAGATTTTATCACATTGGGGTATTAAGCTTTACCATCACATCAATTTCCACATTTAGTGGAGCTTTTGTCAGTAATGCTTGCCTGAGGCTATTGTGTACAAGATTTATATGGTTTACATAGATTTTATCACAATGTTGATCATTGAGGTATTAAGCTTTTCCATCATACCAATTTCCACATTTCGGGGAGCTATTGTTAGTGAGATACAGAAATGCTTGCCTGAGGCTATTTGCTGTTTTATTACAAGATTTAAATTGTTTACAGAGATTTTATCACAATGTTGATCATTGCGGTATTTAACTATACTATCATACAAAATTTCACATTTAGCAGGGCTTGTATTAGTCAGATATAGGATTGTGTGGCCTCCACTATTATACATGGCCTGAGGCTATTTTTGTTTATTTTACAAGAAGTACATTGTTTTTTAACATGACGATGCACTATACCCATATCACAGTACCAAATTTCATGTTTAAATGTGTTACCATTAGTGAGTTACGCTTTTTCAAGTGGAGAAGTAGTGTCGGAAGGTGAACAATTTACAAAATAGACTTTTGTTAATTTAACCCCTTTATCTACCTTTTTATAATCACAGTTAGTTTCTACATATTTATGTTAACAGGAATCTAGTAAGCAGCAAACTGAAAGTGAAAGTGATGAAAAACCTTATATATGGTTTTAATGAGTATTATAAAAATCATAAAGGTTAACAACAAATACTTTTGTTATGTTACTATTAGCGATGGTATATCTCTACACATGCCGACTTTCAGGTTGATGGTTACCATGGTTGCTGAGTTTTGCCCATTAGTTATCCTCATTCATAATACATTGCTGGGAGAGATAACGTTCAGTAATACATGAACTACAAGGGTTAAAAAATTATACCTCTATTCCCCAGTATGTATTGATACATTTCCACATGCAAAGCATTTCCACATGCAAAGATTCAATTTCATTGATTTTATGGTTATTGAGTTACGCTTTTTCAAGAAGAAGAAGATGAAGAACATGGCAAAAATGTGAAAAGCACTTTTTGTGATATTACGCATATCTTACATCACAGATCAACCAATTTTTGTTTCATGGTTATTTTTCACACATTCTTCACCTTGATATCATTAAAGGTGAAATCAACTTCAAGAAAATGAAGAATATCCTTATTATATGGTTTTCGTATTAGTTAAACTGTGGCTTTGAGTGGTTTACGGGATTTACACGCGAGAGGAAGCTTATAAACCACGAGGCGTAGCCGAGTGGTTTATCAGCTTACTCGAGCGTGTAAATTTATTACATTGAGTTCTGAGGGGGCGGTGATTATTGGTAGGTCTGGAAATTTGAAAGAAACTGATTTTAAAGAATGTAGTGATATTTACTGTGTCTATCACCTTTATGTACTGTGTGTAGGGCCCGAAGCTGGTATGATAGGTCTGGAGACTACATCGTACAGTGTTAATGAAAATGATGGTGAAGTAGAAGTATGTGTTAATACAAGTTCCTCCAGGAGCTGTCCTTTCCCATTTGCCTTTAATGTCACACTGTCAACTAAAGATGACACTGCAGGTACATACATAGTAGTAAGTATTTAGTGTAGTTGTCAGGTTATGAATGATCTGCAGTTGCTGGCATGGATTATGTGAGTGTATCCACCATCCTGACATTTCCTGAATGTGCAAACAAAAGCTGTGTGAATATAATCATTTTGGATGATATGACTGTGGAAAAGAACGAAAATGAGAGATTTACTATTTCACTGGATAGTACTGATGACAGGGTCATGCTAGATCCAGACTTAGTGGATGGAGAAGTTGTCATCAGAGAGGATGATGATTGTGAGTATTACAACATGGACTGTCTGTTCCTTCAACATGTCCTGTTCTTCCTCCTCCTTCAGTTGCTAGAGTGATTTTGAATGTGACAAGCTACAATGTCACAGAGGGAGGAGAGAACCCAATAGTATGTGCTGAGATTCAAGATCCTGACCCAGATACAGTTATGTGTCCAGTTTATTTTAAATTTTCTCTCACTTTCACCAGTGTAAAAGATACTGCAGGTGTGGTAGTGTGAAGCAGATACACTTTAAAATTATTAGTATGAGTATTGTTTGTCTCTCTCTGTACAGATACCGGGTTTGATTATAGACCGCTGAGTGAGATGTTGCCAATTGAGAAATGTGAGAGGTCTGTGTGTGTGGAGGCAACTATAGTGGATGACACAGCACTAGAAGGAACAGAGCTATTCTTTATAGCTTTAGACAGGGGTTCTGGAACGAGTGGCAGGATCAGGATTGTAGATGCTATCAAGACAGCAGCAATTACTATTTTTGAGGATAATATTGATGGTATGTAGGTGTGATATACAGTGGAAGCTTTCAAATCCTGGCTCCCTTGGAGCAGAAAGAGTATCATGATAAGTGAGGTATCCTCATTTTAGGGATTAAAACTACACATAGATGGTATTTTGTAGAATATAAAGTTAGGTGTCCTGGTTATAAGGGTCCATTCTATGATGTTGACTGTTGCATGCTATCATCACCCCAGTCTTACTGCATACATATACACTGGACTTGTCTCTCAGATTTTTAGCGATATACACCTTTCCTACATCCTTGATTTAGTGATAATTACTGTGGACTGAACTTCTCCCCCTATAGTGGCTGTGGTGGGTATGGAAATGACATCATACACTGTTACAGAGGATGAGGGTGCGATGGTGGAAGTGTGTGCTTTTGTACACAGTCCCAGCGACACCAGTAGTAACTGTCCCATCCAATTCCCCTTTAATGTAGCTGGCCTCTCAACCAATAATAATGGAACTGCAGGTAATACCATTCATAGGAGCCATGACAATTAATGATATTTGGTTGGTTGCAGTGTCCTCTGAGGATTATGTAGCTGTGTCCAACTTCACTTTGGAGTTTGTTAGATGTCAGATGAAGAGTTGTGTGAATTTGACCATTGTGAATGATGATGTATTGGAGATGGTTGAGTCATTTACAGTGTCCCTGGGGAACCTTAATCCAAACAACAGCATTCAGACTGAGGACAGATTTGCACACTTGACTAGCAGGATATCTATTGATCCAGCAACTGCTGAAATTCATATTATTGACAATGATAGTAGGGATTGTACATATGTGTATATTAAGATCAAAGTTACTACTCCTATCTTGTATCTTTACAGAAGTTACAATTGGTCTGGAGAATCCAGCTTTCACTGCTACAGAGGGTGTGGGTACTATAAAGGTGTGTGTTAACCTGAACTGTCCTGGTACAAGGCCAAATTGCTCTGTTTCATTTCCTTTTGGTGTTAACTTCTCAACAGTGGATGATACTGCAGGTACACACATTATCAAGTAAATCATATTAACACCATTTTACCAACATATCCTGTGTAACACTCAGACACATGAAATAACTAACTTAATTGTTGATAAGTTATACTAGTGGAATGCTATGCATTGTGGGCGAGTGGGAGCAAACCCACAGCGCACGCAAAATTAGAACTCATGTCAGTGCACATACAAAATTAGGACTCACATATCATAGAGTCGGTAGACTCTATATGTAGGGATGGCACCGACACGCCCATTAGCCTTAACAAATGAAACGGCTCAGATCTCTCGAACGGGGCAGTTATAGGCATTTTCAGACACATAACATGGCCTACGAGTGTTATTACACACAATAAAACTCTTAAAGTAAGTAAAATACACCGCTCCAGTGACTTACAGAAAATTACTAAACTGCCGATTTCTCCATCTTCTTCTTCTTCTTCTTCTTCTTTATCAAACGGCCTACCTCAAAAATGGCAAACGCGTTCACCTTAGTTTTGGCATAAAACAGCTTATTTCTGATGAGGGCATGCAACAATAATAACATGCGTAACCCCTCCCTACATCTCTTTTATTATGGGGTTACGCATGTTATTATTGTTGCATGCCCTCATCCCCTGTCTTGCTGCATATATATTGCCCTCATCCCCTGTCTTGCTGCATATATACTGCACTTGTTTCTCTACTTTTTGGCACTGTCATCCCTACATCCTTCACCATTTTAATGGAAATGTTTTTACTCCCTTAACATTAAGGTATGTACAGTGTCTGGGTTTACTGTGTAGAAAAACCGACCCGTTGAGACAACTAGGTGGCTCGCCCAATTATGTGTATGGAATGTTGTCTAACTCCAGAGTGTGTATGCTATTCCAGAGTGACATTTTAATTTTATTCTTAGATAAAGTGGATGATTACGTCCCCGTGTCGCAAATTTTGACCTTTCATAATGAGAGGCAAAAGTGTGTGAATATAACAATTATCGATGATTCATTTCTGGAGAGGAGTGTGGAGATAATTAAACTTACTTTGACAAGGACTGAAGGCCTCAATGAGAGGATTCAATTCACCAGAGATGAAGGAGTGATTAGAATCACAGAAAATGATGGTACACATTTGACTCAAATAATTTTTTTATAGCAAACTTGTGTTAATATCCTTGTTCTCCAGCCACAGCTACAGTAGGTCTGGAGAGGACAATGTACAATGTATCAGAAGATGAAGGAATGGTAGAAGTGTGTGTAGTTGTGTTCTTCCCCAATGGAAGATGTCCTATTCAATTTCCTTTTGATATCAGACTTGAAACTAGTAATGGTACTGCAGGTAAGATATTTGGTGAATGTTCACTACTTTGATTTTGCTTTGATACCCTATCCTGTACTATATATAGGCCACTCACCAAGTGTGTATGTATGCCATCATAACAGTGTACATATGTGTGTACCTTCCCATTATCAGGTGAAGATGATTTTGTACCTGTGTCCACTGCCTTGAGGTTTGAGAGATGTGGCAATAGGAGTTGTACCAATATACCTATTCAGTCAGATGAGATAATGGAGGAGACAGAGACATTTACTATTACTTTGGACAGAACTTTTGGTCTGGACCCAAGGATTCAACTAGACCCATTTGAAGGAGTGGCTACTATCTTTGATGATTTTCAAAGTAAACAAGTAAATAAAAAATGTAGGAAATTTGAAGTGTGTATACAATATAGGAATTCCTTAAAAATGAACATAAACAAGATTGGGATACAGACATACTATGATACATCAACATACCTTTGTTGGTACATAGAATGTCCCAATCTTGTCTCTGTTCATTTTGCAATCCCTATACTTTCCTAAATTTTTATTTACTTGTCTCTTGTATTGTTTTTACTATTATAAGCAATAATTCTCACTAGCATGTGCTCACCATATCCATAAACATCTGGTACACTGTATATAGCTGCTTGTACCAAACCACACCCTACTAATCACAGATTTCTGTATGCCTCAGAGTGCAATTATTTGGGCCTATAGCAATACCTGGCCAGATGTCTATGGGACAATACATTCTCTCCTGTGCAATCAATAATAAAAACAGAGATAGAAACATATGATGCAACTATACTCAAACTATTGGTAAAGCATTTACTGCAGTGTATTTAGTGCGAAATGTTAGTTGCATGAAGGTCAGGTATCACTCTATCACATGACCTATATATATACTTCCTATCATAGAGTCGGTAGACTCTATATGTAGCGATGGCCCAGACACGCCCATTAGCCCATACAAAAGTAACGGCTGAAAACTCTAGAATGTGGAAGTTATAGGCCTTTTCACACAAACAACGTGCTCTGCGAGTGCCTCTATACACTATAATACTCTCAAACTCCGTAAAATATACAGCTACAGTGATTCTCGGAAAATTGTAAAAACGCCGATTGTTCATCATCTTCTTCTTCCTTCTTCAGTTCAAACAACCTACCGCGAAACTGGGGTTAGTAATCGCTCTATTTCTTTCACGAAAATCATTTATACTGGAGCGTACATGATCCTTGATGCACAAAATCTTCATACCTTCTCCCAAAGCCCGTCAAACTCCAGTTTGGCAAGCTTAGAAGTGTTAGTCTAGACGCCATTTGCTTGTTTGCTCACGTGCCGAAGACATGAAGTTAGAAGTTTTGTCACGGTGTGGTTTGTCGCGCAGTTTGGCTACCAGAGTTGCTCCTTTGTGTCCGTTTCTTTGAACGACTAACTGTTCCCATAACTGGACCCGCTGTTGTACTCAGTGTGCAATATTCGTACAAGACAGGATGTAGGAGTCACTGCCAATTGCTGGCTATCCTCATTGGCATGCAAGGGAGGTAGAACGAAAGCCAGTAGGTTATACACGTTGCTACACACAGTAAAAACCAGTGAAACAAGTGTAAAAACATTTTCACTAAAATTTTGAAGGATGTAGGGATGGAAGTGGCAGAAAGTATAGAAACAAGGTCAAAGTTCAGCATGCATGCAGACAAAGGCAGGGGATGATAGCATGCAACAATCATAACATGCGTAACCCCATATTTACAGATGTAGGGATATGGGGTTACACATGTTATGATTGTTGCATGCTATCATACCCTGCCTTTGTCTGCATGCATGCTGAACTTTGACCTTGTTTCTATACGTTCTGCCACTTCCATCCCTACATCCTTCAACATTTTAGTGAAAATGTTTTTACACTTGTAATAATATAGACACTGAGCATAAATAAACAATGTGTGGAAATCATAGTATATGTAGTGGGGTTCTGTGTGATACTGGTACACTAAAGATGGCAACAACAGAAGTTCACCCAGAGTCAAACATACCAAACAAACCAACATACAAAGCATAGTCTGTGCTTTGGTGTATTGGAAATGGTTGAGTCATTTACAGTGTCCCTGGGGAACCTTAATCCGAATAACAGCATTCAGACTGAGAACAGATTTGCACACTTGACTAGCAGGATCTCTATTGATCCAGCAACTGTTGTAATTCATATTATTGACAATGATGGTGGGGACTGTACATAATTATGTGAATATAAAGTTCATTCATATCTTGATATCTTGTATCTTTGCAGAAGTTACAATTGGTCTGGAGAATACAGCTTTCACTGCCACAGAGGGTATAGGTACGATAAAGGTGTGTGTTAACCTGAACTGTCCTGGTACAAGGCCAAATTGCTCTGTTTCATTTCCTTTTGGTGTTAACTTCTCAACAGTGGATGATACTGCAGGTACACACACACATTTTCCACAATAACACCATTGTATCAACATATCCTGTGTAACACTGACACATGAAATAACTAATTGGCGATTGGAGTAAGCCCACCTAGCCGTGTCAACAAGTTGATTTTTCTATATATAGATCTATGTGACTCGCACTGTACATACCATAATGTTTTATGTGAGTTCTAATTTTACCTTGTGTGAGCTTGATCTGCTCGCCAAAAATGTGCTGCATTCAACTAGTATAATAACTTAATTTGTTGAATATAGATCTATGGGTATGGAATGTTGTCTGACTCCAGAGAGTATGTTATGATGTTCGAGGGTGACATTTAATTTTATTCTTAGATGAAGTGGATGATTACATCCCAGTGTCACAAACTTTGACTTTTAATAATGAGAGGCAAAAGTGTGTGAATATAACAATTATCGATGATCCATTTCTGGAGAGGAGTGTGGAGATAATTAAACTTACTTTGACAAGAACTGAAGGCCTCAATGAGAGGATCCAATTTACCACAGATGAAGGAGTGATTAGAATCACAGAAAATGATGGTACAAATTTGAATTTTTATAGCAAACTTGTGTTAATATCCTTGTTCTCCAGCCATAGCTACAGTAGGTCTGGAGAGGACAATGTACAATGTATCAGAAGATGAAGGAATGGTAGAAGTGTGTGCAGTCGTGTCCTTCCCCAGTGGAAAATGTCCTATTCAATTTCCTTTTGATATCAGACTTGAAACTAGTAATGGTACTGCAGGTAAGATATTTGGTGAATGTTCACTACTTTGATTTTGCTTTAGTACCCTATCCTGTATTATAGGCCACTCACCAAGTGTGTATGTATGCCATCATAACAGTGTACATATGTGTGTACCTTCCCATTATCAGGTGAAGATGATTTTGTACCTGTGTTCACTGACTTGAGGTTTGAGAGATGTGGCAATAGGAGTTGTACCAATATATCTATTCAGTCAGATTTGATAATGGAGGAGACAGAGACATTTACTATTTCTTTGGACAGAACTTTTGGTCTGGATCCAAGGATTCAACTAGACCCATTTGAAGGAGTGGTTACTATCTTTGATGATTTTCAAAGTAAATAATTTGCATTGGAGGGTAATGAGATGTTTTATGTTACTGTAAATAATAATAGCGCTTTTAACTGCAGCGTTAATCTTACTTGTGTTAATATCCTTGTTCTCCAGCCACAGCTACCGTAGGTCTGGAGAGGACAATGTACAATGTATCAGAAGATGAAGGAATGGTAGAAGTGTGTGTAGTTGTGTTCTTCCCCAATGCAAGCTGTCCTATTCAATTTCCATTTGATATCAGACTTGAAACTAGTAATGGTACTGCAGGTAAGATATTTGGTGAATGTACACTACTTTGATTTTGCTTTAGTACCCTATCCTGTATTATAGGCCACTTACCAAGTTGTGTATGTATGCCATCATGACAGTGTACATATGTGTGTACCTTCCCATTATCAGGTGAAGATGATTTTGTACCTGTGTCCACTGCCTTGAGGTTTGAGAGATGTGGCAATAGGAGTTGTACCAATATATCTATTCAGTCAGATTTGATAATGGAGGAGACAGAGACATTTACTATTACTTTGGACAGAACTTTAGGTCTGGATCCAAGGATTCAACTAGACCCATCTGAAGGAGTGGTTACTATCTTTGATGTGTTTCAAAGTAAATAATTTGCTTTGGAGGGTAATGAGATGTTTTATGTTACTGTAAATAATAATAGCGCTTTTAACTGCAGCGTTAATCTTTCATTTGTTGTACGGACATGCCAGTGCCATCACTACATAGTGTATAGTCTCTCTAATGAATGGATATTGAGTATTTGGCATTCTAGTAAATGTGGAGTAGATTTAATGTCACTTTCCCTACATAGTTCTCTATACCGAATTTATGTTCTCATTCAAAGATATCTCTGTGATGGCTGTGATAGGCTTGGAGAAGACATACTACCCAGTATCAGAGGATACTATAGGTGGAGTAGAGATTTGTGTCACTGTAAACAGCCCCTCTGTCGAGTGTCCCTTTGCTGTCAACCTAACAGCTATAGATGGTACTGCAGGTATGTAGTCAATGTATGGTGCTATGTACATCAATGAAGCTATGTATAATTTCATTCTCAGTGGCTCCCATGGATTATATTCAAAATACTCCTGTGACCCTGCAATTTGAGAACTGTAACATGACACAATGTCATTGCATACCAATTGTGAATGATGATGTAATTGAGTGTAATGAGACATTTTATGTTACTCTTGAGGCAGCTGATGATCTGGACAGGGACAACATTGTACTAGATCCAGTGAATGGAGCAATTAAGATTGTCAATGATGATATCCCAGTTTGTAAGCAAGTGTGGAGTGTATTTTGTGACTGCTTGTACCTCGATACAGACAGCTGTACTATGTCCAGTCGATTACACTTTAATGTATAGCTACAGGAGTAAACCCAAATGAGGATGAATTTCATCCCTACATCCTTGATAAAAAAATTGGTTTCATTGGTTGTTAGTTGTAGACTCCCTTGCAAATGCAGTTGTCTTACATGTAAGTCTTTTGCTGCTCATGTGACACTACACATGATTTAGAACCACTAGTATTTCTAGTTTTACTCATTCAAGAAAGGTACAGTAGCCAAAGACACTCCACAGAGGAATAAGAAGCTGGTTTATGCGAAAATGAAAGTAATTTACTTATGACATAGGCCTCCCGTCATCTAACTGAAGATAAAGAAATTTACATTTGTTATTATAGTGGCATATTTATCAACTCCCTTGGAGCAGAAAGAGTATCATGATAAGTGAGATATCCTCATTTTAGGGATTAAAAGTACACATAGAAGGTATACCACAAACTGGCTAACCTTGATTTTATGTGAAACATATTGTATGCATGATCCTTAGCAACGAGTATGTATTTGCATATACCCAGCTTATTCAGTGAAAGTTATTTCATGAAAATTTTTAACCTTGTACCATTTACTACTACATCACTACATCCATTACATTTCTACATTTCTACATTTTTCATCAATAGAACTACCACTTTCCACATACAGCTGCTACAACTACATTTACCATTACCCACACTGCTACTACTACATCCACCCTCATTGTACCATCTACTACTACATCCACTGCCACCTACACTTCTACTACTACATCCACAGCTACCCACTCAGTTTGTCCAACTCCAACTCCAGTTGCTACCATAGCTCCAGGTCAGTCTGCATGTATATATACGAAGACAGAGATGAGATTGTAGTATTATATGTGTGCATTCCCATGTAACCATTTTCAGCTCTTTTATATAGTTCCAGATCCCTTTTCTTTGGTGACTTACATAACAGTCACTGTATCTGGTAGCACTGCTATTGTGTGTGTGGAGATAGAGGGTGCTGCTACAGTCAAACTAAAACTGAAGGATGCCAGTGATCAACGCTACGTCAGAGATTGTGAGATACATGAGATTGTTTTGGAACCAGAGTAGTCTACCTCACAAAACTGCACCCCCTCCCCCCTCAAAACAAGCAGAAATCTCATGATCGCTAGATACACTCAATTGCGTAACCAAATTTGTCATTTCTAGGGCAGATAACTGAAGATTTCTTGTTCTAAGAATCTCATGTAAATAATAAGGGCTGAAGCCTTGGGCTTATGGAATAGGGACTAAAACTTTGGTCTCATGGAATAGGGACTAAACCTTGGTCTCATGGAATAGGGACTAAACCTTGGTCTCATGGAATAGGGACTAAAACCTTGGTCTCATGGAATAGGGACTAAAACCTTGGTCTCATGGAATAGGGACTAAAACCTTGATTTCATGGAATAGGGGCTAAAACCTTGATTTCATGGAATAGGGACTAAAACCTTGGTCTCATGGAATAGGGACTAAAACCTTGATCTCATGGAAAGGGACTAAAACCTTGATCTCATGGAATAGGGGCTAAAACCTTGATTTCATGGAATAGGGGCTAAAACCTTGGTCTCATGGAATAGGGGCTCATGGTCTCATTAATAATGAAATTCAAACCTACTTTGTGTATATATGTCTTAGCCTTGTCCCCAGGTAGAAGCTTATACACAAGTATCGAGTTACTTTTTCTTTCCCTACTCATCTCTCTACATACAGTCGGAGATTCCTCTGGATGTAGTACCTTTACTGGGCTGCCAGATGGGACACATCGTGTGAGAGCTATATCAAAACATGAGGTGTCTGGTGAAAATAGTAAGAAGTTCAAATCTGATTTCTTCTACTTTACTACGGACAGTATGTTATGAACAAAGAGTAAATTGTACAGTATGAGACAGTGGATTGAACCTTCCTTGTGTGAATACAGCATAGAGATATGGAATATTGTGTCATGAACAAAGAGTAAACCTTGGACAGTGGTTTGTCATGCGCAGTCGCTGGTTGCAGTTATCACGTCTAGAGGTTGTAGATACGCCTCAAAAGACCGTAGTGAAGGTGCAGTTTCATTCCTTAGAACACGTTTGGCAGTGACGGCTGATACAAACTCTGTTGAGTAGCTGGAACTGACTGAAGGAGCTACGCAAGAAACTGCGAGGCAATCATCGTCCATCATCAGTTGTGTACATTAATTATGATACTACACTGCGATGAAAAAACTGGGGGGGCTTTAGCCCCCCCTACCCCCCCCCCTTGCCTACGCCCTTGGTATAGGTCATATTTCTTCATCATTCACTTATTTATATATGCATGCTCAGTAGAAGGGAGTGGGACATTCCGTCAAACTACGAGGTATAGAAAGTGCGTAAATCTGGGCAAGGAACGACGTTAAGAACCACGAGAGGCGTGGTTTTGACCGTTTACCCCCTTTCTCGCAGCGATTCTGCAATTCCCATAACTAGGGTTAATGGCATATATAAACTACGCGCCCATGCGCATAGGCACGGAGGATCCATGGGCGCTTACGGAACTAGCCAAGGCGGGGGGGCCTGGCATGGGAGGGCGCAGCCCCCCAGCCTAGGGGGGTTTGGGGGGGTACCCCCCATCTAGGTAATTTGCCTCTCCGTGCCTTGGTTTGTGACGGGGCCATTACGGGTAGGGTATGGCTAATTACGCATGCGTGATTATGGATCCAGTTTATATATGCCATCTACCATAACTAGCTATAGTACAGCAGCTATCCTGGAGGCTGCAGAACAAACCAGCTAAGATGCAGTATTTTATTACAACAAGAGAAATCCATTGAAGGCACTGTACATGCTTGCACTGGCTCAACAACACCGTGAGTAGGATTATACAAAGGATAATACAAAGTGGGAGGGGCTCAGTTTATGCGTTGGCCACCTCCACTGGTCTGTGCAAGGTTTAGATCATTAAAATTCAGTTTTCTAACTTTTCAGAAGCATTTTAAGCATACTATAAGGGGAACCATGCACAATGTAGGCTATTGGTTCATTTCTAAGGAGGTACGTAGCTACCACCTTCAACTACATAACTGTCAGATACTTGGTGAGCCATACTGTGCATTCTAGTCCCATCACTGCACCACTGTATAGAACGAAATCAAAACTGCTGTTGGTTATTTTATACAGCAGAGATATATATGTAATAAGGAACCACTCTAAGGAAAGACTACATTCTGCGGCAAACCTGTAAGATACTTGGTGAGGCACACTGTGCACTGTGGTTCCATCATTACAACATTGAAGTTGGGTTGATTTGAACCAAGTCTGCAGTACTTTTGCTCTCTTTCTACAGGTGATATATTAAGGAAATATGCTAGTTCAAAATTGTTCAAAATATTACGCATTCGCACACCGACTGGCCTACGAACGAGCCATGTAGCTCTCGGTCGAATATAAACGTTTAGACTACGGTAACTTTAATTAAATTAACCAATCAGGTTGAGTGAAACGCGGGATCTATTTTTCATAGTCACCTCGTTAGCGGGATCTATAGTTGGCCGCTGGCCCCTAGTACCGGGATCTATTGGCACGCTTGTTGCTAACCTGTTTAGATTTGTGCACTGTAAATTCATTGGACGATGAGATTAAAACGATGCGCGTCGCTGTAGAAACAGATTGGGGTAGATGGCATATATAAACTGTATCCATAATCACGCATGCGTAACTAGCCATACCCTAGCCAGCCCGTAATGGCCCCGTCACAAACCAAGGCACGAAGAGGCAAATTACCTAGATGGGGGGTACCCCCCAAACCCCCCCTAGGCTGGGGGGGCTGCGCCCCCCCAGGCCCCCCCGCCTTGGCTAGTTCTGTAAGCGCCCATGGATCCTCCGTGCCTATGCGCATGGGCGCGTAGTTTATATATGCCATTAACCCAGATTGGAGTCACGCGTAAGTCGCACGCGAAGCAGCGCGTGATTTCTGTAATTCATGTAAGCCACAGGCCAACTATAGAGTCCTAGAAACTAGGACTCTACGGAAAATAAGGATACTAGCGTTCTGCAATCTGATTGGATAATTCAAAGGTATATGCAAATCTAATTGCTGCTACATGACTCGTTCGTAGGCCTGTCGGTGTGCTCATGAGTGATATGTTGATCGGACAACCAACCTGAAAACCTCTGTAGCACTACCGAGAAAGAGCCACATAGACGAAACGGCACCTAGGAAGGGAAGTAAATACGCTTTTCTCTTATTCAAATGTTCTTTAAAGCCGTATACTGTGGGCATAGGACGGATTTCTTTTTGACGACTGACCGACCGACCGACTGACTGACAGACTGACTGACTGACTGACTGACTGACTGACTGACTGACTGACTGACTGACAGACAGACAGACAGACAGACAGACAGACAGACAAAACCGATTGCTTAACCTCGCTCTGCGCATGCGCAGCCGCGGGGTAATTAGTCTCCTGCAATAATAGATCAGTGTTTATGATAATGAGCGGGCGCGCGCGCGCTCTAACTACAAATTGACCAGGTACGTAGAGTATTATATGTTTTGCAGCCATGTGGCAGATCTATATTGCTCTGAGAGTGGCCCTAGCCATACTACTGGCTGTCAGTCACAGTGCTGTAGCAGAAACCGACTGCCGTCTCCTTGAAGAGAGAGAAATAATATCCTTGATTAACACTACTTATACTTTCGCCGTGACCATCAACCTGAGTCGGACACAGTATACGTGTTTGGCGTCAGGTATGCACCGAGACCAATATCGCAGTGCATCTTTAATGGTTGAGTACACGTGCACCACGCCAAGTTGTGTGAGGGGTGCTGAGGTTGAAAAAGAACTGTTGGATTTGTCGTGTGTGGACGGAGCGTGGTCGGTGACTGCCTTCACTGAAGATCCTGACACTGAATTCGATATAGAGACAAGAACTGACTGCAGCAGTTGCGTTAATTCAACGGAGATAGAGACATTGCCATATGATGCAACAACTCACTGCGTCGGTAAGCATTGGTATTTATAACACGTCGCGTACATATATATATATCATCGTCTGAGAAATGCAGTATGCATGAGTCAAGCATTCACGTATACAGTAAACCTATGTAGGTAAAATGGGTCAGGCGTTTACAGCAAAATTGTGCCAGTAAAATGGGTGAGGCATTCATGCACAGTAACAAAGTTTAGGTTTAGTTGTACACCTATTAAGGCACTGTAGTATCACATGATGCAGTGTGTAGGTGTGGAATGGAATCCATAATTCATCGTTATTTTATTCTCTTAGTAGTAACTACAGTTGCTTTTGATCAGACTGGTACAACTATGTGCACCAACAGCATCAGATGATAATGATCTTGACTCAGCATATATGTACGATACTGGTATATAGGGGGGAAAAGTGATGCAACATGCGTACAGAAAGTATAAGCCTAGTAGAAGATGAATGCACACCCAAACGTACGCTCAAACATACTCTTGACATGTTTAAACGTTCACAAGTGTCACTACTGTGCATGTATGCATAGTGCTCTGGGCTATTTCAGTCTGTTTTTCCTTCTTTTAGTGATTGTTTCTCTTGTGCATTTATTCATTCTGTGAGAGGGTCTTGGATGATGCCTGTTTCTAATATTTATGTAACATTTAATGTAGATTTGTCATAGTAAAGCCGATGTAATGATGAACCAACAGTCTTTTGACTATTGTTGTACACTGTTTTTATGCAGCATGTCCTACCCAGTGTAACACTGGAGCCAGAAGATGTTTTGGCAGAGGAGAGGATGACTGTTGTAATTTCTATGGTTATATGGGAAAATGCTTACAAACATGTGATATTATTGAAGATAACAATAACTTCACCTGCAGAGGTACAGAGTTAGAGTTATATATGTGATGTAAAGAGCTGCTCCATATGTTAAATAACAATGCATGAAAAGGGTATGATATCACTATAGAGTTGTGTTGCATGCATTCAGATGCCAGTTGTGTGACATCCCTTCACTTGGTATATAGAAGAACAATGCAATATTATGTACTTACAATTCACTATAGCCTTAGGTGAAGTTATGGCACATTAATTTTTTATAATACAGGTTTAATGTGCTATGAATTAAATGGCTGTGTTGGTGTAGGAGATATTGCATACACTAAAAGAGAATGCTGTGCCAAGGGAACGACTCCTCTCTCCTTTAATAATGGATCATGCCATGAATGCATTGGTATATGAAATTGAGTGTATTCCTCTGCTACTGTTGCCTTGTCTATGGGACAATACCTTGTCTCCTGTGCAATCAATAATTCATAGAAAAATATGCTGCAGCTATAGTCACTGTGTTGGTGGTGTTTACTACAGTGTATGTAGTGCACGGGTAAGGTATCACACTATCATGTGACCTATACGTCCTTATAGACACTGACTATATCCCATAAATGGAAATCATCAGAGAGTTGGTAGACTCTATGTAGCTAGGAATGGTGCTGACACAACCACTAAGCCTTAACAAATGTAACAGCTCAGGACTCCGGAACCTGGCAGCTATAAGCCCTTTTAGACACATAACATGACCTGCAGCTGTGTTTCTAAACACGATACGAACCTCAATAATAACATACGTGAAATTGCTAAAACTTATAAATCTTCTTCTAATTCTTCAAGTGGGTCTCGCACACATGCAAAGAGTGTTATATTTGCAAGTCAAAGAACCAAGAAAATGTTGAAGGATGTAGGGATAACAGTGCCAAAAATTAGAGAAACAAGTGCAGTATATATGCAGCATGGCCGTACCCAGGGGGGGTTCGGAGGGTTCGGACGAACCCCCCCCCGCAACAGGTAAAGGTCCGCTTTTACATTCGCTCGTCGTAGTATATCACAGTCGCACACACTCCATGGGATCCACGCATGACCACACCTTCTCTAATCGCGCAATTGTGTAAAACACGCGACCACGTGAGCGTAGCATATTATAAATCGTGCGTTATTCATCTCATCAATGGCGTGTCTAGTCGGGTTTCCAGAAACTAGTCAGAATCGGGCTGGGGCTAGGGCTAGGGCTTCTAGCTAGGCGTCTCAAGCGTTCCTGAAACTCCCGCAGTAGATAAATCTATAGACTTGACTAACGGTTGCCTTCCTCGAGTCGCATCACTAGCTCTACATGATCGATCACAAAACTAAGTGGGCGGAGCATACATGCAACGTGGACAGGTGTATTAGTCTACGTAGCTATTATTATAGCAGATCTGACGGAGATGAGCCACGTCGTACGAAGTTTTGGATTCATAATGCCTTTACAAGTCAGAATGTGTTGTATATTGTTCTGTGAATATGCATAATCAGTATTTTTTCCCGTATGCTGTTCATCATGCCTGAAAATGCACTAGAAGTGGTCTCAGAGCATCTAAAAATCAAAATTTTCCTGGGGGAGCATGCCCCCAGACCCCCCTAGGTTTGCACATGCATAACTAGAAACTACTCAAAAATATCTCGAGAATCACCCATGATTATTGTTCACACACATCTACAATCACATGTACTGGTGCTAATGCTAAAGGCATTCACCCGTAGGAGTCCATATTTTTGCAAAAAGAACCCCCCCCATAAAAATCCTGGGAACGGCCCTGTGCAGCATTCTTGTGCCATTGAATCTCAGACAAGACAGGTTGTGTGCACTAGGATCAAGTGCACTAGGATACAATGAGTGAACTTAGGAGCAAGTGCACTGTCACTCATTGTGCCGCATCCCAGATGCTAGCATAAGCCAGTGATGAGAGGTTTCATTCACCCCTTCATTCACGCTGTAGCTACGTAGTGAAGATAAGTCCACAATCAGGCACCATTTTCCAGTGGATCCCTCGGAGATAACATAATCTAAACTTGTGTGAAACATGTTAGATCTTGAAAATATGTGGCTCTATTATACTGAACATTCCCACAACACATGAATTACACCCACACTCAGACCATTAAACAATCTGATTTATATTTTCTAACTCTTTATTCAAGCCATGTGTTTCAGACCTAAATTTAAACTCATTTGTGAGCAACAAATATTCAGAAGAGTAAATTAGACCCATTGAATGTAGTGCCCCATGCTATGTCAGTACTACACTCCCACACTGAGAGTCTGTCATTTAAAATCCTTTTTGTAGTGGGTGAGATGGCTGTTGTGGGCTTGGTGAAGACATACTACCCAGTATCAGAGGATACTATAGGTGGAGTAGAGATTTGTGTCACTGTCACAGGATCCTCTGTCGAGTGTCCCTTTGCAGTCACACTAACAGCTATAGATGGCACTGCAGGTATGTAGTCAATGTATGGTGCTATGTACATCAATGAAGCTATGTATGATTTCATTCTCAGTGGCTCCCATGGATTATATTCAAAATACTCCTGTGACCCTGCAATTTGAAAACTGTAACATGGAACAATGTCATTATATACCAATTGTGGATGATGATATAATTGAGGGTAATGAGATGTTTTATGTAACTCTTAAGAGGGCTTCAGATAGTGACAACATTAAACTACTCCGAGTGAATGGATCAATTAAGATTATTGATGATGAGGGAGGTAAGTATGCTAACTTGTAGTCTCCTAGTAGGCTAATGGATATTTTGGCACCATTTCAACACAGATACTACTATAGTGGCTGTTGTGGGCTTGAATAGGACGTACTACCTAGTAACAGAGGATACTATAGGTGGAATACAGATTTGTGTCACTGTGAAGGGATTCTCTGTCGAGTGTCCCATTGAATTTCCCTTTTCTGTCAACCTAACAGCTATAGATGGCACTGCAGGTATGTAGTCAATGTATATGATGCTATGTACATCATAGAAGCTATGTATGATTTCATTGTCAGTGGCTCCCATGGATTATATTCAAAATACTCCTGTGACCCTGCAATTTGAAAACTGTAACATGAAACAATGTCATTCTATACCAATTGTGGATGATGATGTATTGGAGGGTAATGAGATGTTCTATGTTACTCTTGAGGGAACTGCTAATCTGGACCTGGACAAAGTTTTACTAGACCCAACGAATGTAACAATTGAGATTGTGGACAATGAAAAATGTAATTACACTCTCTGGTAATAAAATGTGGGGTATATTTTCTATAGTAACTGCTAGTACCTCTAGATAAAGACAGCCGTACTATGCCCAGACATTTTATGTGGAAAGTGCATGTATATACATAGTTGTTGGTGTCAGTGTAATTCCCATGGAATGTAGTGCCCAACTGCAACTCCTACTCAGAGTCTGTATGTATATGTAGTGCCTTTAAAATACTTCTTTAGTGGCTGTTGCGGGCTTGGAAAAGACACACTACCAAGCAACAGAGTATAATATAGGTAATATAGAAATTTGTGTCACTGTGATGCAATCCTCAGTCAAGTGTCCCAGTTTTGCTGTCAACCTAACAGCTATAGATGGCACTGCAGGTATGTAGTCAATGTATGGTGCTATGTACATCAATAAAGCTATGTATGATTTCATTCTCAGTGGCTCCCATGGATTATGTTCAAAATACTCCTGTGACCCTGGAATTTGAAAATTGTAACATGAAACAATGTCATTATATACCAATTGTGGATGATGATATAATTGAGGGTAATGAGATGTTTTATGTAACTCTTAAGAGGGCTTCAGATGGTGACAACATTAAACTACTCCGAGTGAATGGATCAATTCAGATTATTGATGATGAGGGAGGTAAGTATGCCAACTTGTAGTCTCCTAGTAGGCTAATGGATATTTTGGCACCATTTCAACACAGATACTACTATAGTGGTTGTTGTGGGCTTGAATAAGACATACTACCTAGTAACAGAGGATACTATAGGTGGAATAGAGATTTGTGTCACTGTGAAGGGATCCTCTGTTGGCTGCCCCACTGAATTTCCCTTTTCTGTCAACCTAACAGCTATAGATGGCACTGCAGGTATGTA
The DNA here is from genome assembly GCA_963970385.1 of Theonella swinhoei. Taxonomy (NCBI): domain Eukaryota; kingdom Metazoa; phylum Porifera; class Demospongiae; order Tetractinellida; family Theonellidae; genus Theonella; species Theonella swinhoei. The sequence continues at coordinate 1,049,009 of OZ019952.1, read as the reverse complement.
GTCAATGTATGGTGCTATGTACATCAATGAAGCTATGTATGATTTCATTGTCAGTGGCTCCCATGGATTATATTCAAAATACTCCTGTGACCCTGCAATTTGAGAACTGTAACATGACACAATGTCATTCTATACCAATTGTGGATGATGATGTATTGGAGGGTAATGAGACATTTTTTGTTATTCTTGAGAGGGCTTCAGGTAGTGACAAAATTGAACTATACCCAGTGAATGGATCAATTCAGATTATTGATGATGAGGGAGGTATGTATGCTAACTTGTAGCTTCAATGAATATTTTGGCACTATTTCAACACAGATACTACTATAGTGGCTGTTGTGGGTTTGAATAAGACATACTACCCAGTATCAGAGGATACTATAGGTGGAATAGAGATTTGTGTCACTGTGATGGGATCCTCTGCCAAGTGTCCAACTTTTGATGTCACACTAACAGCTATAGATGGCACTGCAGGTATGTAGTCAATGTATGGTGCTATGTACATCAATGAAGCTATGTATGATTTCATTCTCAGTGGCTCCCATGGATTATATTCAAAATACTCCTGTGACCCTGCAATTTGAGAACTGTAACATGACACAATGTCATTGTATACCAATTGTGGATGATGATGTATTGGAGGGTAATGAGACATTTTACGTTACTCTTGAGAGGGCTTCAGATCTGGACTTGGACAAAGTTTTACTGGACCCAACGAATGGAACAATTGAGATTGTCAATGATGAGAAATGTAATTACACTCTCTGGTGATAAAATGTGGAGTATATTGTCTATAGTAACTACTGGTATCTCGAGATAAAGACAGCTCTACTATGCCCAGTCTGGAAAGTGCATGTATATACATAGTTGTTGGTGTCTGTGTAATTCCCATTGAATGCAACTACAACTAATTAGCACCTGTCCTGCTTAGAGTCTGTGTGTATCATAGAGTCGGTAGACTCTATATGTAGGGATGGCGCCGACACGCCCATTAAGCCCTAACAAATGTAACGGCTCAGAACTGTCGAACGCAGCAGCTATGTGCCCTTTTACACACATAACATGGACTACGAGTGTTTCTATACACGATAAGACTCTCAAAGGTGGTAAAATACACCGCTACAATGGTATACGTGAAATTGCTAAAACCCCGATTTCTCCATCTTCTTCTTCTTCTTCTTCTTCTTCTTCTTCTTCTTCAAACGGCCTAGCACAAAATATGTACACGTATTTACCTTGATTTTTGTACCAAAAGGCTTCTTATTCCCGTGGGCAGTGCCTTTTACCAACGGAATCTTTGTAGGACCCCTCTTCGACGAGTAAAGCTACGATATACTAGCCACTTCCGTGTAGTTGAACGCCATTTCCTCGTTATTACTCACGTGCGTTTCACATGACCACGATTAGCAAAATGGGTGGGGCTCGCAGAGCATTGTATTTGCAAGCGAGTCTACAACGAAAAAGCAGTGAGACAAGGGAGTAAAAACATTTCCATTAAATGTTGAAGGATGTAGGGATGGCAGTACCAAAAAGTAGGAAAACAAGTGCAGTATATATGCAGCAAGACAGGGGATGAGGGCAGTATATATGCAGCAAGACAGGGGATGAGGGCATGCAACAATACTAACATGCGTAACCCCCCTACATCTTTATTATGGGGTTACGCATGTTACTATTGTTGCATGCCCTCATCCCCTGTCTTGCTGCATATATACTGCCCTCATCCCCTGTCTTGCTGCATATATACTGCACTTGTTTTCCTACTTTTTGGTACTGCCATCCCTACATCCTTCAACATTTAATGGAAATGTTTTTACTCCCTTTATATACTGACCTTTTAAAATACTTCTTTAGTGGCTGTTGTGGGTTGGGAAAAAATAAAACAAAACAACAAAATTTTACTAGCCCCAGCATATGTAACAATTGAGATTTTCGATGATAAGAAATGTAAGTATGCTAGCTTGTGGGCATGTAAATGTCGTTTTTTTCATGAATACTTGTATTTTGATATACAGTTGTACTATGCTGTCATTTTATGTGTTAGAGAGTTGGTATATAGACTATCAGGTTCCAAAATGTTCCTTAGCTATAACATACTCTCAAATGGAGCAACTTTAGACACATAAAAAAATCTGAGTGCTTCTGTACGCAACAAGACCCTCAATTAGATCATATACACTGACACATGGAAAATGGTCATACTGATTCCTCTATCTCCTTATTACATGTCATTGTCCATGTCTTTGTTTCTGACCTTGTCATCCCTATACACATATTTCATGAAAATGTTTTAACCTTGTACCTTTTAATACTACATCACTATATCCATCACATTTCTACATTTGCCTTCAGTAAACCTACCAATTTCTACATACAGCTGCTACAACCACTACCCACACTGTTACTACTACATCCACCCTTATCACTACTACATCCACCCTCATTGTATCATCTACTACTGCGTCCAACCTTATCATACCATCCACTACTACTTCCACACTCATCGTACCATCTACTACTACGTCCACCCACATAACTACAGTTACATCCACTCGCCTTGTTCCATTCACAGCTACCATCACTGTCACTAGTACATCTACTCGTATATCCACATCCACACACATATCAACTTCCACCAGCATTGTTCCATCTACTACTACCACATTCACTGCCACCCACTCAGTTTGTCCAACTCCAACTCCAGTTGCTACCATAGCTCCAGGTCAGTCTGCATGTATATGAAGAGAGATTTATTTGTATGTGTATAATGTCTGTATGTAGTCTTTTTTTCAGTTCCAGAACCTGCACTTTTAGTGACTTACATAACAGTCACTGATGTATCTGGTAATAGTGCTGAAGTGTGTGTAGAGACAAATGATGCTGCTACTGTCGAACTAATCCTGATAGATGCCACAGAACAACGCTACACCAGAGACAGTGAGAAATGATTTTCCCTATAGTAGATAGCTTCTTTGATCATCATATTTCAGTAAATGTACATACTTATTGACCCAGTGGCGGATTTGGGGGGGGGGGGGGGGGGGGTGTCCGTGGGGTCCCTTTTCACCCAGATTTTGGCAGTCGGAGTGCATTTTCACGCAATCATACATGCTTGACTAAACTTATGCAGCTACAGCATCAAAACCTCCCTGGCATATAAAAGTAGCGTGCGTGTGTTCTACACACTCACCTTGACCGAATAAAAGTTGCTAAACGGATCGCTAAAGGTTGCCGCGAAGGTAGCTACGTAGGCGCTAGCCGAAAAATGGGTGTGGCACGTCAAAAATATCCGGCGCGCGCGCATAGCGTGCCATACTTTTGCACCCCCCTTTCTAAACATCTAGAACCGCTACTGTGACCATATATATTGGGAAACTAGGGCTAAGTTCCTATAGTTTATTTACACAGTTACACAATAATGAAACCAAGGAATAAGAATGGAATTGTCAAAATGGATATACCTATTGGATGGCAATCATGAACACATGTCTTTTGAATGTTTGGGGGAAGTAAAATTTAGGGGAGGAGGGGGGGAGGAGGGGGGGTTATATTACACTGCTTTCAGGCCCCTCAACCTCACCCCCAAACCAGGGACAAGGCTATACACAAGCAAGCAATGAGTTATGTACTTTTCCCCCTTTTCCCTGCTCCCCTCTCCACATACAGTCGGAGATTCCTCTGGATGTAGTACCTTTACTGGGTTACCAGCTGGGATGCATCGTGTGAGAGCCAAGGTGTTTTTTGACAATAAAATGTTCAAATCTGATTTCTTCTACTTTACTACGGAGAGTGTGTCATGAACAAAATTGTTACAGATTGAAACAGTGGATTGAACCTTTAGTGTGTATAGCATGCATGGAATAGTGTATCATAAATAAAGAGTAAAATTTGTCAGATTGAACCTTCATTGGCGACCGGAGCGAGCCCACCTAGTCGTACAGCTGGCGCGGAATTTCATACGTATGTGTATGTATCAGACGATGTATTTGGCCCCGCGGGGCTTCCCCCGCGCTACGCACAAACTCGCCTCGTACCCAGGCGTTCGGTGGGAGGGGAAAAAGGAACGCCTGGTAACTACTGTTTGCGCATGCGTGTAATTTCCCAGACTTCTGGGAAAATTGGATACTCTTGTAATCTTCCGTGTAATGATGACGTAAAATTCCTTTTTTGGAATAGCCATTCTGTGAGTAACCTACATGTAGCACAGTTAACATAGCTCTTCCTAAGTCGTTTCGTAAGCTCTTCGAAGGCTGAGAAGCCACAATAGCAGGAGAAACCCTAGTTGCTAGTAGCATGGACGCAAAGCAGTAAAGTTATTCTTGAGGCCCAACGGTGCCAGATGCCTGTTAGTAGCTACTACATCTCGAAATAAGCCACAAATACTGGAAGCGCCGGCCATCGATGGCACCAAACAAGCTGCCAATAAGCTATATGTTGCGTCACTACCGAAACCCAACCCTGGTCACTGCTGTAGTAAAAATAATATCCGCTTAATTACGCGCATGCGCAAACAGTAGTTACCACAACAGAGCAGTCTGTTATTGCAGAACGTTTTGCAGCCATGCAGCAGCTCTACGTTGCTTTAGGAATGGCCCTAGCCATGCTACTGGCCTTAGGTCATAATGCTGTAGCACAAACCGACTGCAATCTCCCCGATGACGAGGAAATGGTACGTATCTTTGATTGAGGCCACGTATACTTCCGATGTGACGATCGACTTACGAAGGAACCGCAGTGTGTGCTTGGCGTCGGGTATGTACCGAGACCAATGGCGCAGTGCATCTTTTCTGGTTAGGTATACGTGCACCCCAGCTGCGAGTTGCAATAGGGGTGTAGAAGTTGCAAAGGAACTGTTGGACATACGTTGTGAAGATGGAGCGTGGATGGTTCATGCCATGAATGCAACTCCTGTCGCCACGTCCTTCGAGACACCGCTATTCACTAACTGCAGCAGTTGCGTTAGTCCAACGGAGATAAAGGAATCTGATGAAGAACGTCACTGCGTTGGTAAGGAACTATTATAAAAGTGTATTTATGCAAGAGCAGCACGTAAAGTCATTATCAGACCACACTTCGAAAATGTATACTGTCGGAACTGCAAACCAACTTTGTAATAGTATATATAGAGCCAGAATATTCCATAGCTTGCGAGTTGTGAGAAGGGTGCAGAAGTTCAAAGGGAAACAACAGTTTGTGGAGTAGTGTCACTCTTTCATTTCTTTTATACACAGCTTGCGATCCAGAGTGTCACACTAGTGGAGCCAGGAAGTGTTTCGGCCCAGGAAATGAGAACTGTTGTAATTTCTACGATGAAGAGGATAAATGTTTACCAGCATGTAATAAAGTTGGAGCTAACTTCACCTGTACAGGTATGTATATAAAATGTTATACTGGAGCTGTTGAGAGTTACATGTTTGCTGAAGATGGGAGGTTTTCATGTATAAAAAGGGTGTGTTTGTATACTTAGTCTATGTGTAGCTTTTGAGCTGATGGACTGCAGAGCTTCCCCCAAACCCAGTTACTCTGAACGGTTGAACTCTATAGGGTTGTAGGGTTGCAATGTGAATACATTGCTTCAGCAGTTATGCATCTGTGTGTATATGTGTATGTGTGTACCTACATCCTTTAATATTTTAATGCTTTTACTCTTGTTATACTATAAACCCACCTCACCCCATCGATGTCTACTACAGCTACAATATCAGTTACTATTGTCAACAACAATGTTCCATCTGCTACTATGATTTTAGTTAGACAGAAAGTGTAGGACATCGCATGACTGCAAAATGCTGTGCATGTGCACCCCACACATATATGTCGATGGGGTGAGGTGGGTTTATAGTATAACATGAGTAAAAGCATTTCATTAAATATTGTTGCCTGGTAGAGTAACAGATCAAAGGCTAAAGTGTGCCAACATATCATATGTGGCACACTTATTACATCACTAATTATATGAGGGAGTAATGGAGTGGTTAGTGGCTGCTGGGAAACCATAGAAATGTATGGTGGCCGAGAAGGGAAGCGGACGATTTGCATTGCGCGAAAGCAAAAGCGAAAAGCCCTTTTCGGCCACCATAGAAATGGCAACAAATTATAGTTGTTGCATGGGCCTTCGTGCTCACACAGGATATATTGGCACAGTTATGATGTAATCTCTTGGGCCTGCGGCCCTCAGGCTGTATGATAACTGTGCCAACATATCCTGTGTGGCACTTGGCCCCATGCAACGAATAGTACTTAAGGCTGTAGGAATAAAAGGGCCAAAAACTGTAAAACAAGAGTGCAGTATGCAAACAAAGGCAAGGATGAGGGCATGAGAAACAAGGTGCATTATGAAGCAAAGGCAGCATAAGCAGGTAGAGTAACAGATCAAAGGGTAAAATGTGCCAACATATCATGTGTGGCACACTTATTACATCACTAATTACATAAGGGAGTGTATGGTTAGTGGCTGGGAAACCATAGAAATGGCAACAAATTAGTTGTTGCATGAGCCCTCGTGCCCACGCAGGATATGTTGGCTAGTTATGATGTAATCCCTCGGGCCTGCGGCTGTACATATAACTGTGCCAACATATCCTTTGTGGCACTTCGGTCCCATGCAACAACTAATACATCGATGGGGTGAGGTGGGTTTATAGTATATATAACAAGAGTAAAAGTATTTCAAAGGATGTAGGGTTGACAGTGCCAAAAACTGTAAAAACAAGGGTGCAGTATGCAGACAAAGGCAAGGATGAGGGCATGAGAAACAAGATGCATTATGAAGCAAAGGCAGCATAATAACATGCATATAACCCCTCCCTACATCAATTTATTATGGGGTTACACATGTTTTTATTGTTGGATGCCATTTATTTATAATATTCTCTGCTTTTGTCTGCATATACTGCACCTAATTCTATATTTTTGGCACTGTCTTCTCTATATACATCCTAACTTTACTCGTGGTATAATTACTTTTTTTTTGGTTAAGGCACTCCCATCCCTATTCAATTTGTAGGTATATATAGTGTTAATCGTCTCTCTCTCTCTCTCTCTCTCTCTCTCTCTCTCTCTCTCTCTCTCTCTCTCTCTCTCTCTCTCTCTCTCTCTCTCTCTCTCTCTCTCTCTCTCTCTCTCTCTCTCTCTCTCTCTCTCTCTCTCTGACTGGTCTTTACTCTTTCTCTCTCTGACCGGTCTTTACTATATCCTCTACTGTTGTCCCTTTCTGCAGTTTCCTCTACATGTGTATTTGAAGAAATAAATACTAAGAGGGGAAGTATTTCTTATCCCACTACCTGTCTGAAGGCTGGTGATGTATTGGAGATAAAATTTGACTCTACTGTGACTAACACCTTTATTTCACAAGTTGAAAGCCATCTGGAGTTCATACGAGACTCTGCTACTGTGACAGTTGTTCAAGGTATATCAGTAACTATATAGGTACATACATCATTGCCATAGCCACTATTCCAATCAGCTGTGGTGGGACTGGAAAAAACATTCTACAATGTCAGTAGTGATGTGGATGAAGTTGAGGTGTGTACTGTGATAAATACTACCCATGACAGTTGTGAGTGCCAGCCCAGATCTCCCTTCAACCTCACCCTCACTGTGAAAGGTATGTTCATAGTGACTGCCATAACTTATATCAGTGAGCAAAATGAGCCCCTCAAAGAGTCACTATGTCTGTTTTAATCTCTATTTTGCCCCCACATAAACCTGTGTACTAGCATAATAGTCATGTTTACTCACCACACAATGTATTGGACCAGACCTTCCTTTTTTTTTCAGACTATTCAAAAGACGTAACATTTCCTGAGTGTGGCACAAGACACTGTGTGACTCTGTCTATTGAGGATGACTTGGGAGTGACAAGCACACAAGTAGTTGATATCACTCTTAGCAGCACTGATGAGAGGATTACACTTACTCAATCAGATGGAAGGATTACACCTGTAGATGGTATGTGTGATTATATATAGTACTTGCCACCAAATTGTATAGTTGGTAGACTCTCTGTAGGGATAGCACTGACACATCCATTAACCCATTAGCCTTAACAAAAGAAATGGCACAGACCTCCCGATAACAGATGTCATAAACTATTTCAGATACACAACCTGCTCTATGACACTATAATAATCTCAAAGTATGTAAAATACCAGCTGCAGTGACACTCGGAAAATTGATAAAAACCAATTTGTTCATCTTCAAATTTAGTGCAATTGCATTGGTTGGCACTGCCATTCTTATGAAACTGCATACTCATGTTTCACTGGTTTTTCATTGTATGTAGTTATGTACATCAATGTGTACAAAATCAGAGAAACAAGGACTGTATATATGCAGCAATATAGGGGACAATGGCATATATACTCATTGTGGGATTAGGATTAGTTCTGATACCTTAAGGTGATAATTATTTGCAGTGTACATTTTTTGCTGACTTAGGATTCTTTGCTTGGGATTCTGTGACACAGAATCCCAAGATTGCCCACCTGCCAAAAAATCAACTCTGCCGGCCCTGTATTACAAAGTGTAAAAAAAATTTCATTAACCACTTATGAATTGCATTCCCTCCATTTGCCTCAGTTCCCACTAACCTGATGGCAGTCCAGGAAGGTCCCACTAGTATCCGAGTGTCTTGGAGCCCACCCACCCCACTGGGGGATACAACTGGATACAGGATTTACTATAGTGGTGGCAGCAGTGGCAGTGTGGATGTTAGTGATGGCTCCACAGACAACTACCTACTGACTGGTCTTCAGAATGGAGAGAGCTATGACATATCTATTGTGGCCACATCCCAACACTCCACTAGCAATGCTGCCATAGTCCTAGATATCACATTAGGTAAGAATGATGTTCACTCTTTACAGTGGAAAATTATGTAATTATACTCCCCCCCTCTCCCTCTCCCTCAGTCTCTGTCCCAGACCAGCCTACTGTCAGAGTGACCTCCACAACATCCACCTCCATCTCCCTCTCCTGGAGTGTTCCTAATGGCTCAGTGGTGACCAGCTATGAGGTGATGTGGCAAGCACTCAGCAGTGGTGATGATGATGGAGGAAGTGGTAGTATTACCTCCACCACCTACACTATAAAGGAGTTGGAGAGTGGTACTATATACAGTGTCACAGTTACTGTGACCAATGCAGCTGGGAGTACTGTCAGTCAACCCATCATCATTACTAGTATGTGTTTGCCACACACATTTTGATTCCATTTTCTATAAAGGTCTCTGATCAGTCGGTATCCACTATACTATGCTCTCTCAATACTCAGTTCCAACTGTCACTCAGTCTGACTCTCAGACTGAGGTTGCTGCAGCAGTTACTGGTGGAGTAGTGACAGTGGTATTGATTATTACCACTGCAGTAACTGTCATTGTAATAGTGGTTCTGTTATTAAGGAATCACAGAGGACACTACTCCCCTGGAATACAGAGGTTGTATGTGATAATAAAATCATGGAGATCACTTTATGTCTGTTTCTCATGTACAGGAGTCAAATGAGTGCAGTTGATATTACAGCTAAATCTAATGAGGCCTATGAGCTGACTAAGATCTTAGGGGAACCAACACACATGTAAGTATACCAGTGGTTTAATGTATGGAAACATGGACAGGTATTCCATGTTAGCTATTCATTGTCTACAGTGATCCTGATGCTGCCCGTCGTCTCCCAACAGAGGCTGCCTCCCCTCACTTCTCCCAACCTCCTGCTGGGGACTCTCTCTATGAAGAAGTATAACTGTACAACTGAATGACTAATATACTTTGTAGATAGAGAATGATGTACTGTCTCAATATAGTTTGTATCAGTGTGGCATTCACAATTGTAATATTTTACAGGCTCTTGAGAAGCACAATCATGTGTAAGGACAAACTCATTCGATTAATGTGTTACAGACACCACAGCAAACAGTCAGTGATTGATGAATGAGTGAATTAATATGTCAGTGTCTGGGTCTGTAGCTATGGCTGTTGATATTTGCAGGAGTTGTAGTGCACATGCAGCTCTGCTGTGTGGCCTCAGGTCTAGTGGAGGTCCATTCGAAGACTGAATATGTTTATCTGACTGGGAGTACTGATGACAGTGAACTGAGAGTATATTCAGTAGTTATCTCTCAGAGAAGGAGAGTAGTGTCATAATATTGACACCATAACATCCACCACACCCGCTCCTTTGACAATGTCAACATCATTGGAGGATCCGGAAGAGTACACTCTTCCTTCAGTGATGTTTACATTGCACTGTAAAATGTTAAGGTTTTAACCCTGATATTGTTATTTCAGTTGCATCTTCTCTAAGGTTTCTGGACCTAATTCTATATTTTTGGCACTGTCTTCCCTATATACATCCTAACTTTACTCGTGGTATAATTACTTTTTTTGGATAAGGCACTCTCATCCCTATTAAATTTGTGCAAGATTGTATAATGGCATAATTTATTAAAATGCAGCCTTTCCATGTTATGAATCTAATGACTGCACTGGTCGAAATAGATCAGTATATAGTGGAAGACAGTGCTGTGCTCAAACAACATCTGGTCACTCCTTTGGTAATGGAACGACATGCTACCAATGTATTGGTATGTAAATCATGTGAAATTGAGTGTATTCCTCTGCTACTGTTGCCTTGTCTATGGGACAATACCTTTTCTCCTGTGCAGTCCCACAATAGTAGACCACAACATGATCCATGTACATGTGTTCTTAACATCTAATTGTTTATGTCTAACATATTTCATTCCCTAGTCCATGGATTTGAATGTTTACATTATGAAGTGAGTAAAGGGTTTGACTTGAGACCCACATTTCGCCATAATGTGAAGGGAACTACTCAATTCCCAAGACCACCCAAACTTGATGGAATGATCAACTTGGCACCAGTTACAAACAGTGTGTACTAAATACTGCACTACTTTATGTGTTAGGGGATACATGCAACCCAGTGGCGGATCCGGAAGGAGGGGCGGGGGCGGCAGGGGGGCAATTGCCCCCCCCCCCTTTCTTGGACTTGCGTGGCGCTAAGAGGTCTACGAAAGCGCTGTAGCCAGTCCCGTATAATACACGTACCGCACCTACTGTGAGATCTCGCGTTCCACGCCTCCACGGGGGTTTACGTGCGCGCGCATGAGTGAATACAGTTCCAATGTGTTGCGATCGAGGCCGCGCAGATACTGGTGAGCAGTGTGAGTGATCGAAGTAGAGGTTAAATGGTCTGCTCGCTTTACGTCCGTGCACTAATCTCGTACACTGCTCCGCCCACCCGCGAGGGGTGGGATCTTCCCTCGCGGATGGGTACCTAGCTTCGTTCTCAGGCCGTTTCTTGGCCTGGGAACGAGGCTAGGTACGGGACTACCGACAGTAGGTGGTCAAATAGGCGTGGCCTCACAAAATGAGGGCGTGGCTAGGCAAAAATATTTCGGGGCGCTTTGCGCGGCGCGCCCGAAGTACGTTGCCCCCTCCTTTCATAAATCCTGGATCCGCCACTACAACTCATAATTTTCTCATGTATTTATGTTGTCTTGTGTGGTTGGATCAAAAGTGGCACCACATGATATATATCGATACAGATCCTTAGTACCTGATAGTGCACGTAATTGACTCATTTGATGTCCTATATGGATACATACCTATCAGACATGACACAATATTTGTACTTAGATGGGGGATTAATAGTCGTAGTACAATGCAGCCATGTCATCTGTCCCATACCCTGCATGGAGCTGTATGAGTATTGATGTAAGAGACTTGTAGTACCACGGCCACCGCTGCACTGCACCGACCATGTTGGTACACATTCCCAGGCTGTGCTATCAGCCTGATAGGGTAGTATCTACAAAAGACTGTAGTTCCTTTTCTATCAGTGTGTGTACTTGTGTGACTGTGGCCTATGTCTGTTTCCTCTCTTCCTTACTATATCCTGTACTGTAGCCATGTCATCTGTCCCATACCCTGCATGGAGCTGTATGAGTATTGATGTAAGAGACTTGTAGTACCACGGCCACCGCTGCACTGCACCGACCATGTTGGTACACATTCCCAGGCTGTGCTATCAGCCTGATAGGGTAGTATCTACAAAAGACTGTAGTTCCTTTTCTATCAGTGTGTGTACTTGTGTGACTGTGGCCTATGTCTGTTTCCTCTCTTCCTTACTATATCCTGTACTGTAGTTCAATAGATCTACTGTCCCTTTCTGTAGTATCAAGTACATGTGAATTCGAAACAGTAGACACTAAAAGGGGAAACATTGCATTTCCCACTACCTGTCTGGAGGCTGGTGATGAATTGGAGATAAAATTTAGCTCTACTGTGACTGAGACCTTTATTTCACAAGTTGAAAGCCATCTGGAGTTCATACGAGACACTGCTTTTGTGACAGTTGTCCAAGGTATATCAGTAACTAGGCCATAACCACTGAGTTAGTACTATTGTATTCATACCAATCAGCTGTGGTGGGACTGGAAAAAACATTCTACAATATCAGTAGTGATGTGGATGAAGTTGAGGTGTGTACTGTGATAAATACTACCCATGACAGTTGTGAGTGCCAGCCCAGATCTCCCTTCAACTTCACCCTCACTGTGAAAGGTATGTTCATAGTGACTGCCATTACTTATATCAGTGAGCAAAATGAGCCCCTCAAACAGTCACTATGTCTGTTTTAATCTCTATTTTCCCCCCACATAGACCTGTGTACTAGCAAAATAGTCATGTCCACTCACCACACAATGTATTGGACAAGGCCTTCCCTATTTTTTCAGAGTATTCAAAAGACGTACCATTTCCTGAGTGTGGCACAAGACACTGTGTGACTCTATCTATTGAGGATGACTTGGGAGTGACAAGCACATAAGTAGTTAATATCACTCTTAGCAGCACTGATGAGAGGATTGCACTTACTCAATCAAATGGAAGGATTACAATCGCTAGACCTCCAGATGGTATATGCGATTATGTGTATAGTACTTGCCACCAAATTGTATGTATCAGCAGTGGCAGATCTAGGATTTTGCAAAGGTGGTAGCATGTCGCCATGGTTTGAGGCCACACCCAGTTTCATATTATAATGTTCTTAATTTGACATATTTTTGGCTAAGGAAATCCCTTGAATACCTATAATCGATATATTTTTACTCTTGTAAATGGTACAAGGTTAAAATATTTTCATGAAAGATGTGTATAGGGATGACAAGATCAGAAAAGTATTCCATGGATAATGGTATGCATCAAAACATGCATAATCCATGGATGAAGAAAGTTGCTTCATTCAAGAGTTTTCTGCCATATTTTCCTAAGGCTCAGATTTGCAAATGAATTAGGGAATACATATACTATACTATATCACTATATTCATCACTATCATGCACTTTCCACATACAGCTGCTACAACCACTACCAATGCTGATACTACTATGTCCACCCAAATGATACCATCTACATCGACCCACATAACTACAGTTACATCCACTCGCCTTGTTCCATCCACAGCTACCATCACTGTCACTAGTACATCTACTCGTATATCCACATCCACACACATATCAACTTCCACCAGCATTGTTCCATCTACTACTACCACATTCACTGCCACCCACACTTCTACTACCACATCCACAGCCACCCACCCAGTTTGTCCAACTCCAACTCCAGTTGCTACCATAGCTCCAGGTCAGTCTGCATGTATACAAAGAGAGAGAGAGGGGGTGGTAAGGGATTTGTATGCATGTGTGTAACGTCTTTTCTTAACTTCTTTTCAGTTCCAGAACCCACAATTTTAGTGACTTACATATCAGTCACTGTATCTGGTAGTAGTGCTGATGTGTGTGTAGAGACAAAGGATGCTGCTACTGTCAAACTTATATAGATGCCACGGAACAACGACATGTCAAAAATAGTGAGAAATAATTTTCCCCCTTCTTAGCTCACCATATTACAGTAAATGTATATATTTAGAGCTCGCTAACTTTGAATCCTCCAATCAGATTGCAGAACGCGTGGATCCTTATTTTCCATATTGCCACGGACCGTGGCAATATACTTTGCCTCTGGCTTACGTGAAATCCGTGATTTCATTGGACAATCATGCGTACGCCCCATGGAAACGGGAGTTCGAAATAAAATTGACGCCTAGATCTCTTTTTTAATTTTTCTCCTTCCATCGATACAAGTAGAAGCAGTGACCTAGTGCCGCCTCTTCGTGAACAGACGACGGGGACGATGCGCGTGGCTTATTGACCACGCCTCCAAAGGTACCGCGTTGCACTTAGAAAGCGGTACGCCGCGTTTGAACTTACCAGAGCTGCGTGGACGCGCGTTGCTACCGTTTGAAATCCATCATTCGACCCATCAACGAGCTCTAAATTAGTTATGTGTTGAGAGCGTGGCAAAACGGGATTTATGAACCCTCAGGCCCTTAGTAGCTACAGCCCAGGGCCTTCGGGTTCATAAATCCCAGCCACGCTCTCAAGACATAACTTATATTTATTGACCATATACATACGTATATTGGGAAGCTAAGGCTAAGTCCCTATAGTACAGCTACCTTAAGGTGATAATTATTTGTAGGTATATTTTTGCGGATTTAGGATTCTGTGCATTTTACTGTATTGCTAGCCACCAAAAAAAGTCCAAAAGTTCATGTATCTTGCCCCCAGTATCAGGGATACATATAATATGGAATGACAATATAGTTAGGTTATCATACAGGAAACTTGTTAACACACAGAGAACTTGAGCGTGTTCAGACTAAGAGGCCTTTGTTGAGGACGCGTCTATTACTTTTCTTACAGCTTTGTAGGAAGACAAAATATATAGCTTCAAAAAACTGAAATATGAGAATAATCCCAGAGGCCGGGATAGAGCCCCCGCTCTGACTCTGGTCATAGGAACCATCGAGCATAATCCAGCCGGATAGAGCCCTCGCTCTGTCTCAATTTTCAGGTTGAGGCCTTGTCAAAGTCTCTTGAACGTACTTCACCAGAAATTACGTACGGAGGCTCCATAAACGTCCTGAACTGGAGAGAGAGCACTTCGCCGCCATTTTCCAGCCCTGGTTGCATGCGCAGAGGGGCAATATGCTATAAAACGAGGCTTAAATTACCTCGACCAGACTCTTTCCGTTTGTGCTCCGTGAATGCATCAGAAGTTACGTGAAGGACGTTTTATGGTAGCCTCCCTTGGACCACGTCGCTAGCGCTGCCATAGTCCCTGCACGTTGCGTAATAATGCGCTCATGCGTTTATACTCGCGTGTGTGTGCGGCGCCCAAATTTTGACAAATTTTGCGTTCGGGTGCAAATCCGCAGAAATATCCAACTTTAGAACCCGCAAAAATTGTCACCTTAAGGTATAACAATGAAACCAAAGTGGTCTGTACATGTCCTTTGAATTATCAAAATGATCAAGTTTCAAAGGGTATATATACAGTTTACTAAATATCCTTTGAAGACTTTTAAGGTTTGGGGGAGAGTAAAATGTACAGCGGGGGAGGAAGGGGGATGTATTTTGTAAATTAGACTGCTTTTAGACCCCTCAACCTCATCCCCAAACCAGGGACAAGGTTATACACAAGCAAGCAATGAGTTATGTACTTTTCCCCCTTTTCCCTGCTCCCCTCTCCACATACAGTTGGAGATTCCTCTGGATGTAGTACCTTTACTGGGCTGCCAGCTGGAAGACATGGTGTGAGAGCCAAGGTGTTTTTTGACAATAAAAAGTTCAAATCTGATTTCTTCTACTTTACTACGGAGAGTGTGTCATGAACAAAATTGTTACAGATTGAGACAGTGGATTGAACCTTTAGTGTGTGTAGCATTTAATCATATACAGATATGGAATAGTGTGTCATAAACAAAGAGTAAAATTTGAACAAGTGATTGCGAGCCGAGCGAGCTAACCTAGTGGAATGGGCGAATTTATATACGTTCGTACGTCGTGCCAGTGCGCATGCGTACCCGCAAAGCCTTGCCTCTTCCGCTCGCCAAAATACAATGTATTTACCTAGTATATACGTGAGTTCTAATTTTACGTGCGCATCGACCAATTGAGTAGTTACACTCGCTTCGCTTGCCAATATATAGGCGCGCTGGCGCACTATTACTGCATGCAGAGCATTTTGCAGCCATGCAGCAGCTCTACGTTGCTTTAGGAATGGCTCTAGCCATGCTACTGGCCTTAGGTCATAATGCTGTAGCACAAACCGACTGTAATCTCCCTGATGACGAGGAAATAAAATCGTTGATTAATTCCACTTACTCTGACAATGTGATGATCGACTCACTAACGAAACACAGTGTGTGTTTGGCGTCGGGTATGTACCGAGACCAATGGCGCAGTGCATCTATTCTGGTTAGGTATACGTGCACTCCAGCTGCGAGTTGCGTGAGGGGTGCTGAAATTGCAAAGGAACTGTTGGACATACGTTGTGAAGATGGAGCGTGGTTGGTTCATGCCATGAATGCAACTCCTGCCGCCACGTCTTTCGAGACACCGCTATTCACTAGCTGCAGCAATTGCGTTAGTCCAACGGAGATAAAGGAATCTGATGAAGAAAATCATTGCGTTGGATAAAGGAATCTGATGAAGAAAATCATTGCGTTGGTAAGGAACTAATATTAAAAGTGTATTTATGCAAGGGCAACACGTGAAGTCATTATCAGACCACACTTCTTCGAAAATGCATACTCGAGGGACTGCAAACCAACTTTGTAATAGTATATAGAGCCAGAATATTCCATAGCTTGTGAGTTGTGAGAAAGGTGCAGAAGTTCAAAGGGAAACAACAGTTAGTGGAGTAATGTCACTCTTCCATTTCTTTATACACAGCTTGCAATCCAGAGTGTCACACTAGTGGAGCCAGGATGTGTTTGGGCCCAGGAAATGAGAACTGTTGTAATTTCTACGATGAAGGGGATAAATGTTTACCAGCATGTAATAAAGTTGGAGCTAACTTCGCTTGTACAGGTATGTATATACTGGGAGCTGTTGAGGTACATGTTTGATGAGGTTTCATGTGCGAAAATTGTGTTTGGATTATGTGAAGCTTTTGAGCTGATGGACTGCAGAGCTTCCCCCAAACCCAGTTAGCTACTCTGAATGGTTGAACTGTGTAGGTTTGTAGGGTTGCAATGTACAACCATTTCTTCACTACATTGCTTTAGCCGTTATGCATCTGACAGCTGTGTGTATGTGCATGTGTGTACCTTCATCCTTTAATATTTTAATGCTTTTACTCTTGTTATACTATAAACCCACCTCGCCCCATCGATTTATACTACAGCTACAATATCAGTTACTATTATCAATAACAATGTTCCATCTGCTACTCTGACTTTGGTTAGACAGAAAGTGTAGGACATCGCATGACTAAAATGGTGCATGTGCACCCCACACATATATGTCGATGGGGTGAGGTGGGTTTATAGTATAACAAGAGTAAAAGCATTTCATCATATTGTTGCCTGGTAGAGTAACAGATTAAAGGCTAAAGTGTGCCATATCATGTGTGGCACACTTATTACATCACTAATTACATGAGGCTAGTAAGGGAGTGGTTAGGCAGTGGCGGATCTAGAAAGGTACGCGCGCGCCGGAAGTTTGACGTGCCACGCCCACTTTTTTGACTAGCGCTCGCTACGTAGCTACCTTTGCGGTAACCTTTAGTGATCCGTTTAACAGCTTTTATTCCGTCAAAATGAGTGTGTAGAACACACGCACGCTACTTTTATATGCCAGGGAGGTTTTGATGCTCTACCTTCATACGTTTAGTCAAGCGTGCATGCGTGAAAATGCACTCCGCCTGCCAAAGCTGGGTGAAAAGGGGGGTCCACGGACCCCCTAAATCCGCCACTGTTAGGGGCTGGGAAACCATAGAAATGGCAACAAATTAGTTGTTGCATGTACCCTCGTGCTCACACAGGATATGTTGGCACAGTTATGATGTAATCCCTTGGGGCTGCGGCCGTCAGGCTGTACATGATAACTGTGCCAACATATCCTGTGTGGCACTTGGCCCCATGCAACGAATAATACTTAAAGGATGTAGGGATGACAGGGCCAAAAACTGTAAAAAGAAGGGTGTAGTATGCAGACAAAACCAAGGATGAAGGCATGAGAAACAAGTTGAAGTATGAAGCCAAGGCCGTTCCCGGGATGTTTATGGGTGTTTGCAAAAATATGGACTCCTGTGGGTGATTTTAATGAGTGCCTTTAGCATTAGCACCAGTTCTATTTTACATGTATGATTGTAGCTGTGATAATTAGAGATGTATGACGCACGATTTATATGCTACGCTCACGTGGTCGCGTGTTTTGAGCGTATTGAGCAATTGCGCGCGCGATTAGAGAAGGTGTGGTCATGCGTGATCCCATGGAGTGTGCGTAAGGCTACTACTACGAGCGAGTGTAAAAGCGGACCTTCTCCTGTTGCGGGGAGGGGGGGGGGTTCGTCCGGACCCTCCGAACTCCCCCTGGGAACGGCCATGGAAGCAAAGGCAGCATAATAACATGCATATTACCCCTCCCTACATCATTTTATTATGGGGTTACAAATGTTTTTATTGTTGGATGCCATTAATATTCTCTGTATTTGTCTGCATACTGCACCTAATTCTATATTTTTGGCACTGTCATCCTTTAACATTTTAATGACGTTACTCTTGGTATATCAGAGGCAGAGACGGCATGTCAAAAGTGGGGGGGCTCAGTGTTCATGAAGAGGGTAGTTTATCTTAAACACACATTCGTCCTGACTACATCCTGCATAGTCTATTAGCTATCATATACATTTGACCCATTTACACCCTCCAATTTTGGGCTCAGGGGTATTAAGGCATGACTCCCATACATTAAAGTACCCTCATGGTTTTTGACCAAAACTATAGACATGTATCATCATATGTACATTTACAATAAACAACATGATAAACTACACACAAAGCACACATACTGGAAATGAAAGTAAGTCACGTGACTATATGAGGCAGCGTTTCAAGTAGACATCTTGGCTGGCCTGAGAGCAGCACTTCCCGCACAGCAGTAGAATCAACAAGTAATCAGACACAATAAATAGAGGTAGAACTATTATAATCTCGCTGGGGAAAGAAAATGGGCAACCGATTACTGACTGGTAACAAAAACAAGGTTTACACGAGACTTTCTCGGACATTTCACGGCCCACAAACACATTGATACTTGCACAGTACACTTCCCCCGCGATAAATGGTAATATCGTGTCCAAATAGGTAGCCTTACCTGGAAAGTAGCACCAGACGCTGGCCGCAACTGCTGTTCCGAGCGTACCAATGGTTGCAGTCCGTATATTGAAGGAAGATGGAAGGTCAAAGTTCAAAAATGTATACGTTATAATACGCGCGCGCGTTAATTGGGAATACGCGTCATCCGTACTCTTCGCGTGTACGGATAAATTGCGGAGTCATGCCTTAATAACCCTGAGGGGGCATCCTAACTTTACTTGTGGTATAATTACTTTTCTTTGGTTTAGGCACTCCTATCCCTACATCCTTTTAAACATTCAATTTGTGCAAGATTGTATAATGGCATAATTTATTAAAATGCAGCTTTTCCATGTTATGAATCTAATGACTGCACTGGTCGAAATAGATCAGTGTATAGTGGAAGAGGGTGCTGTGCTCAAACAACATCTGGTCACTCCTTTAATTTTGGAACAACATGCTCCAAATGTATTGGTATGTAAATCATGTGAAATTGAGTGTATTCCTCTGCTACTGTTGCCTTGTCTATGGGACAATACCTTGTCTCCTCTGCAGTCCCACAATAGTAGACCACAACATGATCCATGTACATGTGTGTTCTGTCCACATCTAGTTATCTTTTTCATGTATTTTATTCCCTAGTCCATGGATTTGAATGTTTACATTATGAAGTGAGTAAAGGATTTGACTTGAGACCCACATTTCGCCTTAATGTGAAGGGAACTACTCGATTCCCAAGACCACCCAAACTTGATGGAAAGTTCAACTTGATACCAGTTTCAAACAGTGCGTACTAAATACTGCACTACTTAATGTGTTAGAGGACACATTATCCTCGTTACCAGGCCCTATACGAGAGGAGAGGGCCTGGTACACACTGCTTGTGCATGTGCCGGGTCTCCTTGGTAACCCCCAGAAAAATGTGGGGTACCGTATACGTTATCGTAGTGTGTTACAAATAATACTAAAACATGGATACCGAGCACATGCGCAAGCAGTGTGTACCAGGCCCTCTCCTCTCATATAGGGTCTGGGAACAAGGCAAGGGACACATATGCGACATATTGTCAACTGTATGTGTATGTACGTACAAGGATGTTTCCACATGTTTTCTATCTGTGTGTCCACTTGTGTGACTGTGAACTGTCTACTCTCTCTCTCCCCCCCCCCCCCCCCCTCTCTCTCCCTCTCCCTCCCTCCCTCCCTCCCTCTCTCTGACTGGTCTTTACTCTCTCTCTCTCTCTCTCTCTTTCTTCTTCTCTCTCTCTCTCTCTCTCTCTCTCTCTCTCTCTCTCTCTCTCTCTCTCTCTCTCTCTCTCTCTCTCTCTCTCTCTCTCTCTCTCTCTCTCTCTCTCTCTCTCTCTCTCTCTCTCTCTCTCTCTCTCTCTCTCTCTCTCTCTCTCTCTCTCTCTCTCTCTCTCTCTCTCTCTCTCTCTCTCTCTCTCTCTCTCTCTCTCTCTCTCTCTCTCTCTCTCTCTCTCTCTCTCTCTCTCTCTCTCTCTTTCTGACTGATCTTTACTATATCCTCTACTATTGTCCCTTTCTGCAGTTTCTGCTGCATGTGTATTTGAAGAAATAGACACTAAGATGGGAAGTATTTCTTATCCCACAACCTGTCTGGAGGCTGGTGATAGATTGAAGATAAAGTTTAGCTCTACTGTGACTGACACCTTTATTTCACAAGTTGAAAGCCATCTGGAGTTCATACGACACTCTGCTACTGTGACAGTTGTCCAAGGTATATCAGTAACCAGGCCAAAACCACTGAGTTTATACTGTATTCATACCAATCAGCTGCGGTGGGACTGGAAAAAACATTCTACAATGTCAGTAGTGATGTGGATGAAGTTGAGGTGTGTACTGTGATAAATACAAGCCATGACAATTGTGAGTGTCAGCCCAGATCTCCCTTCAACCTCACCCTCACTGTGAAAGGTATGTTCATAGTGACTGCCATAACTTATATCAGTGAGCAAAATGAGCCCATCAAAGAGTCACTATGTCTGTTTTAATCTCTATTTTGCCCTCACATAGAGCATAATAGTCATGTTTACTCACCACACAATGTATTGGACCAGACCTTCCTTATTTTTTTTCAGACTATTCAAAAGATGTAACATTTCCTGAGTGTGGCACAAGACATTGTGTGACTCTGTCTATTGAGGATGACTTGGGAGTGACAAGCACACAAGTAGTTGATATCACTCTTAGCAGCACTGATGAGAGGATTGCACTTACTCAATCAGATGGAAGGATTACAATCGCTAGACCTGCAGATGGTATGTGTGATTATATGTGTAGTATACTTGCCACCAAATTGTATGTATCAGACCCTGTTTAGGGATGGCACCAACGCCCCACAGGGAAAAGTATCCACAAACACAGGCCCGAATGGCACTGTCTAACTCTATGCTTGCACCGCAGGCCACGCAAGTCGCGGTGAGAAAACTTCAACTCATGAATAAGGCACTACTACCTACGTATTAGGCATGACAGAAATTAGTACCATAGAACGTAGTCGAGGTAGTCTCACTGCGGGATTGCGCAGCATGCTGACAGTACAAAGATGGACCATCTGGACGTTGATTGGTGCCCGCCCAGGCCCGTGTTTATGGCTACTTTTCCTTGTGCCCATTAGCCCATTAGCCTCAAATGTAATAGCTCAGAACTCCCAAACACAGATGTCTTAAGCCTTTTCAGACAAACAACCTGCTCCGCCAGCACTTCTATACACCATAATACCCTCAAAGTATGTAAAATACACAGCTACAGTGACACTCGGAAAATTGTAAAAACTTCGATTTGTTCATCTTCTTGCAATTGCATTAACTTAACAGGTTACACATTGATGTACATAACTACATACAAAACAAGTAAAACAAGAGTAAAATAAAATGTTGAAGGATGTTTTGATATATATATTGTTCCAACATCTTGGCCATTCTCAGATGCTCTTCAGGCAGGATTCGAGATGACAACTTACTTGGTTTCAGAGAGTGTTGGCCATCAAGAAGTATGTGTCCGGCTGGGTGACTGCAGGAAGCTAGAGACTCCTGTTGTGGTCACCGTAAGTGGTAAGTCAAGATATTGCAATATCTTTTCACCTGAAATCCTGCGTATTATATAATTGGTGAGCAGAGCAAGCCCACCTAGTTGTGTCAATGGGTCTATTTTTTCTATATATATTTATATGTGATGGACAATAATGTTTTACGTGAGTTTATGTTAGTTGGGCTCGATCTGCTCGCCAAAAATGCGCTGCATTTAGTATTATCACATGTGCCAGAACTGGTACAGCTGGTCCAGTTTGGCTAGTACATTTTGTGGCTGTGCAGGGTAGTGCTGTAGCACGAGTGTTTGACTCAATGCATGTGCCACTGCACTCCCGGCTGACCAGTTTCAATTCAGTTCCAGCACCTATGAATAGGCAGATACCAATCCTGTGACAATAGCTCTACTGTTAACATCTGTTTCAATTGCAGATTTGTCTGAAACTGATCATCAGGACGGTAGAAGTAAGTTCACTGTCATTATCTCTACGATTATTTAGTCTCTCATAATTATATGTTGTTTTGCTGCAGTGGATTATGGTGGCCTTCCTTTCAATTTGACATTTAAAAATTGTGACACTCAATGTGGGAATATAACCATCAAGGATGACTCCATATTAGAGTGGACAGAGACATTTTCTATCACGCTAATAAACTACACCAACTTGATACTGGAACCAAACACAGCAGTTATATCTATTTATGATGACGGTACATATAGTGTGTGTATGTATATATACAATATACATATGAGCCTGTGTTGAATTTACATTCAGATGTAGCTGTGATTGGATTTAACAAGACATCTTACAAGGTCCAAAGGAGTGATGGTGTGGTAAACGTGTGTGCTACTGTGTTTATTCCAGGGGACGTTAGTTGTCCCATCGAATTTGATTTCTCACTTTTGATAAGTATTAGTGAGAGAGGTAATGAATATTGATCAACCCTAACAATGTTATTATTTTCCTGTCTCTGTTAAAGTTCCAGAACCTTTGGAATTTCCTCAAAATGTTACAACAGTGTGTAAAGAAATTCATATCACTAGCCTACCATTGGGTGAACATATTGTAACCCTCATGAAGAATGAGGACACTCACCGTGGGATTATCATTAGTCCTGAAAGAACATCAATTCATATTACTGGTAATGCATTTGAGTACTGTCATAGACTACAAGTCATGTGGTGGTGATAATATTGTTTCCATCATCTTTTGTTTGCCAGAAACACCCATTGTAAGTCTGGAGCGTACATCATTCACTGTTGATGAAGATGTTGGTGATGTGCTGGTGTGTGCTCTTATAATAAATTCTGAGAACTGTCCCTTCCAATTTCCCTTTAATGTCACACTCTCAACTAGAGATGAAACAGCAGGTACATACATAGTATTATGTATTTAGTGTGGTGGTATTGTCAGTTCCTGATTGATACATTTCTACAGTTGCTGGTGAACATTATGAGAGTGTATCTGGCATTATGACATTTGATAAATGTGAAAAGATTTGTGTGGGAATACCCATTTTGGATGATGATACGGTGGAAATGGTGACTACTCATACATTTAACATTCATCTGAATAACACTGATAGCAGGATCAGGATAGACCAAAATTTAGCAGATGGAGAGGTTGTCATTAGAGATAATGAACAGTGTAAGTATATAAACCCTGGACTCTCAAGTGCTTCAACATCTCCTGTTCTTCCTCCTCCAGTTATCAGAGTGGGTTTAAATATGTCAGAATACAATGTCACAGAGGGAGGAGAGAACCCAATCATATGTGCTGAGATTCAAGATCCTCCAGCTAATGTTATGTGTCCAGTTGATTTTGAATTTTTTCTCGCTTTCAACAGTGTTACAGATACTGCAGGTGAAGAATCAGATGACTTCTTACTGTGAGTATTACCGACTGTTTGTTTCTCTCTGTCAGAGGCTAGCAAAGATTACGTGGCCCTGAGTGAGATGGTGGAAATTCCGCCATGTAACAGGTCTGTGTGTGTGGAAGCAACTGTAAAGGATGACGACATACTAGAAGGGACAGAGCAATTCTTTGTAACTCTAGACAGGGGTGCTGGAATGAGTGGCAGGATCAGGATTGACACTAATAACAAATCAATAACAATTACTGTGTTTGAAGATGAAGTTGATAGTATGTTATATAGAACTTCAGGTTGAAAACTGCATGTAGTGAGCTCCTGAGCCTGTATATATGGCTGTATGTAGTGTGATAGTTACCCTGTAATAACAATATTATTGGACTTCTCACCCTATAGTGGCTGAAGTGGGAATGGAAATGACATCCTACAATGTTACAGAGGGTGAGGGTGTGAGGGAAGTTTGTGCTTCTGTGTACAGTCCCGATGGTAGCTGCCGCATCCAATTCTCCTTTAACATCACTGGCTCAACAAGGAGTGGAACTGCAGGTAATCACATTTCCAGGAACCACAAGAGGAAGATAGTTGATTTAATGTTTTGTTTGCAGTGTCTTCCGAGGATTATGTTGCGTCAACTTTCACTTTGGAGTTTGTTAGATGTCAGATGAAGAGTTGTGTGGATTTGCCCATTGTGAATGATAATGTATTGGAGCTGGACGAGTCCTTTCATGTTTCTCTGGAGAGCATTCAGGCTTTGAATAATGCTGACAAGATCAACAGGATTCATTTCACATCAACAAAAGCTGAGATTAATATCATTGACGATGATGGTGGGGATTGTACATACGTGACTTAGTATAATGCACGTATAGATAGGTGCTATATAGCTACACCTTTTTATTATGGGGCATGCATGTTACCCTGCCTTTGCTTCTTACTGCACCTTGTTTCCCATGCAATCATCACTGCCTTTGTCTCGTTACTGCATCTTGTTTCTATAGTTTTTGCCTGGATACTTTTTGACCCTGTCATCCCTGTACACAAAATGTTTTGACATTAATTTAACTACTGCATCACTACATCCATTACTACCACTTTCCACATATATACAGCTGCTACAACCACTACCCACACTGCTACTACTACATCCACCCTCATTGTACATTTAGTAGAGCTTCTGTAAGATGCAGTAATGGTAGCCTGAGGCTATTTTTTACAAGATTAACATGGTTTACAGATATTTTATCACAATTTTGATCTTTGGGGTATTAAACTTTTACCATCACACCAATTTTACATTTAGTAGAGCTTCTGTTAGTAAGATACAGTAATGCTAGCCTGAGGCTATTTTGTACAAGATTTACATGGTTTACAGAGATTTTATCATAATGTTGATCTTTGGTGTATTAAGCTCTATTATCACACCAATTTCCACATTTAGTGGAGCTTTTGTTAGTGAGATACAGTAAAGCTTTCCTGAGGCTATTTGTTGACATATTACAAGATTTATATTGTTTACAGAGATCTTATCACAAAGTTGATCATTAGTGTATTACACTTTACCATCATACCAATTTCCACATTTAGTGGAGCTTTTGTTAGTGAGATACAGTAATCCTTGCCTGAGGCTATTTGCTGTTATATTACAAGATTTACATTGTTTACAGAGATTTTATCACAACGTTGATCATTGGGGTATTGAACTATGCTATTGTAAAAAAATTCACCATTTAGCAGACCTTTCATTAGTCAGATATAGGATTGTGTGGCCTCCATTAATAATACATGGCCTGAGGCTATTCTTGTTTATTTTACAAGAAGTACATTGTTCACAAAATTTTTAACATGACGATGCACTACCCCCAGTGGACTACATAACTGTACCAAGTTTCAAGTCCGCGGTGAGACAAATTTCAACTCATGAATAAGACGCTACTACCTACGTATTAGGCATGACGGAAATTAGTACCATAGAATGTAGTCGAGGTAGTCTCACTGCGGGATTGCGCGGCGTGCTGACAGTACAAACACAGACCATCTGGACGTTGATTGGTGCCCGCCCAGGCCCGTGTTTAGTTTATTATGGCTACTTTTCCCTGTGCACACTAGCCCATTAGCCTCAAATGTAATAGTTCAGAACTCCCGAACACAGATGTCTTAAGCCTTTTCAGACAAACAACCTGCTCCGCCAGCGCTTCTATACACCATAATACCCTCAAAGTATGTAAAATACACAGCTACAGTGACACTCGGAAAATTGTAAAAACTTCAATTTGTTCATCTTCTTGCAATTGCATTAACTTAACAGGTTACACATTGATGTACATAACTACATACAAAAAATCAGTAAAACAAGAGTAAAATATTTTCATTAAAATGTTGAAGGATGTTTTGATATATATATTGCTCCAACATCTTGGCCTTTCTCAGATGCTCTTCAGGCAGGATTCGAGATGACAGCTTACTCAGTTTTAGAGAGTGTTGGCCACCAAGAGGTATGTGTCTGGCTGGGTAACTGCAGGAAGCTAGAGACTCCTGTTGTGGTCACCGTAAGCGGTAAGTCAAGATATAGCAATATCTTTTCACCTGAAATCCTGCGTATTATATAATTGGTGAGCAGAGCAAGCCCACCTAGTTGTGTCAATGGGTCTATTTTTTCTATATATATTTATATGTGATGGACACTATTATTTTACATGAGTTTATGTTAGTTGGGCTCGATCTGCTCGCCAAAAATGCACTGCATTTAGTATTATCACATGTGCCAGAACTGGTACAGCTGGTCCAGTTTGGCTAGTACATTTTGTGGCTGTGCAGGGTAGTGCTGTAGCACGAGTGTTTGACTCAATGCATGTGCCACTGCACTCTCAGCTGACCAGTTTCAATTCAGTTCCAGCACCTCTGAATAGGCAGATACCAATCCTGTGACAATAGCTCTACTGTTAACATCTATTTCAATTGCAGATTTGACTGAAAATGATCATCAGGACGGTAGAAGTAAGTTCACTGTCATTATCTCTACGATTATTTAGTCTCTCATAATTATATGGTGTTTTGCTGCAGTGGATTATGGTGGCCTTCCTTTCAATTTGACATTTGAAAACTGTGACACTCAATGTAGGAATATAACCATCAAGGATGACTCCATAGTCGAGTGGCCAGAGACATTTTCAATCACACTAATAAACTACACCAACTTGATACTGGAACCAAAGACAGCAGTTATATCTATTTATGATGACGGTACATATAGTATGTGTATGTATATATACACTATACATATGAGCCTGTGTTGAATTTACATTCAGATGTAGCTGTGATTGGATTTGAAAAGACATCTTACGAGTTCCAAAGGAGTGAGGGTGTGGTACACGTGTGTGCTGTTGTATTTACTCCAGAAGATGTTAGTTGTCCCATCGAATTTGATTTCTCACTTTTGATAACTATTAATGAAGGAGGTAAAGAATATGGATCAACCCTAACAATGTATATATTTTAGCATTCCTTGTCTCTGTTAAAGTTCCAGAACCTTTGGAATTTCCTCAAAATGTTACAACAGCGTGTAAAGAAATTGACACCACTAGCCTACCATTGGGTGAACATATTGTAACCCTCACGAAGAATGAGGACACTCACCGTGGGATTATCATTAGTCCTGAAAGAGCATCAATTCATATTACTGGTAATGCATTTGAGAATTGTCATAGACTACAAGTCATGTGGTGGTGGTGATAATATTGTTTCCGTCATCTTTTGTTTGCCAGAAACACCCATTGTAAGTCTGGAGCGTACATCATACACTGTTGATGAAGATGTCGGTCATGTAGATGTATGTGCTCTAATAACAAATTCTGAGAGCTGTCCCTTGCAATTTGCCTTTAACGTCACACTCTCAACTAGAGATGACACTGCAGGTACATACATAGTATTATGTATTTAGTGTGGTGGTATTGTCAGTTCCTGATTGACATATTTCTACAGTTGCTGGTGAACATTATGAGAGTGTACCTGGCATCGTGACATTTGATAATTGTGAAAGGATTTGCGTGGAAATACCTATTTTGGATGATGATACGGTGGAAAGGGTGACTACTCGTACATTTAGCATTCATCTGAATAGCATTGATAGCAGGATCAGGATAGACCAAAATGCAGCAGAAGGAAAGGTTGTCATTAGAGATAATGAACAATGTAAGTATTATATCAGTTGCTATATAAACCCTGCATTGTCAAGTGCTTCAACATCTCCTGTTCTTCCTCCTCCAGTTATCAGAGTGGGTTTAAATATGTCAGAATACAATGTCACAGAGGGAGGAGAGAACCCAATCATATGTGCTGAGATTCAGGATCCTCCAGCTAATGTTATGTGTCCAGTTGATTTTGAATTTTTTCTCGCTTTCAACAGTGTTACAGATACTGCAGGTGAAGAATCAGATGACTTCTTACTGTGAGTATTACCGACTGTTTGTTTCTCTCTGTCAGAGGCTCAGCAAGATTACGTGTCCCTGAGTGAGATGGTGGAAATTCCACCATGTAACAGGTCTGTGTGTGTGGAAGCAACTGTAAAGGATGACGACATACTAGAAGGGACAGAGCGATTCTTTGTAACTCTAGACAGGGGTGCTGGAATGAGTGGCAGGATCAGGATTGACACTAATAACAAATCAATAACAATTATTGTGTTTGAAGATGAAGTTGATAGTATGTTATACAGAGTACTGTAGAACTTCAGGTTGAAAACTGCATAAAAATATGTAGTGAGCTCCTGAGCCTGCATATGGCTGTATGTAGTGAGATAGTTACCCTGTAATAACAATATGATATGTATTTTTGGACTTCTCACCCTATAGTGGCTGAAGTGGGAATGGAAAGGACATCATACAATGTTACAGAGGGTGAGGGTGCGATGGTGGAAGTGTGTGCTTCTGTGTACAGTCCCGATGGTAGCTGTCGCATCCAATTCCCCTTTAACATCACTGGCTCAACAAGCAGTGGAACTGCAGGTAATTACATTTCCAGGAACCACAAGAGGAAGATAGTTGATTTAAGGTTTCGTTTGCAGGGTCTTCTGAGGATTATGTTGCGTCAACTTTCACTTTGGAGTTTGATAGATGTCAGATGAAGAGTTGTGTGGATTTGCCCATTGTGAATGATAATGTATTGGAGCTGGACGAGTCATTTCATGTTTCTCTGGAGAGAATTCAGGCTTTGAATAATGCTGACAAGATCAACAGGATTCATATCACATCAGCAAAAGCTGAGATTAATATCATTGACGATGATGGTGGGGATTGTACATATGTGACTTGTTCGAATGCACGTATAGATAGGTACTACATCTTTTTATTATGGGGCATGCATGTTACCCTGCCTTTGCTTCATACTGCACCTTGTTTCCCACGCAATCATCACTGCCTTTGTCTCGTTACTGCATCTTGTTTCTATAGTTTTTGCCTGGATACTTTTTGACCCCGTCATCCCTGTACACAAAATGTTTTGACATTAATTTAACTACTGCATCACTACATCCATCACTACCACTTTCCACATATATACAGCTGCTACAACCACTACCCACACTGCTACTACTACATCCACCCTCATTGTACATTTAGTAGAGCTTCTGTAAGATGCAGTAATGGTAGCCTGAGGCTATTTTTTACAAGATTAACATGGTTTACAGATATTTTATCACAATTTTGATCTTTGGGGTATTAAACTTTACCATCACACCAATTTTACATTTAGTAGAGCTTCTGTTAGTAAGATACAGTAATGCTAGCCTGAGGCTATTTTGTACAAGATTTACATGGTTTACAGAGATTTTATCATAATGTTGATCTTTGGTGTATTAAACTCTATCATCACACCAATTTCCACATTTAGTGGAGCTTTTGTTAGTGAGATACAGTAAAGCTTTCCTGAGGCTATTTGTTGTTATATTACAAGATTTATATTGTTTACAGAGATCTTATCACAAAGTTGATCATTAGTGTATTACACTTTACCATCATACCAATTTCCACATTTAGTGGAGCTTTTGTTAGTGAGATACAGTAATCCTTGCCTGAGGCTATTTGCTGTTATATTACAAGATTTACATTGTTTACAGAGATTTTATCACAACGTTGATCATTGGGGTATTGAACTATACTATCGTAAAAAAATTCACATTTAGCAGACCTTTCATTAGTCAGATATAGGATTGTGTGGCCTCCATTAATAATACATGGCCTGAGGCTATTCTTGTTTATTTTACAAGAAGTACATTGTTTACAAATTTTTAACATGACGATGCACTACCCCCAGTGGAACTACATAACTGTACCAAGTTTCAAGTCCGCGGTGAGACAAATTTCAACTCATGAATAAGACGCTACTACCTACGTATTAGGCATGACGGAAATTAGTACCATAGAATGTAGTCGAGGTAGTCTCACTGCGGGATTGCGCGGCGTGCTGACAGTACAAACACAGACCATCTGGACGTTGATCGGTGCCCGCCCAGGCCCGTGTTTAGTTTATTATGGCTACTTGTCCCTGTGCCCATTAGCCCATTAGCCTCAAATGTAATAGCTCAGAACTCCCAAACACAGATGTCTTAAGCCTTTTCAGACAAACAACCTGCTCCGCCAGTGCTTCTATACACCATAATACCCTCAAAGTATGTAAAATACACAGCTACAGTGACACTCGGAAAATTGTAAAAACTTCAATTTGTTCATCTTCTTGCAATTGCATTAACTTAACAGGTTACACATTGATGTACATAACTACATACAAAAAATCAGTAAAACAAGAGTAAAATATTTTCATTAAAATGTTGAAGGATGTTTTGATATATATATTGTTCCAACATCTTGGCCTTTCTCAGATGCTCTTCAGGCAGGATTCGAGATGACAGCTTACTCGGTTTCAGAGAGTGTTGGCCATCAAGAAGTATGTGTCCGGCTGGGTGACTGCAGGAAGCTAGAGACTCCTGTTGTGGTCACTGTAAGTGGTAAGTCAAGATATTACAATATTTTTTCACCTTAAGTCCTGCATATTATATAATTGGTGAGCAGAGCAAGCCCACCTAGTTGTGGCAATGGGTCTATTTTTTTATATATATATATTTATATGTGATGGACAATAATGTTTTACATGAGTTTATGTTAGTTGGGCTCGATCTGCTCGCCAAAAATGAACTGCATTTAGTATTATCACATGTGCCAGAACTGGTACAGCTGGTCCAGTTTGGCTAGTACATTTTGTGGCTGTGCAGGGTAGTGCTGTAGCACGAGTGTTTGATTCAATGCATGTGCCACTGCACTCCCGGCTGACCAGTTTCAATTCAGTTCCAGCGCCTCTGAATAGGCAGATACCTATCCTGTGACAATAGCTCTACTGTTAACATCTGTTTCAATTGCAGATTTGACTGAAACTGATCATCAGGACAGTAGAAGTAAGTTCACTGTCATTATCTCTACGATTATTTAGTCTCTCATAATTATATGTTGTTTTGCTGCAGTGGATTATGGTGGCCTTCCTTTCAATTTGACAATTAAAAATTGTGACACTCAATGTGGGAATATAACCATCAAGGATGACTCCATAGTAGAGTGGACAGAGACATTTTCTATCACTCTAATAAACTACACCAACTTGATACTGGAACCAAAGACAGCAGTTATATCTATTTATGATGACGGTACATATAGTATGTGTATGTATATATACAGTATACATATGGGCCTGTGTTGAATTTACATTCAGATGTAGCTGTGATTGGATTTGAAAGGGCATCTTACGAGTTCCAAAGGAGTGATGGTGTAGTAAACGTGTGTGCTACTGTGTTTATTCCAGGGGACGTTAGTTGTCCCATCGAATTTGATTTTTCACTTTTGATAAGTATTGATGAAAGAGGTAATGAATATTGATCAACCCTAACAATGTTATTATTTTCCTGTCTCTGTTAAAGTTCCAGAACCTTTGGAATTTCCTCAAAATGTTACAACAGTGTGTAAAGAAATTCATATCACTAGCCTACCATTGGGTGAACATATTGTAACCCTCATGAAGAATGAGGACACTCACCGTGGGATTATCATTAGTCCTGAAAGAACATCAATTCATATTACTGGTAATGCATTTGAGAATTGTCATAGACTACAAGTCATGTGGTGGTGATAATATTGTTTCCATCATCTTTTGTTTGCTAGACACACCCATTGTAAGTCTGGAGCGTACATCATACACTGTTGATGAAGATGTCGGTCATGTAGATATATGTGCTCTTATAATAAATTCTGAGAACTGTCCCTTCCAATTTCCCTTTGATGTCAGACTCTCAACTAGAGATGACACTGCAGGTACATACATAGTATTATGTATTTAGTGTGGTGGTATTGTCAGTTCCTGATTGACATATTTCTACAGTTGCTGGTGAACATTATGACAGTGTACCTGGCATCATGACATTTGATAATTGTGAAAGGGTTTGTGTGGAAATACCCATTTTGGATGATGATATGGTGGAAAGAGTGACTTCTCATACATTTACCATTCATCTGAATAGCATTGATAACAGGACAAAGATAGACCAAAATGCAGCAGAAGGAAGGGTTGTCATTAGAGATAATGAAGAATGTAAGTATATGTTACATCAGTTGATATATAAACCCTGCATTGTCAAGTGCTTCAACATCTCCTGTTCTTCCTCCTCCAGTTATCAGAGTGGGTTTAAATATGTCAGAATACTATGTCACAGAGGGAGGAGAGAACCCAATCATATGTGCTCAGATTCAAGATCCTCCAGCTAGTGTTATGTGTCCAGTTGATTTTGAATTTTTTCTCGCCTTCAACAGTGTTACAGATACTGCAGGTGAAGAATCAGATGACTTCTTACTGTGAGTAGTACTGATTGTTTGTTTCTCTCTGTCAGAGGCTCAGCAAGATTACGTGGCCCTGAGTGAGATGGTGGGAATTCCACCATGTAACAGGTCTGTGTGTGTGGAAGCAACTGTAAAGGATGACGACATACTAGAAGGGACAGAGCAATTCTTTGTAACTCTAGACAGGGGTGCTGGAATGAGTGGCAGGATCAGGATTGACACTAATAACAAATCAATAACAATTATTGTGTTTGAAGATGAAGTTGATGGTATGTTATATAGAACTTCAGGTTGAAAACTGCATAATATATGCAGTGGGCTCCTGAGCCTGTATATGGCTGTATATGTAGTGTGATAGTTACCCTGTCATAACAATATTATTGGACTTCTCACCCTATAGTGGCTGAAGTGGGAATGGAAATGACATTCTACAATGTTACAGAGGGTGAGGGTGTGAGGGAAGTGTGTGCTTCTGTGTACAGTCCCGATGGTAGCTGTCACATCCAATTCCCCTTTAACATCACTGGCTCAACAAGGAGTGGAACTGCAGGTAATCACATTTCCAGGAACCACAAGAGGAAGATAGTTGATATAATGTTTTGTTTGCAGTGTCTTCCGAGGATTATGTTGCGTCAACTTTCACTTTGGAGTTTGATAGATGTCAGATGAAGAGTTGTGTGGATTTGCCCATTGTGAATGATAATGTATTGGAGCTGGACGAGTCATTTCATGTTTCTCTGGAGAGAATTCAGGCTTTGAATAATGCTGACAAGATCAACAGGATTCATATCACATCAACAAAAGCTGAGATTAATATCATTGATGATGATGGTGGGGATTGTACATATGTGACTTGTTCTAATGCACGTATACGGATAGGTGCTACATCTTTTTATTATGGGGCATGCATGTTACCCTGCCTTTGCTTCATACTGCACCTTGTTTCCCACGCAATCATCACTGCCTTGTCTCGTTACTGCATCTTGTTTCTATAGTTTTTGCCTGGATACTTTTTGACCCTGTCATCCCTGTACACAAAATGTTTTGACATTAATTTAACTACTGCATCACTACATCCATCACTACCACTTTCCACATACAGCTGCTACAACCACTACCCACACTGCTACTACTACATCCACCCTCATTGTACATTTAGTAGAGCTTCTGTTAGTAAGATGCAGTAATGGTAGCCTGAGGCTATTTTTTACAAGATTAACATGGTTTACAGATATTTTATCACAATTTTGATCTTTGGGGTATTAAACTTTACCATCACACCAATTTTCACATTTAGTAGAGCTTCTGTTAGTAAGATACAGTAATGCTAGCCTGAGGCTATTTTGTACAAGATTTACATGGTTTACAGAGATTTTATCATGTTGATCTTTGGTGTATTAAGCTCTATCATCACACCAATTTCCACATTTAGTGGAGCTTTTGTTAGTGAGATACAGTAAAGCTTTCCTGAGGTTATTTGTTGTTATATTACAAGATTTATATTGTTTACAGAGATCTTATCACAAAGTTGATCATTAGTGTATTACACTTTACCATCATACCAATTTCCACATTTAGTGGAGCTTTTGTTAGTGAGATACAGTAATCCTTGCCTGAGGCTATTTGTATAAGTTATAGCACCTCTGGGAGGGATGTTGCTGGTTTATTATAAGCACCATACCCGAGGGCGCGTAGCGCCCGATCGAGGGGGAGTGCTTCAGTATAAACCGCAACATCCCGACCAGGGTGCTATAATTCATTTATAGCCGGTTGCTAGGTGGTTCTTGACGTCATGATGCCATATATGGCATGGTTTGCGTAAGCTTGCTCAGTTTGAACGGCGACTAGCTAAGTGTATGTGTACTAGAGAAGCGGAAGATTATATGAATGGAGTCGTGGACTGAGTCAGCTTTTAGCGACGAGGTGGACGAAGGGCCGCGTTAGTCCCCCCATAGTTTTGGAAACCGTCAAGCAGCTGCTAAGGCTCCCGCTCCCCTCAAGTTGTACCTGTGAATTGTGGAACACCTTGTAAAGGCTCAAACTATCCCTGGGTAAGCCCAAAGCTGTGAGCAGCACCGGCGGTAAAGAGCTAGTAGGAAGCGTATGCGTATTAAAAAGTGCTGGCTCTCTCTGACCGCTTTCAATGCTCTGCATACCCTTAGGAGTGCTCCTACTAGCCATCACTCAAACTCGAAAATCAAGCCAGCTGAATAAAACTGCGCAAACTTTGCATGCTCACGTCAATCTGTAACTTCCGTTTTCATCGAACGCATTGAGTATGACATCATGGCTCAGTGAATATTACTGGGCCTACATTAGATATTGACACCTTCACACCAGATATTGACACCTTCACACTAGATATTGTCACCTTCACACCAGATATTGTCACCTTCACACTAGATATTGCACCCTCACACTTCCTGGAGGGCTGTAGTTGATTTATTCCACTACAATAATCTTAGCAACCACCTAGCAACGGGCTATAAGCTGTTACATTACAAGATTTACATTGTTTACAGAGATTTTATCACAACGTTGATCATTGGGGTATTGAACTATACTATCGTAAAAAAATTCACATTTAGCAGACCTTTCATTAGTCAGATATAGGATTGTGTGGCCTCCATTAATAATACATGGCCTGAGGCTATTCTTGTTTATTTTACAAGAAGTACATTGTTTACA
The DNA here is from genome assembly GCA_963970385.1 of Theonella swinhoei. Lineage (NCBI taxonomy): Eukaryota > Metazoa > Porifera > Demospongiae > Tetractinellida > Theonellidae > Theonella > Theonella swinhoei. The sequence continues at coordinate 1,013,299 of OZ019952.1, read as the reverse complement.
AAATTTTTAACATGACGATGCACTACCCTCAGTGGAACTACATAACTGTACCAAGTTTCAAGTCCGCGGTGAGACAAATTTCAACTCATGAATAAGACGCTACTACCTACGTATTAGGCATGACGGAAATTAGTACCATAGAATGTAGTCGAGGTAGTCTCACTGCGGGATTGTGCGGCGTGCTGACAGTACAAACACAGACCATCTGGACGTTGATCGGTGCCCGCCCAGGCCCGTGTTTAGTTTATTATGGCTACTTGTCCCTGTGCCCATTAGCCCATTAGCCTCAAATGTAATAGCTCAGAACTCCCAAACACAGATGTCTTAAGCCTTTTCAGACAAACAACCTGCTCCGCCAGTGCTTCTATACACCATAATACCCTCAAAGTATGTAAAATACACAGCTACAGTGACACTTGGAAAATTGTAAAAACTTCAATTTGTTCATCTTCTTGCAATTGCATTAACTTAACAGGTTACACATTGATGTACATAAATACATGCAAAAAATCAGTAAAACAAGAGTAAAATATTTTCATTAAAATGTTGAAGGATGTTTTGATATATATATTGTTCCAACATCTTGGCCTTTCTCAGATGCTCTTCAGGCAGGATTCGAGATGACAGCTTACTCGGTTTCAGAGAGTGTTGGCCATCAAGAAGTATGTGTCCGGCTGGGTGACTGCAGGAAGCTAGAGACTCCTGTTGTGGTCACCGTAAGTGGTAAGTCAAGATATTGCAATATCTTTTCACCTGAAATCCTGCGTATTATATAATTGGTGAGCAGAGCAAGCCCACCTAGTTGTGTCAATGGGTCGATTTTTTCTATATATATTTATATGTGATGGACAATAATGTTTTACGTGAGTTTATGTTAGTTGGGCTCGATCTGCTCGCCAAAAATGCACTGCATTTAGTATTATCACATGTGCCAGAACTGGTACAGCTGGTCCAGTTTGGCTAGTACATTTTGTGGCTGTGCAGGGTAGTGCTGTAGCACGAGTGTTTGACTCAATGCATGTGCCACTGCACTCCCGGCTGACCAGTTTCAATTCAGTTCCAGCGCCTCTGAATAGGCAGATACCTATCCTGTGACAATAGCTCTACTGTTAACATCTGTTTCAATTGCAGATTTGTCAGAAACTGATCACCAGGACGGTAGAAGTAAGTTCACTGTCATTATCTCTACGATTATTTAGTCTCTCATAATTATATGTTGTTTTGCTGCAGTGGATTATGGTGGCCTTCCTTTCAATTTGACATTTAAAAATTGTGACACTCAATGTGGGAATATAACCATCAAGGATGACTCCATAGTAGAGTGGACAGAGACATTTTCTATCACACTAATAAGCTACACCAACTTGATATTGGAACCAAAGACAGCAGTTATATCTATTTATGATGACGGTACATATAGTGTGTGTATGTATATATACAGTATACATATGGGCCTGTGTTGAATTTACTTTCAGATGTAGCTGTGATTGGATTTGAAAGGACATCTTACGAGTTCCAAAGGAGTGATGGTGTGGTAAACGTGTGTGCTACTGTGTTTATTCCAGGGGACGTTAGTTGTCCCATCGAATTTGATTTCTCACTTTTGATAAGTATTAATGAAAGAGGTAATGAATATTGATCAACCCTAACAATGTTATTATTTTCCTGTCTCTGTTAAAGTTCCAGAACCTTTGGAATTTCCTCAAAATGTTACAACAGTGTGTAAAGAAATTCATATCACTAGCCTACCATTGGGTGAACATATTGTAACCCTCATGAAGAATGAGGACACTCACCGTGGGATTATCATTAGTCCTGAAAGAACATCAATTCATATTACTGGTAATGCATTTGAGAATTGTCATAGACTACAAGTCATGTGGTGGTGATAATATTGTTTCCATCATCTTTTGTTTGCCAGAAACACCCATTGTAGGTCTGGAGCGTACATCATACACTGTTGATGAAGATGTCGGTCATGTAGATGTGTGTGCTCTTATAATAAATTCTGAGAACTGTCCCTTCCAATTTCCCTTTGATGTCAGACTCTCAACTAGAGATGACACTGCAGGTACATACATAGTATTATGTATTTAGTGTGGTGGTGTTGTCAGTTCCTGATTGACATATTTCTACAGTTGCTGGTGAACATTATGGGAGTGTACCTGGCATCATGACATTTGATAATTGTGAAAGGGTTTGTGTGGAAATACCCATTTTGGATGATGATACGGTGGAAAGAGTGACTTCTCATACATTTACCATTCATCTGAATAGCATTGATAGCAGGACAAAGATAGACCAAAACGCAGCAGAAGGAAGGGTTGTCATTAGAGATAATGAAGAATGTAAGTATTACATCAGTTGATATATAAACCCTGCATTGTAAAGTGCTTCAACATCTCCTGTTCTTCCTCCTCCAGTTGTCAGAGTGGGTTTAAATATGTCAGAATACAATGTCACAGAGGGAGGAGAGAACCCAATCATATGTGCTGAGATTCAAGATCCTCCAGCTAATGTTATGTGTCCAGTTGATTTTGAATTTTTTCTTGCTTTCAACAGTGTTACAGATACTGCAGGTGAAGAATCAGATGACTTCTTACTGTGATTAGTACTGATTGTTTGTTTCTCTCTGTCAGAGGCTCAGAAAGATTACGTGGCCCTGAGTGAGATGGTGGGGGTTCCACCATGTAACAGGTCTGTGTGTGTGGAAGCAACTGTAAAGGATGACGACGTACTAGAAGGGACAGAGGGATTCTTTGTAACTCTAGACAGGGGTGCTGGAACGAGTGGCAGGATCAGGATTGACACTAATAACAAATCAATAACAATTATTGTGTTTGAAGATGAAGTTGATGGTATGGAAAAACACGTTTATAGCATACTAGCTAAAAAGATGATTGACTAGAAAGAAGAGAAAGAACCCAGTACCCTCCACAAAACCATAAATAGAATACATTGCGACATGACACACTCACATACATATAATACATTGTGACATGACACATTTACATACGAGAGGCAGGCACCCCGGGTGCCCGGCCTTGAGAACCGGGATGGTAGGTTAAAGAGTCTTTTATGGGCCCAACTCTCCCTACACACCCAGAGTACCAGCCCCCCACACAGACAAACAACAGACAGCAACTTACAGAGGTATAAAATCTTGTATATACACGCGCGCGACTATTCTAATTGAAGCACACCACATATGCACGTGTACTTTATGTGCACATGTAGAAGAATGGTACAGTAGATGTAAAAATATAAATTTATCTATAAAATAATGTTATACAGAGTACTGTAGAACTTCAGGTTGAAAACTGCATAAAATATGTAGTGAGCTCCTGAACCTGTATATGGTTGTATGTAGTGTGATAGTTACCCTGTAATAACAATATGATATATTATTGGACTTCTCATCCTATAGAGGCTGAAGTGGGAATGGAAAGGACATCATACACTGTTACAGAGGGTGAGGGTGCGATGGTGGAAGTGTGTGCTTCTGTGTACAGTCCCGATGGTCGCTGTCGCATCCAATTCCCCTTTAACATCACTGGCTCAACAAGCAGTGGAACTGCAGGTAATTACATTTCCAGGAACCACAAGAGGAAGATAGTTGATTTAAGGTTTCGTTTGCAGGGTCTTCTGAGGATTATGTTGCGTCAACTTTCACTTTGGAGTTTGATAGATGTCAGATGAAGAGTTGTGTGGATTTGCCCATTGTGAATGATAATGTATTGGAGCTGGACGAGTCATTTCATGTTTCTCTGGAGAGAATTCAGGCTTTGAATAACAATAACAAGATCAACAGGATTCATATCACATCAGCAAAAGCTGAGATTAATATCATTGATGATGATGGTGGGGATTGTACATATGTGACTTGTTCTAATGCATGTATAGATAGGTGCTACATCTCTTTATTATGGGGCATGCATGTTACCCTGCCTTTGCTTCTTACTGCACCTTGTTTCCCACGCAATCATCACTGCCTTTGTCTCGTTACTGCATCTTGTTTCTATAGTTTTTGCCTGGATACTTTTTGACCCCGTCATCCCTGTACACAAAATGTTTGACATTAATTTAACTACTGCATCAGTACATCCATCACTACAACTTTCCACATATATACAGCTGCTATAACCACTACCCACACTGCTACTACTACATCCACCCTCATTGTACATTTAGTAGAGCTTCTGTAAGATGCAGTAATGGTAGCCTGAGGCTATTTTTTACAAGATTAACATGGTTTACAGATATTTTATCACAATTTTGATCTTTGGGGTATTAAACTTTATCATCACACCAATTTTCACATTTAGTAGAGCTTCTGTTAGTAAGATACAGTAATGCTAGCCTGAGGCTATTTTGTACAAGATTTACATGGTTTACGGAGATTTTATCATAATGTTGATCTTTGGTGTATTAAGCTCTATCATCACACCAATTTCCACATTTAGTGGAGCTTTTGTTAGTGAGATACAGTAAAGCTTGCCTGAGGCTATTTGTTGTTATATTACAAGATTTACATTGTTTACAGAGATCTTATCGCAACGTTGATCATTGGGGTATTGAATTATACTATCGTAAAAAGTTCACATTTAGCAGACCTTTCATTAGTCAGATATAGGATTGTGTGGCCTCCATTAATAATACATGGCCTGAGGCTGTTCTTGTTTATTTTACAAGAAGTACATTGTTTACAAAATTTTTAACATGACGATGCACTACCCCCAGTGGAACTACATAATTGTACCAAGTTTCATGTTTAGATGTGTTACTGTTATGTTAGTAAGTTACGCTTTTTCAAGTGGAAGAAGAAGAAGAAGAAGAAGATGGAGAATTTACACAATTGACTTTTGTTAATTTAACACCTTTCTCATGCATCAAATTATACCATTTTATAATCACAGTTAGTTTCTGGGTATAGTTACACATTCATGTTAACAAAAGTCCAGTAAGTAGCAAACTGAAAGTGAAAATGATGAAAAACCTTATATGTGGTTTTCAATGGGAATAGACCATAGCAATCCCTATATACACAGTACTACCGTACTGTGTGATAGTACTTGCCACCAAATTAAATAGTTGGTAGACTCTCTGTAGGGATAGCACTGACACATCCATTAATCCATTAGCCTTAACAAAAGAAATGGCACATACCTCTCGATCACAGATCTAGATGTCATAAACCATTTCAGATACACAACCTGCTTCTATACACTATAATAATCTCAAAGTATGTAAAATACCAGCTGCAGTAACACTCAGAAAATTGTAAAAACCCAATTTGTTCATCTTCTTCTAATTTAGTGCAATTGCATTGGTTACACATTGATGTATATAACTACATACAATGAAAATCAATGAAACAAGAGTATGCAGTTTCATTAAAATGTTGAAGAATGGCAGTGCCAAAAACCAGAGAAACAAGGACTGTATATATGCAGCAATACAGGGGACAATGGCATATATATTCATTGTGGGATTAGGATTAGTTCTGATACTTTAAGGTAACAATTATTTGCAGGTACATTTTTTGCGGATTTAGGATTCTCTGTGCATTTATTGGTATCAAATTTTGCTATTGCTAGCCACCCTCGGCAGCGCGCAGAGAGGGCCAATATGTGTTGGCTTACCAGGACCAGACTCTTCCCGTTTGTGCTGCGAGAACGCATCAGAAGTTACAAGAAGGGCATTTTATATCTACTTAGCCTTTCTTGGACCATGTCGCTGCCATAGTCCCTGCACATTCGATCCTGTGTAATAATGCGTGCATGCGTTTATGTGCATGCGTTTATGTGTGTGTGACGCCGATCCAAATTTTTGCGAGTATTAAATCTTGCGTTTTGGTGCAAATCTGCAGAAATATCAAACTTTAGTACCCGCAAAAAATAGTCACCTTAAGGTAGAAGAACAGTATCAATTCATGTTACTAGCATTTGAGAATTACATTATGAACTCATGTGGTGTTTATAATATTGTTTCCATTATCTTTTGTTTGCCAGACACACCCATTGTAAGTCTGGAGGATACATCATACACTGTTAATGAAGATGTCGGTCATGTAAATGTATGTGCTCTAATAACAAATTCTGAGAGCTGTCCCTTGCAATTTGTCTTTACCATCACACTCTCAACTAGAGATGAAACAGCAGGTACATACTATTACATAGTATTATGTATTTAGTGTGGTGGTATTGTTAGTTCCTGATTGATATATTTCTGCAGTTGCTGGTGAACATTATGGGAGTGTACCTGGCATTATGACATTTAATGAATGTGAAAAGATTTGTATGGGAATACCCATTTTGGATGATGATACGGTGGAAAAGGTGACTACTCGTACATTTAGCATTCATCTGACTAGCACTGATAACAGGATCAGGATAGACCAAAACTTAGCAGATGGAAAGGTTGTCATTAGAGATAATGAACGATGTAAGTATTATATACATCATTGTCAGCTGCTTCAACATCTCCTGTTCTTCCTCCTCCAGTTATCAGAGTGGGTTTAAATATGTCAGAATACAATGTCACAGAGGGAGGAGAGAACCCAATTATATGTGCTGAGATTCAGGATCCTCCAGCTAGTGTTATGTGTCCAGTTAATTTTGAATTTTTTCTGGCGTTCAACAGTATTTCAGATACTGCAGGTGAAGAATCAGATAAATTCTTACTGTGAGTAGTACTGATTGTTTGTTTCTCTCTGTCAGTGGCTCAGCAAGATTACGTGGGCCTGAGTGAGATGGTAGTGGTTCCACCATGTAATAGGTCTGTGTGTGTGGAAGCAACTCTAAAGGATGACGACGTACTAGAAGGGACAGAGCGATTCTTTGTAATTCTAGACAGGGGTGCTGGACCGAGTGGCAGGATCAGGATTGACACTAATAACAAATTAATGACAATTATTGTGTTTGAAGATGAAGTTGATGGTATGTTATACACAGTACTGTAGAACTTCAGGTTGAAAACTGCATAAATATATGCAGTGGGCTCCTAAGCCTGCATATGGCTGTATGTAGTGAGATAGTTACCCTGTAATAACAATATGATATATTATTGGACTTCTCATCCTATAGAGGCTGAAGTAGGAATGGAAATGACATCCTACAATGTTACAGAGGGCGAGGGTGTGAGGGAAGTGTGTGCTTCTGTGTACAGTCCCGATGGTCGCTGTCACATCCAATTCCCCTTTAACATCACTGGCTCAACAAGGAGTGGAACTGCAGGTAATCACATTTCCAGGAACCACAAGACGAAGATAGTTGATTTAATGTTTCATTTGCAGGGTCTTCCGAGGATTATGTTGCGTCAACTTTCACTTTGGAGTTTGTTAGATGTCAGATGAAGAGTTGTGTGGATTTGCCCATTGTGAATGATGATGTATTGGAGCTGGACGAGTCATTTCATGTTTCTCTGGAGAGAATTCAGGCTTTGAATAATGCTGACAAGATCAACAGGATTCATATCACATCAGCAAAAGCTGAGATTAATATCATTGACGATGATGGTGGGGTTTGTACATATGTGACTTGTTCTAATGCACGTATAGATAGGTGCTACATCTTTTTATTATGGGGCATGCATGTTACCCTGTCTTTGCTTCTTACTGCACCTTGTTTCCCACGCAATCATCACTGCCTTTGTCTCGTTACTGCATCTTGTTTCTATAGTTTTTGCCTGGATACTTTTTGACCCCGTCATCCCTGTACACAAAATGTTTTGACATTAATTTAACTACTGCATCAGTACATTAGAGAAACATGAAATGACTCGTCCAGCTCCAATACATCACTACCACTTTCCACATACAGCTGCTACAACCACTACCCACACTGCTACTACTACATCCACCCTCATTGTACCATCTATGTCCACCCACGTGACTACAGTTACATCTACTCGCCTTGTTTCATCCACCATTACCTCCACTTTCACTAGTACATCTACTCGTATATCCACATCCACAACCACTTCCACTAGCATTGTTCCATCTACTACCACTAGAACAGAGACGTTCACTGCCACCCACACTTCTACTACTACATCCACAGCCACCTACTCAATTTGTCCAACTCCAACTCCAGTCGCTACCATAGCCCCAGGTCAGTCTGCATGTATACGAAGACAGAGATGAGTATACAATCCACATTATATGTATGTATAAGTGTTATAATGAAGCCATTTTTCCAGATCTTGCTTATTTGGAGACTAATATATCAGTGACTGTATCTGGTAGTACTGCGGTTGTATGTGTGGAGACAGAAGGTGCTACTACTATCAAACTAATCCTGAGGGATGCCAGAGAACAACGCTACACCAGAGAAAGTGAGATACACACTGCCAAAAAATTAAAGGTGGTTTTAACCCTTCTGTGGCTGTTTGAGTTGCAACTTGAGTATACTATAGCTACAGCTGGCAAATGCTTTCTACATTAAAGACATAGAGCTATGAGCAACCTGGCTTCTGAAAATCACCAACTACTAGTGATTTGAGAGACTCAACCACATGACGACTCAGGAATGTATGTAGTAATATAGCAATTCATCGAGTTTCCCTCTCGTTAACAAATTTGGTAACAGTAAAACCTCAGCTGCATGTAGTGGTCTCAGTTGCATGTTTTGTTATAATTATACTGCCACTGTATACCTCCGTTAATAAGGAGAAACTCAATGATGGCTATACTTCTACATTCCCAAGTTGTCATGTATTTGTTGGCATACAGCAGTGGCGGATCTAGGGAGGGTTCAGAGGTTTCCACTGAAACCCCCTTTTGATGCGACTGTATAATAGCTCACATCTCACGAACACGCGCAGCTGACTTACTATAGATTTCATGCGTTCGTCGCGCGTGAGCGGCGCTAGCACGCTATAAATATGTACGGACGCCTAGAGCCTATATTCACAGCGATTATCGATCTTCAAGGGATTTCCATCTCTCAACTTTTCACTTACATGTCAAACTTTAGTACCCTTTACTCCATAACTGAAACTGGGCAGGGGTGACAACAAGGTTACGTGTACGCACGCGGACGTAACTCCGCGTTTCGCGCGTGCATATAATTAACTGGGTGTGGCTTCAAAACTCGCGCGACATGCTACCCCCTTTATAAAATCCTAAATCCACCACTGTACAGGTGTAAAGAAAGTTCAGCAAACCATGCAGGAGGTTATTAAATTAAGAAGCCAGGTTACTCAAAGTCAAAAGTCATGCCACTTCTAATTTGTTGTTTCTCACTCATTAAAAAGGAATTTAGTGGCCCTAGTACACAGGTTAAAACAACCTTTAACTTTTTGCAGTGCACTGACTGATTAACTTTTTTTTAGAACCGGAATATTATATAGTCTATACCACATGGAAGCATTAATTTGAGCTACTTTTCCCCTTTTCCCTGCTCTCCTCTCCACATACAGTCGGAGATTCCTCTGGATGTAGTACCTTTACTGGGCTGCCAGATGGGGTTCATCGTGTGAGAGCCATATCTCGAGATAAAGTGTCTGGTGACAACAGTAAGAAGTTCATATCTGATTTCTTCTACTTTTTTACGGACAGTGTGTCATGAACAATGAGTAAATTGAGACAGTGGATTGAACCTTCCTTGTGTGAATATAGCATACAGATATGGAATAGTGTGCCATTAACAAAGAGTAAAATTGGACAGTATAAAATAGTGGATTGTATATAGCATGTATGGATAGTGTGTTGTGCAACAGAGTAAAATTGGAACAAGTATCAAATATATATTGATGTGGTTGGACTGACTCCTACAAGCTGGTCAAGGTCCAGGAATCCACAGAGACCCTGCCAACCTGTGTTGGTGTAATACATAGAACTGTGACCACGCACCAGCTCTCAAGGTTTAGCAAGTTGCCAACGTCGAAAGTAGATGTATGTAGCTCGTGTTGTCGATTCTAAAACTGTGCTTCTATCATACGCAAGGCCACATAAAGTAAATTCATAGTTTCTCATCCTTCCGGTTTCTTAATTTCAATGCGGCGGGAGGGTACCTGATTTTACTTACTACTCGTATAGGCCGTGAGGAATTCTTGCGCATGCGCGAATGGTCGCCATTTCTCCTCATCCCAAATCCTCCTGGGAACTAAAGCCGGCTCGATCACAGTTACTAGCCCCTGAATGATTCTCTTAGCCTCGTTCCCAGGCCCACTCCCGCTACGCGCATATTTATTGTACGGACCTTTGCGTCCATCGGTTCTAAGATTGCGTAGCGGGGGAGAGCCTGGGAACGAGGCTATGATTCTCTATAGAAGACTATATATACCACTAGAAGCTAGTCCCATCCCACGAGATGGGATTATGGACACGCCCTATTATTTTAGCTGTATGCGACAGGCGGGCGGGGATGAGAAACTAAATATTAACTTTATCTGACCCAAGAGAGAGCTTTGCAGGGTATTGTAGAGGATTTTACAGTCAAGTGTAAAGTGTTTAATGTGTCATGAGAATAATTTAAAGAATAATAGGCAAATTTTGTGGGAAATTCAGAATGGCACTTTTTTGGGAATAATAGGCTCAAGCCTAGTAACCGTGGTCTGCGCAGTGCTCGCAGCAATTGACGGATAACCGTCGGAATGTTCATGTATACTAATTGTAGAGAATGTCCTGTGTGGTTTTCATACTCTCCTTCACCAGGTACGTAGCTACGACCACAAATTCCTGGAGCGCAGAGATGCAGCATGTAGCATAAATCAAACTGTATAAAACGGTTATTTTCTTTATCGTACGTACGTACGTAGCTCTCCACTGTCCAACTCTTGAGCGCAAGAAAAGATGGCTTTTGCAATGCGCCGCAAGGTGGTGCTGGTTTGCCTGCTACTAGCAGTAGTTCAACGAACTCTGGGTCAGAGAATCAGTACTGGCAAGGATTTGCCGTGCGAACAGCCAGGTGAAGACCCAGATCCCAACAACGACAGAGACAATCTGTCCTGTCCTCTTTTGAACCAGAACGAACTGCAGTGTTATTCAAGGGCAATGCTGTGTGATGGCAACCCAGACTGCGATGGTGGTTCTGATGAGGGCACAAACCTTGCAGCACTGGAGTGTAGTAAGTTACGGGATAGTGCGACCAGTTAACACTTGAAGGCTGCATAATGCGCATTCATTTCGTGCATACCTAGCTTGTTGAGGCTGACTTAGTAGTAGGGGACTAGCTATATATAGCTTGGCTAGTGTTATCCTCTGGCCTACGTATACCTTGCCAGTTGGACCGCTTAGTAAGAGGCGTTGATCGAGTATCCGGATGGCGGCCGCGGGTTTACTAACGGGTTACGCATCCAGGCGGAACATATACACAGGAGAGCCAGTAGTCCTCCAGTTGATTGATCCCCATTCTCTCATAACCCTATACAGATAGTCCAGGGGGTCCAAGGTTCACATGTAGTCCAGGCTTCTTTATTGATGTCAGCAAGCTCTGTGATGGCAATAGGGATTGTGCGAATGGAGATGACGAGACCATTACACTGTGCGAGAGTGAGTCAGTATATAATATATGGTTGTTGGACACCACTATCATTTGTATCTATCTCTGATTGGACTACAGATAAATGTCTTCTACCTCACTATGGAGGGTGTTTCGGAACTAGAGAATGCATATCATCTGAATTTGATGTCACCTGTGGGGCCTGCCTTGATGGCTTTAATGATTTGTCTGGTTTGTGTGCTGGTAAGTTATACAACTATAGGAATGTCCAAACAATGTGCATGGAAATGTGACCTATATAGCTACATAAAGATGATGTTAACTGTAAACTGTGTCTATTTCCAACAGTTCAAATTCAGCTTGAGAGAAACATTTACACTGCAAGTGAAGTAAATGAAGAATCTGAAGAAATATGTGCTGTAATTATTGCTGCCTCTAATACTGATATAAATGTGACAAATGCATTAATGCAAATTGGTATAACAACAATCATTGGAACAATCACACCAAGAGAAGTAGGAGGAGCTAATGCTGCCACAGGTAAATTTGTGCACCTTGTACAATGTGCACTTTGTATATACCACTTGATTTTTTCAGCTTGATACATTTTTAGCAACCACTGATTTTGATGCACAAGAAATGACTGTGACTCTGAGTTCATCCCAGCCAAGGGACTGCATTGAGATAGCCATAGTCAATGATGTCATTGCAGAGCCCAACGAAGTATTTGAAGTTGTCCTAACCACCGACACTGATGATGCTGTTGTACTTGATGGTGCAGACACAGCTACAATTACTATCACCGATAATGATATTGGTAAGTATGTGTGTAATTAGACGGCTCTCTAACCTCTACCAGCACCAGCATTGGACATTATCTGTCCTCCCTAATCATTTAACACTACAACCTTTCAATGGGTTGTCCTAGTTACAAGTTGAGTATAGACTCACTGTGTACTAGAGCCACTAAATTCTTTGTTAATGAGTGGGAACTCTGTGTCAATGAATGCACTAAAGTGCCCACTAAAGTCCTCGGCGACGCGTGCGTGAAAACGCACGCGCTATAAATGCGCATGCGTGGTTTCCAAATGGCCGGCTTCAGCGAAAAACCCACAAATTTTGACCTTGGTTGCCCGCTGATACGTGACAGTATTTTCAGGACGAACAGACGCTACAGAGGTGAGATGTGACTTAACAGACAGACAGACACACACGTACAGTAACCCTCGCTGCGCATGCGCGCCGAGGATAATTAGAAACCTGCAGCTGGCTTCTGAAAACAACCCCTCCCTGCATGATTTGCTGAACCTTGTATGCCAACAAATACATAGCAACTTGGGAATGTATAAGTTCAAAGAAGTAATAGTATAGCCATTATTGAGTTTCTCCTCATTAACAAAGAATGGCAATATTACGTAATGCTTTATAACTGAACATGCAAACTGATCGTGAGACCACAACAATCTTTACTCTTCATAGTGATGTGTCCTACTGCTACTAAACATAGGTTAGATTTGCAATCTAAGTATGTAGACAATATTCGTTCACTTTCGGCCATCACACGCGGCCCAACTCTCATCATATTATATGCATGCGTACAAAAAGTGGGTGTGTGACAGTGATTGCACGATACTATAATAGGGATCTACGTGAAGGCTTCGGGCCCTTAGTAGCGTCCGAGCGTAGCTGCAGCTCAGGGCCCTTTTATATCACGTAAATCCTGACGCGCCACGTCTAGCCTATATGACAGTGGCGTAGGAAGATGGGAGGGCGCCAACCTGAATTTTGAATGCGCGCATGCGCGCGCGTACTATGCGAACAGAATTTTCGTATGCGATCGCGCGCGAATACGTACCTGCCATATGAACGCTCCTGGCTGACCCAGCGTCTCGCGTTTACACCTAGCCAAGCATGCAATCGTACAGAAGATGAAGGGGTCGCTAGCCGTCTAGCAGAAAATAAAGGGGACGCCAACCCCCAGAACCCCCGTGGTTCCTACGCCACTGATTATGTAGATCATGTGGTAAGTCAAACAAGTGATTTCTGTAATTCATGTAAGCCAGAGGTCAACTATAGTCCTAGGAACAGAATAGTGACAGATCTTTACTTCTCTAGTGGCTACGGTAGGCCTGGAGAAGACATACTACCTAGCTTCAGAGGGAACTGCAGTAGAGATTTGTGTCACTGTGAAGGGATCTTCTGTCGAGTGTCCCATTACTGTCACACTAACAGCTACAGATGGCACTGCAGGTATGTAGTCAATGTATGGTGCTATGTACTGATCATTTGCAAATTCCATTTCATTCTCAGTGGCTCCTAATGATTACATTCAAAATACTCCTGTTACCCTGGAATTTTTGAAGTGTGAGAGTACTAAATGCCACTGTATAGAGCTAGTGGAGGATATTATATCAGAGAATATTGAGACATTTTATGTTACTCTTGAGGGGGATTCTGGTCTGGATGGGAGTGGAATTACTCTGGATCCAGTGAAAGGACAAGTTGACATTATTGATAACATGAATTGTAAGTATGCTTGCTTGTAAGCAGGTGTAGAGTATATTTTGTGATGTATGTGCAATTTCCCGAGTCATTTATGTGTACACACAGGCAATGCCTGGAAGATGGCATGCAATTATAACATGTGTAGCCCCACCCATCTCTACTTTCAAGGAGTTACGAATGTTTTGATGCATGCCATCATCCCTGCATTGCCTGGATACCTTCCAGCCCTGTTATCTCTTTCATGAAAATGTTTTAACATTTATTACTACATCACAACAAACATACAGCTGCTACAACTACATATACATTTACCACTATACCCACACTACTACTACTGTATACGTTCCCACAGTGACCTTGACCATATGCCACTTTAAAGATAAGCATATTTACCATTTAATTCTTAACTCCTATATATTCAGTACCAGAACTCGTGACTTCCATATCGGTCGCTGTATCTGGTAATAGTGCCGTTGTCTGTGTGGAGGCTGAGGATGATGCTACTATCAAAATAATACTGACAGATGTCACACATCAATGCCACATCACAAATCGTGAGATTTTTTAACTGAGATTTTCCCCTTACTGCTTTAGTAGATATCTTCTGTACTCACCATATTACTAGCGCAGGAATATTAGAGAGTCGGTAGACTCTCTATGTAGGGATGGCGCCGACAGGACACGCCCATTTCCCAAAATAGAATGGCTCAGAACTCCCAAACGCGGCAGTTACAAACCCTTTTGGACACATACACGTACTCTACGAGTGATTCTGTACCCGCTAAGACCCTCAAAGTACGTAAAATACACAGCTACAATGACTTACGGAAGTTGCCACACACCCCTTTTTGGATTTTTTTGTTCATCATCTTCTTCTTCTTCTTCTTCTTCAGTTGAACTGGCCTACCGCAAAAGCGGCACAAGTACTGTCCTCGGTTTATACATGAAACGACTCCTTTCCCTTGCGTGCGTGATCCTTGACCAAGAGAATCTTCGTAACTTTACTCAGGGCTCTGTAATCGCAAATTTTCCTTATTTGTTGGAAGCCATTTCTATATGGTCACGTGCAAACGTTTCATAGAAAGGTGGGGCTCAAGCGCGCGCAGGTCCGCGGGAGTAGAAGCGGGTGGGGCTCGTGCGAAGACAAGCAAGTAGGGATTACTCTACGTACAGAAATGGACACTGTAGGTACCCAAGAAAAACTAGTAAAACAAGTGTAAAAAACATTTCATTAAAATGTTAAAGGATGTAGGGATGGTAGTGCCAAAAATTAAAGGAACAAGATTGTAATAAGTTATTAACCCAAATGGTGCACAGTGAACAACTGATTATGATATGACAATTTATGTATATACTTTGGAGTTCAGAGTTCACGCTACCACAAAGATGAATTACAATTCATGTATGCAGACAAGGGATAATTGCATGCAACAATAACAACATGCGTAACCCCTCCCTACATTTTATTTCATGGGGTTACGCATGTTGTTATTGTTGCATGCAATTATCCCTTGTCTGCATACATGAATTGTAATTCATCTTTGTGGTAGCGTGAACTCTGAACTCCAAAGTATATACATAAATTGTCATATCATAATCAGTTGTTCACTGTGCACCATTTGGGTTAATAACTTATTACAATCTTGTTCCTTTAATTTTTGGCACTACCATCCCTACATCCTTTAACATTTTAATGAAATGTTTTTTACACTTTATAATGATCATAGGAGTAGGAACAGAGGGACAAGGGGCCTGTACCCCCAATATTTTAGGAGGGGACTACCCAGCTATTTATTTGAGTCAAGCATATGCAATCCAGTAGACATTGTTACTGGCCAACAGACAAATTGGTCAGGTTTGAAAAGTTTTATCTTCCTATTCCACTGTTGGCTAAGTCACAGCTACAGCAATGAAACTGAAGCGGTCTGTTCTAGAATAATAGGAATTGTCAAAATAGTACAAATTCGGAAGGTTGGGTATTTAGAATTATCCCTTTGGTTTGAACCACGATATTAATATGTGTTTGGTGGATGTGGAGGGGGTAAAATATAGTCAGGGGCATGAGATACTATTTCCCTTTTCCCTTCTCCCCTCTCTACATACAGCCAGAGATTCCTCCGGATGTAGTACCTTTACTGGGTTACCAGCTGGGAGACATGGTGTGAGAGTGTTTGTTGACAATAATAAGTTCAAATCTGGTTTCTTCTACTTTACTACATCATGAGACAGTGAATTGAACCTTCTAGTGTGTGTAGCATGTTGATCGCATACTGACATTGATATGCATAATATTATACAAGTGTGAAAAACATTTCATTAAAATGTTAAAGGTGTAGGGATGACAATGCTAAAAAGTACAGAAACAAGATGCAGTATATGCCAGCAAAACCAGTGATGATGGCATGAGAAATAAGGAGCAGCATGAAGGCAAAGGCAAAGGATAGGCATGTAACAATCATAACATGTGTAACCCCATAAAAAAAAGATGCAGGGAGGGGTGATTGTATATCACATGTACAGATATGGATAGTGTGTAGTAAAATATCAAATATTGGTGTGGTTGGACTGATCATATACATGATGACCTACTATAGCATCTCAGTATAGTGCATAGTTCTTCATCGTTCACTTATCCATTTCACATATGCTCAGCAGAAGGGAGTGGGTCATTCCACACATGCCCTGAGTGTCACATGACACAGCTACGCTCAAAGAACTGACACTGCCAAAACAACAATCACAAGATGCTACTAAGGAAGTGACATCACATAACGTATACATGTATTGAAATTAGCTACTATACTTTCAGGGGCGAGAACTCTAGATCTGGAAATAAATGAGCTAAAATAATAGGGCGTGTCCATAATCCCATCCTGTGGGATGGGATTAGGGCAGTGTAGGGTATCCAGAGGCAGTAAAGGCTTCATTGCCATGCAAAGGGATTACATGTGGCTGATAATTGATGGTCATTACATAGCACTGTCATAGAGCTGTGTGATGGCTACCAGAAGTGTGGTGACAACTGCCCCAGATTTTGTATGGTGAGGCTCAGAATACTTGTATTTTATACAGACTGTAGCTGACCTCTGCACTCTTGTGGGACAAAAGATGTCTGTTTACTGAGGTGTTCTAACTTCATTGAGTCTTATTTAGAGGGCTCCATTGGATTTTGTGACTTGTTGTAACATCATACGAGCTAAAGTATTGTTCTATCCTTGCAGGTAAATCGGATGGAGCCCATGAATGTATTCATACAAAGGGTTCTGTGGCTGTTACTTGATGGTCGTTCACAGAGCCCAAGCATAATGTTTCCAGGCTTCTGACTGACATTATGCATTTCAATGAGGCACAATATCCTAAGCCCAATGAGAAAAGCTTATACGAGACTGCACTTTGATTCCCTTTTAGGAGAAGTGCAACATATCTTGCATATACATGAGGCTGCCAATTTTTCTTTGAAAAATGACTCTTTCGGGCGAGTTGTGTTGTGTTGCTTGGCCTTTCTGTTGTGTTTTTGTTATTGCCTTGCCTTTGTCAGCATCGGATTGTTCATGACATTGTATATTTGTACAGGATATTGCTTTTCAATTGACTCATTTCACAATATTTTGATACAGCACAATAATATATTATTATATCTACGTATACTCCATATGTCAGAGTACAGTTCTGAGTGTCTCCCCTAACACAGCTACCTTGGGGGTAGTGGGAACTGAGAAGCTGAGTGGACTTTAGGATCTTCTTCAAAGAGTTATTGATGCACTATATAGTGGGGAGGATGTGCCTGTATGAATCCAGAATCTGAGACAGAATGGCTGTTGCATTTCTGAGTTCTTTGTAGACACTTTTGAGTGAGGGTATTCCGTCATAGTCACTGATGAGCAAACAACAAAATACACCTGGTCACAATGTGGTCCAGGATTAATGCTGCAGTGCATATAATGAAGAATGGTGTCAAGGAGTGTTGTAAAAAGCATTTTGGATAAAAATGAAGTGTATCAATGTATTAAGTTTTATGGCTGACTGAATTATACACAAGACAGTCCGTAGTTATCTATGCTCAAGGCTAGTCATATCTAATATGAGACACAAACCCATACATATCCTGAAGCACGCAGTTGCACATCTGGCACCATGCACTAATGATTCATGTACGGTGGTAAGCCTACATGATACAGGGCAGTAAAAGGTCAGCTTATATTGTCCTTCATACCTCCTCCATGATCTTCAACTAGATAGATAGATAATATAATAGATCGGCAATGAGGACCGATCGCTCGATAGTAATTGATGGATCGATCGATTTTTCGGATCGATCGATTTTCCGGACCAATCGGTCGATTTTGCGGACCGATCTATCGGTTTTGCAGATCAATCGGTCGGTTTTGCGGATCGGTCGATCGATTTTGCAGATCGATCGGTCGGTTTTGCAGATCGGTCGATCGATTTGGAGGATCGATCACTCGGATTTTGAACGGCGCACCATACGCCTTCAGCATCGTGCTCGAGGAAACAGTGGTCTTGCGCATGCGCATTAGTGCAAAAACACGGAAATTTTAGTATACGGATTAATTTCCTACCTTCTGTCGCCATTTGCAAAAGAAATGTTTGCGGCTGCCTATTTGACTAGAAAGTTTTACAGCTGCTAGTGTTATTGACTAACGTAGTTTGTGTGGAGCCAGCTGCCATGTAGGGTGTCGCCCCAATTGAGACGTAGTCAGTCTTGAAGTACAGACAAGAGAAGATATGGCTGCTCGTTTCGTGAAAAAGAAACGTAAGTGTGTGAGTTGTGAGGTCCTTAAACATGTTAAGTGGTTTGTAGTCCGACCCTCCCCTCAATACTAATGCCATAGTGCCATTAATTTTTATTTTGCTAAGACCCCCGTTGCCCCCGCCCCCGTGGGCCCCCCTTAAAAGAAGCCGTGATATTTGTGATGGTAGTAATTTTGTTGGTAAGTGTGTGGTGTGTTATCTGCTGTAGATATGACCTTCACTCCAATGAATGTCCTCCGAGCAGTACGGGAGGTGAAGGATACTGATCTTCTGGGGGCCTATCTGGGTGTCCCTGTGTCTAAACAAGATGAAATTAAGAGACAGTTCTCAAGTGAGGCTCAACAAAGAAAGGCATACATCAACTATTTCATTGAACACAACCCAGAGGCCAGCTGGAAAAGTGTGATATGTGCTCTGGATAGGATGGACCAACCAGATAGTGTAGAGGCTGCAGACAACATCCGTCATCTGGCGGAGGCTGTCCCAGGTAGGGCAGGTAGCTAGAGGCTGTGTGCAGGAGGGAGGGTTTAACATGATGTAGATGAAGGGATGAGTGGATGGAGTCCACTTGGCATGTATGTAGAGTGTACATGTACATGATGTTGTGGAGTGGATGATGGTAGAGCCAGCCTCCTGTACTAAGAGATGATGAATACTAATGAATGGACTCCACTCTTCATTCCACCACTTTTGTGTGTGGAGCATATGTAGAGTGGGAAATGGAGTAGAGCACTAGTCAATGATTATGTCCTACTCTCTGTGCAGACCCCACATTCACTATCAACAACCTGTGGATGGTTACGACATCTGTCAAGAAATGGGAGAAGCTGGGAGATTATTATTGTGGTCTGGGCGTTCCTGGTGCTGTGATAAACAAAATCAAGTCCAATACTGCATACAAGACAGAGGAAGAGAAGAAGGAGGCACTACTGCTCTACTATCTCCACACTGTAGCTAGGGCCTCATGGCAGAATGTTGCAGGAGCACTGCACTGGATGGAGGAGGTGACAGCATTGGAGGCTGTGAATGTGTTCCTGCAATCCACACCAGCTGGTGAGTTGATCTTCCAGGGTACAGAGATAATTTGGTAAATATCCATTCCAGGTAGATGAGTGTTGTGGGTTGAAGTGGCGGCCGAGGAGAATTTGTGTCCATAATTTCCTAGGTTGTGTTTAGTGTGTAGACTGTCCCTATGATGGGTGTTTGTGAAGATGTAGTGTAGAGTTGTGTAGTGAGTGTCTCCATCTCTGTTTCTCCTGTTGTGTTCCCAGAGCTCAGTCTCACTTCACACAACCTCTCAACTGTACTGGACAGCATGGATGATGATCTGTGGAATTGGTTTAGTGGTGATGTAAACATACCACGGTCTGAGGTGGAGAGGATCAGGTCAAAGTATTCCAGTGCCAAGGAGCGCAAACAGGCAGCCATTGACTACCTCATCTCTTCACATCCAGCACCTTCCTGGAGACTTGTGGCACGTGTACTGTATCAGATGGTGACATATCAATATGATGAAAGTCCTCACAGAGCATTGGCTCATCTCCAGCAGCTGTTTCCCACAGGTACATGTTGTAGTTTTTGGTATCCACCAGATCTGTACTGTATATACAGTATGGATCAGATGTAAGGTATAACGGGAACATACACCTGGAGAGGAACGTGTTCCCGTCTAGCTGTACACCTGTCTAAACTGTAAATGCTCTCGAGCGAAGCCAGCTAGACGGGAGAGCATTCCCCTCTAGGTGTAAACGGGTGTACAGCTAGATGGGAGAGCGTTCCCCTCCAGGTGTAAACGGGCGTACAGCTAGACGGGAGAGCGTTCCCCTCCAGGTGTAAACGGGTGTACAGCTAGACGGGAGAGCGTTCCCCTCCAGGTGGAAACGGGCGTACAGCTAGACGGGAGAGCGTCCCCCTCCAGGTGGAAACGGGCGTACAGCTAGACGGGAGAGCGTTCCCCTCCGGGTGTAAACGGGTGTACAGCTAGATGGGAGAGCGTTCCCCCCAGGTGTAAACGGGCGTACAGCTAGACGGGAGAGCGTTCCCCTCCAGGTGTAAACGGGCGTACCGCTAGACGGGAGAACGTTCCTCTCCAGGTGTAAGCGGCGTACCACGTTTAACGAGCGCCTAGGAATGCTGGTGTGACCTTTGATCTTCATGCTAAATTAGTAAAGCCACTACCATATTTGGGTTTAGCACGTGTACATGTACGTGTACAAGAGAGAGTAGTAGTAGTGTACATGGGAGTTACATTACATTGTGTTGTGTTGCTGTGTGACATTGAAGTCTCTATGTATATAGCTGGTCTATCAAATGTGAGGTACATGTAGCCTCAGTCAAGATGTAAATGAAGCCATGTCCCCGTTGATTCAGCCGTTATAGCCAAGCTTCTTTATATTTTGTACATGAAAATCAGCGCAGTGTGTACTGGGCTTTAATTAGAACTTTATCATACACGTATATAGGAATTGTTCCACTCCCACCTCAATAGAGAGTAGTACCTTGATGGAGTCTGGCTAGTGAGACTACAGGAAGAAAAGACTTAGAACAATAGCTAGCTTTATGAGCCTCAATCAATGTGAACCAGGTTCCTAGGTCAGCAGTCAGGACTGGTGAGGTTGTGACCTTGGTTTATTACATGTTGGTGTACAGGTCTTACCTCTTTCATGTGACTGTGGGATAGATTGTAGTGTACATGTTTTCTCCATGTAGGCAGTCATCGTTCCAGACATCGTTCCAAACTGATCTATGAGCAAGAGATGAAACGAGGCCACATTGAACTGGACATCGACAAAGTGGTGATGTTCGGTATCGCTGGGAGCGGTAAAACGTGTGCCCTCGCCGTAATGCTTGGAGACGACCCTCCCGACGTGACATGCAGCACCCCGTTAATGAAGAGACCCGTTGAAGTACTCTTCATGGACGTGGACAAGAAGCTTCATTGGAAGATCAAGACACTGCAAGAAGTCAACGAATCCATTGCCGAAATTATCCGTTCGCGAATGCCAAAGGAAGCAGCAGAGGCACTAGTGAGCAGTGCCAGCCCAACCTCCCCCAGCCAGCAGCCTCCCCACTCCACAGCCGACCAGTCATTCCAACCGACACCAGAGGAGACAACTACCACAACATCTGAAGCAGCCAGGGAGATTCCAACACTCCCCAAGAAGAAGCCCACTGGCAAAGTACAGTCCAAGGCAGAAGGGAGTCTGGATTATGTGCTGCAGTCGACCGACATGGACGAGGAGTTTGTCTCCCTCATCAACACTTCTCCTCCCTCCTCGGAGCCCATCCTCCGACTGAGGCAGATTCTTGTGCTGGACTCGGGTGGGCAGCCTCACTTTCACGAACTGATTCCCGTGTTCCTGAATGGTGCATCCGACTTTGTCTACGTCTTCAAGGTCCACGAGTCCCTGGATATACAATCCATGATCCGCTATTTCAAAGAGGGTAAGCTGGTGTTCCAGTTCCAAGCCAGCCAGACCAACGAAGAGACCCTGAAGCAGTGTACACGAGCCATGACCTCCTTGACTGCCAAGAACAAGGACATCCCTCTCCCCAGATTGCTGTTCCTTGCCACCCACCCAGACATGGTGGCAGAAGGTGAGCTGCCCACAAAGCTGGAGACTCTCCACAAGAGGCTGAAGGAGATCCTTTTACCTCAGTTCAAGGATCAAATCGTCTACTGCAACAAGAAAGGGGAGGATTTTATCTTCACCATGAATGCCGCCAAGCCGGTGAAGAAAGACCAGGAATGTGCAGAGGCCATTCGGAGATGTCTGAGTAAAGAGAGGGAAGGGAAGAAGGGGGTAAAGGTTCCGTTGCGATGGTACGCTCTGTACCAGAAGCTACTGCAGGTGGTGGAGGGTCTGGGGAAGAAGGTGCTGTCTCGAGAGCAGTGTGGGTCGGTGGCAGAATCGATGGAGATCGATGAGGAGTCATGCGATGAAGCTTTGCAATTCTTCAACCGTCTGAACATGCTGTTCTACTTCCCCGATATCCTGCCCGATCTGGTATTCATGGATCCACAGATGTTGCTGGACAAAGTAACGGAACTGGTGGAGGAGAGCTACCGCATGAGCCAAGCAAAGGAAGACCAGCCACTTTGCCCCATGGAGGGTGAGCAGCTGAAGTTTCGTGACTACGGACAAGTGACAGAGACATTTCTGAGCAAGTTTGACAGTCACTATGAGAAGCCCCTGTTTACACCCAAGGAACTGATCACACTGCTGAGGGGCTTACTTGTGTTTGCCGATCTGTCTGAGGATGTGTATTTCATGCCTTGTCTGCTGCAAGTGAAGACACCAGAGGTGGTTGCACAATACCAAGTGAGTGGTGAGAAAGCTCTTGCTGTGCACTTCCCCGACAGTGGTCCCCTGCTGGGAATGTTCTGCAGCACAGTGGCCTACCTCCTCTCCTCCGAGAATGCTCACCCCTGTCCCTGGGAAGTGGTGCAGGATGAGGCAGGAACTCCGCAATGCCTCAATCGCAACGTGATAGAGTTCACCATCTCGGACATGATTGGTACTGTTTCACTGATCGATCACTTCACACACTTTGAAATCCACATCAATACGCTCCTTGATAAATCAGCACAGCTATGGAAGGTGGCACATGAGGCAGTGTTTGCAGGCTTGAAGAAAGCAGGGGAGACCCTCGGCTACACCAACAACACCCCTGTCCCAGCCATTGTATGCCCCGCCCACCCCACCACACCTCATCCTGCCACTGTGCACAAAGGTGGTTGGAAGTGTTCAAAGGTGGCACACAGATTCGGCAGTATAGCAGAGGACACCATTCCCTGGTGGAGTGTTTGCAGCACACACAGTGAGTGTATGTATACATTACGTACGTTGTATGTGTGGTTTAGGGTGTGCTCTAATTGGGTACGTTGAGTTGGGTTTTGTGTCATGTTTTTATTATGTTTGTAAGCTCATAGTCTTGTTTGTCTTCTCCCCTCTCTCTATAGCTGCAGTTCCATGTGACAATACTCAGAGCTCTATTGCTCCACAGCCCCACCCACCAACACTTCCTGGTGAGTTGTGTTGTGTTTACATGTGTTACTGCTGTTGCGTTTGTTCCTGTGTTTGTGTCTGTATAGTTGTGTGTGTTATCTGTTTATCCTTCCCTCTCTCTCCCTCACCCCCTCCCCTCCACAGCTATCATTGCATCCTCTACATCACTTCCATGTACCAGTAGTTCAACATCTGTCTCTACTACTCCAGCTGGTGAGTCCTGTGGGGGAGGGTATGCTGTGTACACAGTGAGTGTACGTGTGCTTGTGGCCTCATTACATTCCATTTAAGTGTATTCACCTTTCTCTCTCTCTCCACCTCTCCCCTCCCTCCACAGCTACAGTTACATCATCTCCTGATCCCCAGTCCCTTCCATCTGTCTCTCCAGTCTCTGTCTCTACCACTCCACTTGGTGAGTTCTGGTCTCTGTACACTCACTATCTGTAAATCCTACACTGTCAGAACCATTGTGTGTACTAATCTGGTAAATGACTAAGACATTGTTTTTCTCAGGTGAGCAGCCCTCCCTGCCAGAGCTACTTCGTCTCAAAGTACCTCAACAAGTCGGTGCTAACTACTCCACATTTGGGATCTTCCTTCTCAATGACCAGACAGGCAGTCGAGTAGACAGCATTGAAGAATATTGTCTTCGAAATCCAGAGAAAATCACACGAAAGATATTGCAGGAATGGCTGGAGGGGAAGGGGTTACCTGTGACGTGGGAGTCTCTTGTACAATCACTCAGAGACATCGACCTCTCAGTTCTGGCCGACCAGATACAGGCCTCGAAAATGATCACTGGAGGGAGGACAGGGGGAGAGGAGGATCACAGCTAATCCATGAAACGTATTCACATGCAGACAGAAGGAGAGGGGAATCAATTGAAATGCGCACACTCACAAGACACCAGATACACTCCACAGGACACCAAACACTACCCACCACACCTTACCCTACACTCATGAACATTACTTATTGTGTGTGGATATCATCACTTGAATAATTGCACCATTTAACATGAAATTGATAACGTGGTCCTACACATGCAAAACCCACAAATGCGATTTTAGGAAACTTGTTCACACAATGTTAACATGGAAAGTCATATTTGACTGGTGTTTTTGCGGAACAAAAAAGGGAGGGAGGAAGGGAGGGAAGGGGAGAGAGAAAGAGGGAGGGAGGCAGGAAGGAATAAAAAGGATGGAGAGAGTCCAAGAACATTCTTTCAGTATTGGATATTGGAATCAAAGATTCCTTATTTAGTACTCACCTTATCAAAAGGAGATCTCTGTGGATCTCCATCTGCTGAAGACGTTGGCTCAAATTCACATTCTCTTCCTCCTTCTTCTGGAAGTCAGCTCTCGATCTGGTCAGTTGCTCCGATAACCTCTGAACTTCCTTCATATGTTTACTGACTTCTTCCTGGGCTTGAGATTTCTCCTACAGGTCCAAAAATAGTTCATAGACCATAAAAGGTAAGTTACTAAATATAGAAATAGGCCAAATGAAATAAGTTACTAGTTCCAGAATTAAAGAAGTAGTGTCACCCAATATGACATGGATGATTACCGTTATAAGTACACAGTATGTGAAGAAATCACCCAAATTAGAACATCATTCTCAGAAAGGATATAGTAATATAGTAATTAGACACAACACACACACACACACACACACACACACACACACACACACACACACACACACACACACACACACACACACACACACACACACACACCAGAGAGAACCACAGGAGATGGGACTGATACAACCATGTCAGAGTTGAATAAGTATTTTCCTTACTGCTGTCAGTTGGTTGACTTTTTTGGTGAGGTCGTTGACTTGAGTGCCAGAGGTACTTCTTCGTGGAGTCTTGGTGGCCAGAGGGGTGGAGACAAGAGGGGTGGAGTCAGTCCCATTACTGACCTGAGGATTGAACAGAATCATAGGTACAGTACATAGAGGCCTCTGAAATGAGGTCACCTCAATGATCTCTTACAACCCCTGTATGGACTCACAAATCAGGACATCTTTATCTCCACTTAGATATAATGTATATGTATATGTGCTGTTTAATTCTATATTCGGTACCAGAGCTTGTAACTTTCATGTCAGTCACTGTATCTGGTAATAGTGCTGTTGTATGTGTGGAGGCTGAGGATGATGCCACTGTCAAAATAATACTGACGGATGTCACACATCAATGCCACATCACAAATTGTGAGAAATACTTAACCCTTACTGTTCTAGTATATCTTCTCTGCTTGCCATATTTCTAGGACAGGAAGAGGAAAATAATGTAAACAGTTATTATTATTGTGAGATCGGGGTCTAAATCACAGCTACAGAAATGAAACTGAACTGTCTGTCCTGGAATTGAGTTATTTAATAGTGAAGGTTGAGTGCATACGTCTCATTAGATTATGAATTATTCCTTTGGTTTGAACAACATCTTAAGATATTCATGGGACGGGGGAGGGGATAAAATGTAGTGCTATACAACATGCAAGCATTGAGCTACTTCCCTTCTCTCCTCTCCACATACAGGCAGAGATTCCTCCGGATGTAGTACCTTTACTGGGTTACCAGCTGGGAGACATGGTGTGAGAGTGTTTGTTGACAATAATAAGTTCAAATCAGGTTTCTTCTACTTTACTACGGAATAGTGTGGCCATGAACAAGAGTAAATTAGAGAGATTGAACCTTCTATATAATATGTGTAGCATGTGATCACATACTGACATTGATATATGTATAGACATGAAGAGAGTAACAAAAATAATATGAAATGAGGTGTGAAGTAACAATATGAAATTGTGGGTTGAAACTTCCTCAACATTTAGGTTGCATGGAGATCATAGTCACATGTGCAGCATAAGTGGCTGTTGGAGGTGGTGAGAGTGTGGGGGGAGGGGGGAGGGGGAGGGAGGGAGGGAGGGAGGGAGGGAGGGAGGGAGGGAGGGAGGGAGGGAGGGAGGGAGGGAGGGAGGGAGGGAGGGAGGGAGGGAGGGAGGGAGGGAGGGAGGGAGGGAGGGAGGGAGGGAGGGAGGGAGGGAGGGAGGGAGGGAGGGAGGGAGGGAGGGAGGGAGGGAGGGAGGGAGGGAGGGAGGGAGGGAGGAGGGAGGGAGGGAGGGAGGGAGGGAGGGGAGGGAGGGAGGGAGGGAGGAGGGAGGGAGGAGGGAGGGAGGGAGGAGGGAGGGAGGGAGGGAGGGAGGGAGGGAGGGAGGGGGAGGGAGGGAGGGAGGGAGGGAGGGAGGGAGGGAGGGAGGGAGGAGGGAGGGAGGGAGGGAGGGAGGGAGGGAGGAGGGAGGGAGGGAGGGAGGGAGGGGGGAGGGAGGGAGGGAGGGAGGGGGGGGAGGGAGGGAGGGAGGGAGGGAGGGAGGGAGGGAGGG
The DNA here is from genome assembly GCA_963970385.1 of Theonella swinhoei. Taxonomy (NCBI): domain Eukaryota; kingdom Metazoa; phylum Porifera; class Demospongiae; order Tetractinellida; family Theonellidae; genus Theonella; species Theonella swinhoei. Next base: position 986,173 of record OZ019952.1, on the reverse strand, counting down.
AAGGGAGGGGAGGGAGGGAGGGAGGGAGGGAGGGAGGGAGGAGGGAGGGAGGAGGGAGGGAGGGAGGGAGGGAGGGAGGGAGGGAGGGAGGGAGGGAGGGGGAGGGAGGGAGGAGGGAGGGAGGGAGGGAGGGAGGGAGGGAGGGAGGGAGGGAGGAGGAGGGAGGGAGGGAGGGAGGGAGGAGAGGGAGGGAGAGGAGAGAGAGAGAGAGAGAGAGAGAGAGAGAGGAGAGAGAGGGGGGAGGGGGAGAGGGAGAGGGAGAGAGAGAGGAGGAAGAGATCTAGGGAACGCCTTCAGCATCGCACTCGAATAATTGAGAAACAGCCCCACCCTGTGGTATTGCGCATGCGCATTAGTGCAAGTTGTAGTAAGTATGAAGAGGGAGTCAGTGCCACTTATGCTGCAGTATCCTATGACCAGAACATAGAAGTGGGACTTGCAAAATAGGCACACTGTGTGGGTCAATATGTCTCCAAAGGTTAGTAGAGAGAGAGAGGGAAGGAGGGAGGGAGGGAGGGAGGGAGGGAGGGAGGGAGGGGGAGGGAGGGGAGGGAGGGAGGGAGAGAGGGAGGGAGGAGGGAGAGAGAGAGAGAGAGAGAGAGAGAGAGAGAGAGAGAGAGAGAGAGAGAGAGAGAGAGAGAGAGAGAGAGAGAGAGAGAGAGAGAGAGAGAGAGAGAGAGAGAGGAGAGAGAGAGAGAGGAGAGAGAGGGGGGAGGGGGAGAGGGGAGAGAGGGAGAGAGAGAGGAGAGGAAGAGATCTAGGGAACGCCTTCAGCATCGCACTCGAATAATTGAGAAACAGCCCCACCCTGTGGTATTGCGCATGCGCATTAGTGCAAAAACACGGAAATTTTAGTATACGGATTAATTTCCTACCTTCTGTCGCCATTTGCAAAAGAAGTGTTTGCGGCTGCCTATTTGACTAGAAAGTTTTACAGCTGCTAGTGTTATTGACTAACGTAGTTTGTGAGTGGAGACAGTGTTGTGTAGCTACTACTAGTAGTGTAGAGACTAGCAGGCAGTGTGTCAGTTGTCGAGAAGAGAGTATGATGTGAAGCCGCCATTGTGGGGGCGGGTGTAGCTAGTGTCCCTTTGAAAGTGTCGTAGACTGTGCAGTGGTGGAGCCAGCTGCCATGTAGGGTGTCGCCCCAATTGAGACGTAGTCAGTCTTGAAGTACAGACAAGAGAAGACATGGCTGCTCGTTTGTTGAGAAAGAAACGTAAGTGTGTGAGTTGTGAGGTCCTTAAACATGCTAAGTGGTTTGTAGTCCGACCCTCCCCTCAATACTATTTAAAGACAAAATACCATAGTGCCATTAATTTTTAATTTCAAAATTTTGCTAAGACCCCCGTTGCCCCCGCCCCCGTGGGCCCCCCTTAAATGAAGCCGTGATATTTGTGATGTTAGTAATTTTGTTGGTAAGTGTGTGGTGTGTTATCTGCTGTAGATATGACCTTCACTCCAATGAATGTCCTCCGAGCAGTACGGGAGGTGAAGGGTACTGATCATCTGGGGTACTATCTGGGTGTCCCTTGGTCTAAACGAGATGAAATTAAGGGACAATTCTCAAGTGAGGCTCAACAAAGAAAGGCATACATCAACTATTTCATTGAACACGACCCAGAGGCCAGCTGGAAAAGTGTGATATGTGCTCTGGATGAGATGTCATACTATGAGGAGGAGGCTGGTGTGGCTGCAGACAACATCCGTCATCTGGCGGAGGCTGTCCCAGGTAGGGCAGTTAGCTAGAGGCTGTGTGCAGGAGGGAGGGTCTAACATGATGTAGATGAAGGGATGAGTGGATGGAGTCCACTTGGCATGTATGTAGAGTGTACATGTACATGATGTTGTGGAGTGGATGATGGTAGAGCCAGCCTCCTGTACTAAGAGATGATGAATACTAATGAATGGACTCCACTACCCCTTTTGTGTGTGGAGCATATGTAGAGTGGGAAATGGAGTAGAGCACTAGTCAATGATTATGTCCTACTCTCTGTGCAGACCCCACACTCACTATCAACAACCTGCGGACGGTTACGACATCTGTCAAGAAATGGGAGGAGCTGGGAGATTATTACCGAGGTTTGGGTGTTCCTCCTGCTGTGATAAACAAAATCAAGTCCAATACTGCATACAAGACAGAGGAAGAGAAGAAGGAGGCACTACTGCTCTACTATCTCCACACTGTAGCTAGGGCCTCATGGCAGAATGTTGCAGGAGCACTGCACAGGATTGAGGAGGTGACAGCATTGAAGGCTGTGAATGTGTTCCTGCAATCCACACCAGCTGGTGAGTTGATCTTTCAGGGGACAGAGATAATTTGTATGTTTGGTAAATATCCATTCCAGGTAGATGAGTGTTGTGGGTTGAAGTGGCGGCCGAGGAGAATTTGTGTCCATACTTTCCTAGGTTGTGTTTAGTGTGTAGACTGTCCCTATGATGGGTGGTTGTGAAGATGTAGTGTAGAGTTGTGTAGTGAGTCTCCATCTCTGTTTCTCCTGTTGTGTTCCCAGAGCTCAGTCTCACTTCACACAACCTCTCAACTGTACTGGACAGCATGGATGATGGTCTGTGGAAGGACTTTAGTGACGATGTAAACATACCACGGTCTGAGGTGACGAGGATCAGGTCGAAGTATTCCAGTGACAAGGAGCGCAAACAGGCAGCCATTGACTACCTCATCTCTTCACATCCAGCACCTTCCTGGAGACTTGTGGCACATGTACTGTATCAGATGGTGACATATCTAGATGATGATGATGATGACAGTCCTCACGGAGTATTGGCTCATCTCCAGCAGCTGTTTCCCACAGGTACATGTTGTAGTTTTTGGTATCCACCAGATCTGTACTGTATATACAGTATGGATCAGATGTAAGGTATAACGGGAACGTACACTTGGAGAGGAACGTGTTCCGGTCTAGCTGTACACCTGTCTAAACTGTAAACGCTCTCGAGCGAAGCCAGCTAGACGGGAGAGCGTTCCCCTCCAGATGTAAACGGGCGTACAGCTAGACAGGAGAGCGTTCCCCTCCAGATGTAAACGGGTGTACAGCTAGACGGGAGAGCGTTCCCCTCCAGATGTAAACGGGCGTACAGCTAGACGGGAGAGCGTTCCCCTCCAGATGTAAACGGGTGTACAGCTAGACGGGAGAGCGTTCCCCTCCAGGTGTAAATGGGTGTACAGCTAGACGGGAGAGCGTTCCCCTCCAGATGTAAACGGGTGTACAGCTAGACGGGAGAGCGTTCCCCTCCAGATGTAAATGGGTGTACAGCTAGACGGGAGAGCGTTCCCCTCCAGGTGTAAACGGGTGTACAGCTAGACGGGAGAGCGTTCCCCTCCAGGTGTAAACGAGGGTACAGCTAGATGGGGAGAGCGTTCCCCTCCAGGTGTAAACGAGGGTACAGCTAGACAGGAAAGCAGGTGTAAATGGGTATCGCTAGACCGGAGAACGTTCCCCTCCAGGTTTAAACAGCGTTACCGCGTTTAACAAGTGCCTAGGAATGCTGGTGTGACCTTTGATCTTCATGCTAAATTAGTAAAGCCACTACCATATTTGGGTTTAGCACGTGTACAAGTACGTGTACAAGAGAGAGCAGTAGTAGTGTACATGGGAGTTACATTGTGTTGTGTTGTGTTGCTGTGTGACATTGAAGTCTCTATGTATATAGCTGGTCTATCAAATGTGAGGTACATGTAGCCTCAGTCAAGATGTTAATGAAGTCACGCCTCTGTAGACTTCAGCCATTATAGCCAAGCTTCTTTATATTTTGTACATGAAAATCAAGCAGTGTGTACTGGGCTTTAATTAGAACTTTATCATACATGTACAGGAATTGTTCCACTCCCACCTCAATAGAGAGTAGAACCTTGATGGAGTCTGGCTAGTGGGACTACAGGAAGAAAACGAAGAAAGAGGCACAAACTACGACAATATAGTAACAATGGCTTACAGAATAGTACCTTCACACCATCTTTAACAGCTTAGAAATATAGAGTCTGTAGCCTCAACGACTTAGAATAATAGCTTTATGAGCCTCAATGTCTTACGTATGTGAACCAGGTTCCTAGAGCAGTCAGCTGGCAAGACTGGTGAGGTTGTGACCTTGGTTTGTTACATGTTGGGGTACAGGTCTTACCTCTTTCATGTGACTGTGGGATAGATTGTAGTGTACATGTTTTCTCCATGTAGGCAGTCATTGTTCCAGACATCGTTCCAAACAGATCTATGAGCAAGAGATGAAACGAGGCCACATTGAACTGGACATCGACAAAGTGGTGATGTTCGGTATCGCTGGGAGTGGTAAAACGTGTGCCCTCGCCATAATGCTGGGAGACGACCCTCCCGACGTGACATGCAGCACCCCGTTAATGAAGAGACCCGTTGAAGTACTCTTCATGGACGTGGACAAGAAGCTTCATTGGAAGATCAAGACACTGCAAGAAGTCAACGAATCCATTGCCGAAATTATCCGTTCGCGAATGCCAAAGGAAGCAGCAGAGGCACTAGTGAGGAGTGCCAGCCCAACCTCCCCCAGCCAGCAGCCTCCTCACAACACAGCCGACCAGTCATTCCAATCGACACCAGAGGAGACAACTACCAAAACATCTGAAGCAGCCAGGGAGATTCCAACACTCCCCAAGAAGAAGCCCACTGGCAAAGTACAGTCCAAGGCAGAAGGGAGTCTGGATTATGTGCTGCAGTCGACCGACATGGACGAGGAGTTTGTCTCCCTCATCAACACTTCTCCTCCCTCCTCGGAGCCCATCCTCCGACTGAGGCAGATTCTTGTGCTGGACTCAGGTGGCCAGCCTCACTTTCACGAACTGATTCCCGTGTTCCTGAATGGTGCATCCGACTTTGTCTACGTCTTCAAGGTCCACGAATCCCTGGATATACGATCCATGATCCGCTATTTCAAAGAGGGTAAGCTGGTGTTCCAGTTCCAAGCCAGCCAGACCAACGAAGAGACCCTGAAGCAGTGTACACGAGCCATGACCTCCTTGACCGCCAAGAACAAGGACATCCCTCTCCCCAGATTGCTGTTCCTGGCCACCCACCCAGACATGGTGGCAGAAGGTGAGCTGCCCAAAAAGCTGGAGGCTCTCCACAAGAGGCTGAAGGAGATCCTTTTGCCTCAGTTCAAGGATCAAATCGTGTACTGCAACAAGAAAGGGGAGGAGTTTATCTTCACCATGAATGCCGCCAAGCCAGTGAAGAAAGACCAGGAATGTGCAGAGGCCATTCGGAGGTGTCTGAGTAAAGAGAGGGAAGGGAAGAAGGGGGTAAAGGTGCCGTTGCGATGGTACGCTCTGTACCAGAAGCTACTGCAGGTGGTGGAGGGTCTGGGGAAGAAGGTGCTGTCTCGAGAGCAGTGTGGGTCGGTGGCAGAATCGATGGAGATCGATGAGGAGTCATGCGACGAAGCTTTGCAATTCTTCAACCGTCTGAACATGCTGTTCTACTTCCCCCATATCCTGCCCAATCTGGTATTCATGGATCCACAGATGTTGCTGGACAAAGTAACGGAGCTGGTGGAGGAGAGCTACCGCATGAGCCAAGCAAAGGAAGACCAGCCACTTTGCCCCATGGAGGGTGAGCAGCTGAAGTTTCGTGATTACGGACAAGTGACAGAGACATTTCTGAGCAAGTTTGACAGTCACTACGAGAAGCCCCTGTTCACACCCAAGGAACTGATCACACTGCTGAGGGGCTTACTTGTATTTGCCGATCTGTCAGAGGATGTGTATTTCATGCCTTGTCTGCTGCAAGTGAAGACACCAGAGGTGGTTGCACAATACCAAGTGAGTGGTGAGAAAGCTCTTGCTGTGCACTTCCCCGACAGTGGTCCCCTGCTGGGAATGTTCTGCAGCACAGTGGCCTACCTCCTCTCCTCCGAGAATGCTCACCCCTGTCCCTGGGAAGTGGTGCAGGACGAGGCAGGAACTCCGCAATGCCTCAATCGTAACGTGATCCAGTTCACCATCCCGGACATGATTGGTACTGTTTCACTGATCGATCACTTCACACACTTTGAAATCCACATCAATACACTCCTTGATAAATCAGCAGAGCTATGGAAGGTGGCACATGAGGCAGTGTTTGCAGGCCTGAAGAAAGCAGGAAAGACCCTCGGCTACACCAACAACACCCCTGTCCCAGCCATTGTATGCCCCGCCCACCCCACCACACCTCATCCCGCCACTGTGCAGAAAGGTGGTTGGAAGTGTTCAAAGACGGCACACAGATTTGGCAGTATAGCAGAGGACACCATTCCCTGGTGGAGTGTTTGCAGCACACACAGTGAGTGTATGTATACACATACGTTGTATATGTGTGGTTTAGGGTGTGCTCTAATTGGATATATTGAGTTGGTTTGCTTGTACATTGTAAGCTCATAGTCTTGTTTGTCTTCTCCTCTCTCTCTATAGCTGCAGTTCCATGTGACAGTACTCAGAGCTCTACTGCTCCACAGCCCCACCCACCAACACTTCCTGGTGAGTCATGTTGTTGTGTTTACATGTGTTACTGCTGTTGGGTTTGTTCCTGTGTTTGTGTCTGTATAGTTGTGTGTGTTATCTGTTTATCCTTCCCTCTCTCCCTCACCCCCTCCCCTCCGCAGCTATCATTGCATCCTCTACATCACTTCCATGTACCAGTAGTTCAATGTCTGTCTCTACTACTCCAGCTGGTGAGTCCTGTGGGGGAGGGTATGCTGTGTACACAGTGAGTGTATATATGTGCTTGTAGCCTCGTTACATTCCATTAAGTGTATTCACCTTTCTCTTTCTCTCCACCTCTCCCCTCCCTCCACAGCTACAGTTACATCATCTCCTGATCCCCAGTCCCTTCCATCTGTCTCTCCAGTCTCTGTCTCTACCACTCCACCTGGTGAGTTCTGGTCTCTGTACACTCACTATCTGTAAACCCTACACTGTCAGGAACATTGTGTGTGCTGATTTGTTGAATAACTGAAGACATTATTTTTCTCAGGTGAGCGGCCCTCACTGCCACAGCTGATTCGTCTCAAAATACCTCAGCAAGTTGGTTCCAATTACCTAATGTTTGGGATCATCCTTCTCAATGACGAGACAGGCAGTCGAATACAGAGCTTGAAGCAGGCATGTCTGGGGAATCCTGAGGATGTGATGTTGAGGATACTACAGGAATGGATTGAAGGGAAGGGGTTACCTCTGACGTGGGGGTCACTTGTCCAGACCCTCAGAGATATCGACCTCTCGGTTCTGGCCGACCAGATACAGGCCTCGAAAATACCTGCTGGAGGGAGGAGAGGGGGAGGGGAGGATCACAGCTAATCACTAAACGTACCGTTATCACTTTCAGACGGAGAGGGGAATCAATTGAAATGCACACACTCACAAGACACCAGATACACTCCACAGGACACCAAACACTACCCACCACACCTTACCCCACACTCATGAACATTACTCATCTTCTGTGTGTGATCATCATACTTATTGTGTGTGGATATCATCACTTGAATAATTGCACCATTTATCATGAAATTGATAATGTTGTCCTACACATGCGAAACCCACAAATGCAAATTTAGGAAACTTGTTCACACGATGTTAACATATCCCCACAATAGTCTGGTGTAGCCACACCCTCTCATAAAGTGACAACATGACTATTGACTACCACTATATACACAGTGAGTTTCCATTAGAGGGAGGGAGAATGTAATACATGAGATATACATCAGTGAGCTATTCTCATTTGAGAAGTTGAGATGTATGTACACCACATGTTTATTGAGGTGTCCATGTCATGATGAGGACCACTACCAACCACCCCACACCCGCCACTAATCATCTGTGGATGATGTCATACTTATTGTGTGGTATATCATCACTTGAACATGTCATTTTCTGACTGGAGGTAACATGATCCAGTAGTTACCACATTGAGAGTTGAATGCTAAAATTAATGCATGTCAAATATGGTGTGTTGTATGTGATGTGTGAGTGGAGATCATAGTCACATGTGCAGCAAAAGTGGCTGTTGGAGGTGGTGAGGGTGTGGGGGAGGGAGGGAGGGAGAGAGGGAAGGAGGGAGGTATGGAGAGATGGGAGAGAAGAAGGGAAGGAGAGAGGGAGGGACAGAGGGAAGGTGGTGAGAGTGTGTGTAACTTCACAGGTCTTTACAGGGAGTGCATAATAGTCATTTGTTTCATTGTGACATGTGTGCATTTCATGTATGCTCATGCAGGGATCCGGAGTGAGTCAATCCATTACACTACACATGTTCTAGTCATGTGACATAGCTATGCTCAAAGAACTGATACACTGCCAAAACAACAATCACAAGATGCAATGATAACACACAGGAAGTGACATCACATAATTATACACTATTCTGTTGACTGGAATTACTACATTCACAAAGAAAATAAATAATTGACTGCGGTCTGTACAACAAACATGTGAACCTGATGTCATGAAGGTATGTGCAGTTACATGTATATGGTGTCATGTGATAGTCATGTGACAGTCATGAGTGGGGACCACCACAGACAGCTGAACCTTCTGGATCCGAGTTTTCCTGTAGAAAGGGACACATTTAACGTTCCCTACAAATTGTAATGCAATACATACCCCGATATCTGACTCTGTCCTCTCTCCCTTGACTCCGCCCAGCATCAGTGACTCTTCCCACTCCCCTCCCCCTCCGTCCACCTCATCCAACCAACTGGAAGTCTCCTCGTAAAACTGAACTTTCTCTAGTGATGTGAGACGATCTTCTAACTTGTTTTTGTCTGCGTGTAGTCTCTCCCCCTTCAGAGAGGGAGGAGGGTGGAAGGTGGAGGGGTGGAGGGAAGGATGGATGGAGGGAGGGAGGGACGAAGGGAGGGAGAGTGGAGGGGAAGGGTGGATGGTAGGGAGGAAGGGAGAGGGGGGAAGGGGGAGGGGAGGAGGGAGGGAGAGAGGAGGGAAGAAAGAGGGAGGGGAGGAAGGAAGGGAGGGGAGGAGGGAGACAAAAAAGGGAGGGAGGAAGAGAGGGAAGGGGAGAGAGAAAGAGCGAGAGAGGGCAGGAGCCAGGAAGGAAGGATGGAGAGAGTCCAAGAACATTCTTTCAGTATTGGAATCAAAGATTCCTTATTTGGTACTCACCTTATCAAGAAGGAGATCTCTGTGGCTCTCCATCTGCTGAAGACGTTGGCTCAAATTCACATTCTCTTCCTCCTTCTTGAAGTCAGCTCTCGATCTGGTCAGTTGCTCCGATAACCTCTGAACTTCCTTCATATGTTTACTGGCTTCTTCCTGGGCTTGAGATTTCTCCTACAGGTCCAAAAATAGTTCATAGACCATAAAAGGTAAGTTACTAAATATAGAAATAGGCCAAATGAAATAGTTACTAGTTCCAGAATTAAAGAAGTAGTGTCACCCAATATGACATGGATGATTACCGTTATAA
>OZ019952.1:945797-976530 GCA_963970385.1 Theonella swinhoei | reverse complement strand
AGAGTTTCTATATAGTGACACTCAATTACTTCATGCCTGAGGCAGCTATATACAGGTACAGTATGCAAGTCACACACACACACACACACACACACACACACACACACACACACACACACACACACACACACACACACACACACACACACACACACACACACACACACACACACACACACACACACACACACACACACACACACACACACACACACACTAGACATTATGACCTGCAGCTATACCTTGGGCTCCAGGGGATCCGGATCTTGTCTCATAGTTGACAGTGACGGGAGGGTTAATCACATTTGAAGCCTGAGCACAGACAGTAACAGACCCATCACCCTCATTGACATCAATCCTTGAAAACTGAGGTTGAACAACCACATCTGCAAAAAAGAACGGTACATACACATTATGGGGCTACATTCACATGAAACACTAAGTGTGCTCTCCCCCCCTTTTCTTTACACCCAGAAAGGATAGGTTAAGTGGGGCTGGCCTATATAGCAGAGGTGGCGGAAGAAGTTCGGACTTGGGGGGGCGAGATACGTACACATGCCAGAAGGTGCGCGTATTTGCACGTGTAGCGCGTTTCGAAACGCATCGAGTGCTGCAACAGCAACAACACACATTCTGTCATCATAGCTCCTTATTGGGGGGGGGGGGGGGGGGGCTAGGCCCCCCCTATGGAATATTGGGGGGCAATCTCCCCCCCTGCCCCCCCCTCTGCCGTCACCCCTGTATAGGCCTGCTTGAGATTACACACACAACATGTATATATACCCATAGAAACTTACTATCAACATCCAGTATACAGGCTGTAGTGGTGGATGGTGATAGAGACACTCTAGCAGGATCAGGAGTTGATATTTGGACACTAAGACATTCTCTATCTTCATTTATACCGTCTGTATTGGTTTGGACAGGGAAACACTGTCTATCGTTCGTGCTGGAAATTACGACTGTCCCACTGGTTGATATAAAGTCACCCGGAGCTGTGCAAAGTAGAAAGCATTTACAAATATACGTAGGTTTACAAGCAAGTTCGATAACTGTACATGTAGAAAAGGATTCCTACATATAAAATGACAAAGTAACAAAGCTTACCTATTGCTGCACCATTCTGTGTCATGTAATCAATAGAAAAAGAAGAGGCACCAATTGTACCAGATATAAGACGTATGCAGACTTCAAATGAGTTTCCTTCATTGACATCAGTAACAGGGACTTCAAGACCAATTTGAACTGTAAACAGAAAATGAAATAAACCTCTCTAATCAGGACCCATCCTTGAAAGCAGATGTTATAAACACCCTAGCCTCGTATCCAGGCCGGCGGAAAATGGTTATCGACTGTTTGCGCATGCGCATAAATTTCTAGTGAGGCCCGCTCGTGCGCAAACAAGCACGAGGCTTATTTCCAAATCAGGAAACGTCAAAAATCCGGAATATTGAGCATGAGTAGTATTAACTTTTAAATGCATTTCAGAACAAGTAAATTTACTGACTCTGATACGTATATAGAATTAATGCTATTTGGCCATTTCCTAAATAAAGGAGATAGGCAACTTTAGTTATTAATAAATTCAGGTTGTCAGGATTACACTGCAAATACCTTACCATCATTATCTACAATGATGACATCAGTCGTTGAAGCAGAAGGATTTATGACAAAATTTGATGAGTCACCGAGACCTGGATCACTCTCTTCGAGTTCTACCCTAAATCTCTCTTCTCCCTCCACTATAGAATCATCTGTAATACTAATGATTGCAGGCTGTACACTGTTAAGCGCTGTTCCGACAGTGAATGTAAGCATTACATCGAATTGTGGCGTGTAGTCACCTTATTAGTGGAGAAATAAGATCATAAAAATGTGTGATAAAGACTGTCAGTGGTTACTTGAAGATGAAGCTGAGCCAATATCAACCGTGGATATCCTAGCCATGATGGGAATTGCCAGATTGTCCAGTATGTCCTGCTGACCAATCTGCATGAGCTGAACTGCAATTCTCACTTCACCTTGATCCTCGTCCACACGGTACTCGGGAAATGCAAATCCTATCACATTCTCTATTATTAAAAAAATTAGACGAAAATATATATAAATCGACGCCTGTTCGGCAAGCTTATAAGAGGCCGCGGCTAAGACTTAGAAAAAACTGCAATAATTTATTATAATGCTTGGCCTATCTGACGCATAATTGCAGACAAAATTTACAAGTACTTACGCGCGACGGCCTCCTGGAGAAGAACAGCAAGTCCGCAATAAACTGCTGCAAGCATGTATCGTGAGGCCCGCATCTCTTCGGCTCTAGTTCACTTGGCTCGGACAACTCGCCAGCCAACTTGAATGTGTAAGAACTAACTGTGTGTAGAGAATAAGGAAGGCCACCACACCCAAGTCTGACCAGGGCGTACCTGGCAGTGCAAGTCTACGCGCCATGGCTTCGAATAACTAAGTTGCTGGGCAGGCGACTGAGCATGCGCACAGTAAATTTATATATACGCAGGCGCGATTAAACTAATCGCCCCACCCACTTCGCCTTAGTTTTTGTTTGCGGTTTTTTAAGGACGTCCTATGGCTTGACTTTTATTTACGTTCTGTAATATTGTGAGTCACATACTGTGTGATGTCTCGACTGGCCGTCCACTCGATATACATGAACCTAGGCTTTATGCTCCTCTTTTCAGCGCTTCTAAATGTCGGAGGTAAGGATATACGAGTAAAAAACGTGACTAGGAACTCCACACGACACAAGCTCCCTCATAGCATGTGACACAATGTAGAATCCTAGACAGTGTTAATTGGATATGCAGTTCTAGAGAGATTCCGCGTCGAGCTCCCTCCTTCTCCGGCTGGTACGTGTACATTTGTTTGTTGTCATAGAGTACACAGCTCCGGATTCCGTGGCATGCTTTGAATGCCGTATTGTTTACCGCGGTTGTGCCAGTACGTGTAGCTTCGTTTTTACGGCAGTTCAACGTGTGTATGTGTACAGCTCCTATGACATAGTGTCTATGATAGACTATTCCCTCCTCCCTCCCTCCCTCCTTCCCTCCCTCCTTCCTCCCCCTCTACTCCCTCCATCCCTTCCTTCCTCCCTCCCTCCCTCTACTCCCTCCCCCCTCCCCCTCTACTCCCTCCCTCCCTCCCTCCCTCCCTCCCTTTCTCCCTCCCTCCCTCCCTCCCTCCCTTACAGTACACAGTCAGCAACATGGTGATGTACGTTTATCTGGCTACGGCTCCAGTAGACTAGCAGGAAGACTAGAGATATATCTCCATGGAGAATGGGGGACTGTTTGTGGCAATAAGCCCCGCAATATTCCAAAAGTCGTTTGTCGTCAACTTAGACTGGGACATCCCATATTGCAAGAGACAGAATCGTTAAGGTAAAATCAATATTGTTGAAACTGGAAAGTGTCCTTATTAGTGAGGTATCCGGATTTCAAAGTACACCATCTTTGGGACAGCAAAAGCACCCTGTTTATGGAGGTGTCCTCTTTACAGGGTGTCCTGATTAGAGTAAGGTCTCCTTATTTCAGAGTGTCCTCATTTCAGGGTGTCCTGATTAGTGAGGAGTCCTCATTTCAGGGTGTCCTAATTAGAGTGTCCACTATCTACTCTCCTTTGACCAACTAATGTACTATATACACCCATACAGTGGGTTATTACATTCTCCATGTTACCATAGTAATTATTGTTGATGATTATTGTTGATATTGACCTTGTGGTGTGTGGACTAATGATGATTGCATTCTACATTGACACCTTACATCGGTACATGGGTTGGATGGTGGTGGTAGAGCTCAGCTTGTGTACTCTTTAATCTGTCATAAGTTCATATGCAAGCTTGCTTTAGTAACCAGTTTATCAGGTTTTACAGGTAAAAACCAGTTTATCATTTCATTACAGGTAAAAACCAGTTTATCAGTTTTTGCTGGTACATAGTGGAACTCTCTAATCTGGACTCCCTGAAATGAGGACACCTCAATAAACAGGACACTTTTTGCTATCCCAAATACCATGTTTGTGTACATTTTAATCCCTGAAATCAGGACACCTCACCAATCAGGACACTTTCTTCTGTTCCCTTCATTTTATCCAGGTATGGACTAGGGAATGGCACGATATGGTTAAAGGATGTGTCGTGTGGTGACGACGAAGTCCACCTCTTACGATGCAGTCAAAGGGTTAATTCACAATGTGATCACCACAATGATATCTCTGTCATGTGCTGTAAGTTGCCGTCCATCCTATGTGTGTGTTATTGGGGAGTGGAGTGAGCCAACCTAGTCTGTACAGCTGGCACAGGATTTCCATATATATGTATGTAATAGACAATGCATTTTGGCCCCGGGACTGCCCGTGCTCTACGTGGAAATGTAACCAGCCTTGCCTCTTCCGCTCACCATCAATGTGTAGCATTCAACTAGTACATTTACATCGCATCCTAGCTATGGTTAGAAGAACGAGAGAGACACCCAGACAACCCAGACAAACAGGACAGACATGTACATGTACATACCACGTTCTGAAATGTGGAAGTTGCTATCTACATGAAAATCAATCGTCCGTTCTGGGTGTACGAGGTGCTAATTAAGGGGCTGTTTAAGGGGTTAACCTAACCATTATTCCTCCGCTTGGTGGGGAACCTAACCATAGCTGGAGGCTCTCTCCAGCTCTCCGGGGGTGCATATGGAACATTTTCTGGTGAAGGGAAGGGGACTGACTGTTAAAAGTGTGTGACACAGTACAGTGGAACCTCTCTAATCAAGACACCCTTCAGAAGAAAGAAGAAAGTGTCCTGATTAGTGAGGTGTCCTGATTTCAGGGGTTAAATTGTACACAAACATGACATTTAGGACAGCAAAAGGTGTCCTGTTTATCGAGGTGTCCTCATTTCAGGATGTCCTGATTAGAGAGGTTCCACTGTACAGCCTTCTAGGAAGTCTGGAGCATAATAAATACTTATCCACAGGAAGCACAGCACATAAGTAGGTGTCAATTTGTGGGTTACACTAGCATTACTGTTACATACATATGGGAAGGGGGACTCGAAATGGGTGTGGCCAAATCCCAGTGCCCTCCCCTCTGTAAGTGACCCTGTCTCAACTCAAGGTACAGGGCAGATTCTGTAAGCAATTCAATGACGTCATTTGATTCCAAATATTTGACGGCTACTCTTTCTACCTATTTAGTACCATATTGCCACCACCCAAACCAAACTCTCCCTCCTGACGTAACACGATCACCATTACAAGTACCGTCTGCATAGCTTACTGATTACATTACTGTGGTTGTAACGTACAAGGAAATCACATGGGGAGCAACAGGATATCACAAGGAGAGCTGTATACATATTACCACATTTGTTGATGGAATATTGCATTGAATTCCTTAAATTAGGACTCACTGTAATGCAATAAACGCGATGCCTTTTGCTGTGTCTAAATACCATGTTTGTATACTTCGACCTCTGAAATCAGGACACCTCACTAGTCAGGACGCCTCACTAGTCAGGACACCTCACTAATCAGGACACCTCACTAGTCAGGACACCTCACTAATCAGGATGGCTCACTAATCAGGACACCTCACTAATCAGGACACCACTAATTAACCCCTAGCCCCGTATTATTTTTGTGCTGGAGTAAACATTTCATATCGAAATAAACAAACAATTGTTCCATTTTCACTCTATTACAAAACGGCTTTCATTTTAGAGAAAGCCCCATTTCATGCATGTATATCTTGTAGATAGACGTACTGATTAGTTCCGTCTTAGAATTCTGTCTCTGTTTATAAAGTATCTTAGCATCAACATGTGGATAGTACCTCTCACTTCATGAATATTTATGAGATGTGGACACAAATAACATGTACATATGTAAGACACGTGTTGGATGTACATGTGTTGAACACAAGTCACATGTGTAATTGTTCCCGTTTACCAAAATTTGCTGAGCAAAGTTGTTTGGGTTAAAAGGCTCTCTCTCTCTCTCTCTCTCTCTCTCTCTCTCTCTCTCTCTCTCTCTCTCTCTCTCTCTCTCTCTCTCTCTCTCTCTCTCTCTCTCTCTCTCTCTCTCTCTCTCTCTCTCTCTCTCTCTCTCTCTCTCTCTCTCTCTCTCCTCCCTCCTCTATCCAGCTGGAATACACACACCCTACGAAGGGGAAATTCGACTTGTAAATGGAGAATTTGCATCTGAGGGTACTGTAGAGCTTTACTTACACAACCATTGGGCTCCAGTCTGTTCCACTAACATGGAACCAGGACTTGCTGACACCGTCTGCAGACAGCTAGGATACACCATGTCCCTAAGGTACATGTGTATATTGTTCCTTCAATATTATTATTGGTGGATTGATTTTTGTTGGTGTGTACACATACATGTACATGAAAACCACGTGCATAGCACACTAGCCAAACAGGAATTTTAGAAAGAATATAGAAAGAACCCACCCACTAACCCACTTCATACAAACATCACATATATAAGAGTAGGACACTGAATGCCCAGCCTTGAGAACTGGGAATGGTGGGTTAAAGATCACCAACAAACTAACACACATGTACAGTGTTGACATTGTGGTCACGGCTCATACAACACACACACACACACACCACACACACACGCACACACACACACACACACACACACACACTCACACACACACACACACACACACACACACACACACACACACACACACACACACACACACACACACACACACACACACACACACACACTACAGCTCTTCACAAGAGCAAAACACAACAGGTCCATTTTGGCCCCTCCCACCTGCCCAATGCCCCTCCTCCTCCAAGGCGTGCACCAAAGACTGTCTCCCAGATCTTCTCTCAAGTCAGCTGGTCAGCTCCTGCCCACACAACACGACAAGTTGGAGAATTGTGTGTGGTAGGTCATTGTACGTGTACAGTGGAACCTCTTTAATCAGGACACCTTTGGGACAGAAGAAAGTGTCCTGATTAGTGAGGTGTCCTGATTTCAGGGGTTGAAAATTACACAAACATGGTATTTGGAACTGCAAAAAGTGTCCTGTTTATTGAGGTGTCCTCACTTCAATTCTACTGCATTATATACATGTACATGTACATAACATTGTACAGTGTAACCCCTCTAATCTCTAATCAGGACCCCTGAAATGAGGACACCTCAAAAAACAGGACACTTTTTTGCTGCCCCAAATACTTATGTTTGTGTAATTTTCACCTACTGAAATCAGGACACTTCACTAATCAGGACTTTTTGTTTGCATAGCAGCAATTCCCATGTTTTGATTCTCATTCCATGCAGGGACATCAGAATCAGGGTTTGACAATGCGACCAGTGGATCTGCCAACCTCTGTGCACTTAACAGCTCCACGCCCGAGAACGGCACAGTACGTCTCTATGGAGACGAGCGAGGTAAACAATGGTAGCATTAGGTAGCAGGGTAGCAAGGTAGGGTAGTAGGGTAGTAGGGTAGCAAGGTAGGGTAGTAGGGTAGCAGGGTAGCAGGGTAGGGTAGTAGGGTAGCAGGGTAGGGTAGTAGGGTAGCAGGGTAGGGTAGTAGGGTAGAAAGGTAGGGTAGTAGGGTAGCAAGGTAGGGTAGTAGGGTAGCAAGGTAGGGTAGTAGGGTAGTGTTAGGGTAGCAGTATGGTAGCTTTGTTTTGCATGTACTGTACATGACCGTTTATACGTTGTGCCAATGTGCATGCATCAATATTACGCGCTTCTTTTTGTACGAAATATTTGATATTTTCTCTGCTCGCCAAAACACACTGCATTCACCTAGTTAATGTACATGTAATAGGGGTAAGACCTCTATAATCTCCATTTATCAAACAATCTTCACCATACAGACCAAGGGAGAGTGGAGGTCTTCTTCGACGGAGTGTGGGCTCCATTTCTTCAGTTGAGGAGTGAAGCGGCTACTGTGGTGTGCAAACAGAGCGGCTTTCCGGCTGCTCTCTTCTCCACAACAGTGTCACAATTAGACCTCAAACCGTAAGCCCTCCAGTGGAGAAACATGTGTATAGCACACTAACTAGCTGAAGAGAGAAAGAAAGGCAACCCACCTCACCAACCAGGGTTTATTTTAGAAAAATTGACAAGGGGGGGCGAACTGCATATACGAGAAATCTTGGGGGGTAACATGAAAACACATGTGGCTGTATATGAGGAGGTCTGTTGGACTTAAGGGGGGCAAAACTTTTTAAGGGGGAGCAAATGCCCCCTCTCACCCCCCCCCCCTAAAAGAAACCCTGTATAATACACAAGAGCAGGACACCGGATGCCCAGCCTTAAGAACTGGGGATGGTGGGGTAAAGATCTATTGTGGTGTACCAACTCCCCCCTTTATTTCAATGGGTGGGTATTGAGTGTAACCAAACACATACTATTCTTAAGTACTAGTAGCTAGCTAGCTGAGGTTGATTTGCCTGCTAGTTGTGTTGGTTTGAAAAAGCATTCAAGGTGTCCTTTTCGGAGTATTTAGCTGGTGTGCTATACATGTTTCCTGTGCATGATTCCTGCCAGCTGAGCTGCCTCGGTAGCTCAGTTGGTAGAGCATCTCTCTGCTACACAGTGCGTGACTTTAATCATCCATGAGATGCTTAGAAAGACAAGGCAAGGCAACACAACACAACAGAAAGACAAAGCAACACAACACAACTCGGCCAAGGCAGTCTTTTTTCAAAGAAAAATTGGCTGCCTCGAGTGGATTCGAACCCACATGTTCACATACATGGTCTCTTGCTACAGGTTGCCTACACTGCCTGATATCCAATACACAATCGACTGCGATGGATTGGAGAGTCACATCAACAGTTGTAACCCGACTTCTGTAATTGGCGTCAATCACAATGACGACGCCTATGTACACTGTACGTAATATACATACTTTTTCATTTTTTTCTTTTATTAATTTTACTCCCCCATTTTCTAGGTGTGTTGTGTTACATTTACAGTACATGCAAAAAAACGTCAACAAAGCTACCATACTACTACCCTAACACTACCCTACTACCCTACCTTGCTACCCTACTACCCTAACACTACCCTACTACCCTACCTTGCTACCCTACTACCCTACCTTGCTACCCTACTACCCTACCTTGCTACCCTACTACCCTACCTTGCTATCCTACTACCCTACCTTGCTACCCTACTACCCTACCTTGCTACCCTAGTACCTTACCCTACATTACCATACTATCACACTACTGTACCCTACTACCCTACTACCCTACCTTGCTACCCTACTACCCTACCTTGCTACCCTAGTACCTTACCCTACATTACCATACTATCACACTACTGTACCCTACTACCCTAACACCCTACTACCCTACTACCCTACCCTGCTACCCTACCCTGCTACCCTGCTACCTAACACTACCCTAAACTGTTGACGTTTTTTGCATGTACTGTAGGTGGTTTGTGTGTGGCCCTATTTCAGTGCATGTAATACAAGTTTTCATGCATACAATTTTTATCTTCCTACCATGTATATTTAAGTCAATATTCGTATTTGCCTGTATGTGTGGCTCCGCCCATGATTGTGGATGTGTGGTTGACGGCAGCTTCTCGAGTATTATCACAGTATACCAACTACATACTTACCTTAACCCTTCTCCACCAGGTTCTTCCCTTCTCATTCCGTTCGGGTCTCTGCAGCTGATAGGAGGGGCAGGCCCGTTTGGCCGACTACAACTCAATGTGGACAATAACTTTCATTGGCTCTGCGATGCCCATTTCTCGTGGAGTGAGGCTGTAGTTGCCTGTCGTCAACTAGGCTACAGTGGAGTCATTGCTATTGTTAACAATTCTCTGTGAGTCCATTGGTATACATTGTATATTGTCCATGTACATTTTAGGGTCCTCATTTTTGGAAGTGTATGATAGTGTGTATGCCATTACTTGGTCTCTCTCTCTCTCTCTCTCTCTCTCTCTCTCTCTCTCTCTCTCTCTCTCTCTCTCTCTCTCTCTCTCTCTCTCTCTCTCTCTCTCTCTCTCTCTCTCTCTCTCTCTCTCCCTCCTCCCCCTCACTCAGACTCATCCACCCTTCATCCTCTGGTTCTTCACTCTTACCATACTCTTTCCATTGTACTGGGGAAGAGAACTACTTGTTGGATTGTCAGAAGAGGAGTGTAGTCTCTGAGGCTTGCAGAGAGTCATTGGACATCGTAGCAGTACACTGTGTGTGTGTGTGTGTGTGTGTGTGTGTGTGTGTGTGTGTGTGTGTGTGTGTGTGTGTGTGTGTGTGTGTGTGTGTGTGATATGGATAAAAGAAAGCGTCTTCCCTCCACTTACCCCTTCCCTCCTTCCCTCTCCCCTCCCTCCCTCACTCCCTCCCACTCTCCCTCCCTCCCTCCCCCTCCTTCCTCAGGTTCAACCACATCCAACAACAGGTGGAAACTGAGATTGGTCCCTAGCGATAACAGTAGTCATGACAACACCACCGACAGAGGACAAGTGAGGGAGGGAAGAGTGGAAGTGCTCCTGGAGGAACACGGAGAGTGGGGGACAATATGTATTGATATGTTCTCGAACCTTTCGGCTCATGTGATATGCCGTCAACTTGGCTTTCAAACATACAATCAAGTGTTCATTGCTGAGTGAGTCATGTTAGATGTTTACATTTTTGTTTACAATTTTGTGAAGTGTTTACTAATTTGTTGTATGTATGTATGTATGTATGTATGTATGTATGTATGTATGTATGTATGTATGTATGTATGTATAACGAACAGAAAAGTGTCCTGATTAGTGAGGCGTCCTGATTAGTGAGGTGTCCTGATTTTTGAGCACAAAAATGCAGTATTTTGAGTAAAATATGTCTTCCTTTCTCGTGTTTGTGTACAAGACACCTCACTAATCAGGACACCTCACTAATTGGGACACCTCACTAATTGGGACACCTCACTTATCAGATGTCCCAGGGTGTCCTGATTAGACAAGTTCCATATTCAATCTCTCCACTCAGGTCCACTGACACCAACCTCCCCATCCTGCTGTCCTCAGTACAATGTAGTGGGTTTGAGGAGAGGTTGGACTACTGTCCTCATGTACTGGCTGGACGGAACTGCACACACGCCAAGGACATCAGTGTCAACTGTAGTAAGAGATATCACATCACACACACACACACACACACACACACACACACACACACACACACACACACACACACACACACACACACACACACACCTCACACACCTCACACTCCTCACACATCACACACACTCCTCACACTCTTCACACATCATACACACCTCACACACCACACACACCTCACACTCCTCACACATCACACACACTCCTCACACTCTTCACACATCATACACACCTCACACACCACACACACCTCACACTCCTTACACTCCTCCCACACCACACACCTCAGGTATCCAGATACCCCGCCCCGATGGCTCCCTACGACTACTCAACTCCACCTCCCCCTCCTCCTCCCCTCCTCAAGATGGCCGTCTCGAGATATCCTACCACGGCCTGTGGATGGGTGTGTGTGGCATCCTCTTCACTCAGGCTGCCGCCGACGTTGCCTGCAGACAGCTGCAGTTAGGACCAGCTGCTAATTACTGCCAAAATGCATGGTATGCACATTTGAAATTATGTGCAGCCAGCTGAGCTGCTTCAATAGAGAGCGTCTGTCTAGAACAGTATACATGTAGTGTTGTGGGTTTGAATCCCACCTGAGGCAATTTGAAGACTACCCAATGCAACTCCCTCAGGCAATATTTGAACACATGACCCTGGGTTCTAGACAAATAGTCTTAATTACCAGCTGCAGGTCACCGACAGTCGACCCTCGGCTGACTTAGACAGTGATAAGTAACATGAAAGGTTGGGGGAAGTGCTCTAGTCATAATTTCCCCCTTTCACTATGCATGTTTGGGGCACGCATGTATCCCTTCCACAACAGGTGAATATTTTCATGCACTGAACAACCAATCATTCACAGTCTGTACTCAGTGACCTAATAAGACAATGTAAGAGCCTGAGCGATGAAAAGTGCCTTTGCATGAAATAAGGTGTGTGCAGAGAAAACCAGGCAAACGGCGCACTGCTGTTTCAGGCTGGTTGGCCTTCATCAGTGTCGTGTACGCCTAGCTGCTCTGTGACAGCCTACACTTACATGTACATACTCTAGGTAGGCCACTGCTCAGGTAGGCCAGAGCAGTTGTGGTTTCAGAACAATAATATTCATACACCACAAACCTATATACCTAGGCACCCCCCCACCTCCTAACTCAAAGGCAACAGTAATAGCCGGAGCAATGAAATGGTTCCATTGGCCTTTGCATGTACAATTTTTGTGTCTACACATTCAGCTTCGGACAGAGTGAGCATAGCATCCACTTTGCCGAGTATTCCTGCTCTGGAGAGGAGGACAGCCTGTTGCAGTGCGGAATCAATATCCACAATGCGAGAGATTGTAGCCATGACAACAGTGTAGGACTGTCCTGCTTACGTAAGTTGCTCTGACATCACGGAGAAATTGAGTTCTCACTTTTTACAAAATCTCTCAAATTGTTCTCTCTCTCTCTCTCTCTCTCTCTCTCTCTCTCTCTCTCTCTCTCTCTCTCTCTCTCTCTCTCTCTCTCTCTCTCTCTCTCTACAGCACCCCCTCAAGTAACAGTGTCATCTGTATCCTCCCTCTCTTCCTCACCCTCTCCCAACCCCTCCCTCCCCCTTACTCTCTCACATGTCACAAGCACCTCCTCACAATTATCCCCCACAGCAGAACCACCTACACAAGCACCTAAAACACCAACAGATAAAGAGAGTAAGTCACATGACAAGTCACATGACAAGTCACATGACTATTTGTGCATATAGTCACGTGACCAATGAATGTCACCTGATTACATGCTGTCTGTACAGGTCATGTGACCATTACATGTAAGTCACATGATTCATCCGTTAACCCTTTCCATTCTATATTCCCCAGATGGATTCATATCAGATGGCATATTTTATGTGATAGCGTGTGTCGTGTGTCTTCTTGTCCTGGCTCTGATTATAGCAGTTACTATTTGTTGTGTGTGTCACAAGAAACGAGAGGAGTGGGATTTGACGGAGACCACAGACTACATGGGAGGGAACCGCACTAACGGGACAATTAACTCAGGGACAGGTTCCAATGGCGAGGTCGTCGGGGAGACCACGACGGAAGAACAGAGTGATTTTGATTTTGACGGTCTTGCCGAGTCTGTTGAAATGAAGGTACACAAGAACAGTCTCTTACATCAAGTAGTATATCTCAGTATACTACTAGTATATCTCAGTATACTACTGGCACATCTCAGTATACTACTAGTATATCTCAGTATACTACTGGCACATTCCAGTATACTATTAGTATATCTCAGTATACTACTAATATACATCTCCACAGTTTTGTCATTGAGCTACATATCTACAGTATATCCACAGTATACTACTGGTATATCTCAGTATACTACTAGTATATATGCTCCATTCACAGGCATGTGCTAAGGCTGTGGAGGCAATGGACATCCCACCAGACGGAGCCTCTCTAGACGGTCTCCCACCTCAATACCACGAACTGGAATTCCTCTCTCGCTCCATCCCAGGCGAAGAACTAAAGGAACTTAGCTAGTGATACTTACATTTAGCTAGCTCATTGTATATGTGTAACATTGATCACTGTCATCAGCAAGTTGTGTTGTATATATATGTATGTATATATACTTGACATGCAGGCATAAATCACATGTCGAGCAATTTTGTAAAGCGATTTTTGCATAATATCTTGGGCAGTAGTATGTTATACGCACATGAAGTGAACGATGTTCAAAAGTTTCATGAAAAAGTTTGATGCATAATTTAAGCCAAAATGGCACAGCAGAACAACCAACTTAATAAGAGGTGCATTAGACAAAGCTATACAATACAACAGAACTGAGCAAAATGAATTATCACAGAAGGGCAGGGTTTTCAACCGGCTCCGCATGCCTACAGTCCCACAGTGCGAATCAAAGCTTCCACTTGATTGGCCTGTTTAAATTTAAAATCTATTCTGATGCTGCATATCATGACGTCATGGTCAACTAACTGTACAACAGCTCAACTCTAACGGTCTCCGTCAACAGTGAACACCATCATTGAACTGTCAACAGCGTCAACTCCGTCAACAGTGTCAACTCTGTCAACAGTGTCAACTTCGTCAACTCAGTCGACAGAGCTAACGCATGCTTCTGCCTGTGCTCAGTGCCAACAGGGTCAACTCTGTCAACGTACTGCATCAACATTTGTCTATTGTATTATGTATACAACCAAGCAAAAAACTGAAACATTCTCTATACCTCAATGCTATATACTCTTTGGGAGGTTGGGTGGAACTGCTGGGGGGTTAGGCTATAGTGTGAGAGCTAGGGTGGGCTAGGGGATAGGCTATTATAATATACACACTGCTCTAGCCAAGTATCAAAAACTGAAATGTTCTCTGCTTCAATGTTATATTGTTTGGGAGGTTGGGTGGGGCTGCTGGAGGTTTAGGCTAGGGTTAGAGCTAGGCTGGGCTAGGTCTAGCTAACTATATACACTGCTCTGTTAATAACCAGGTACCAAAAACTGAAATGGAGGGGAGAGGGAAGACTGGGAGGGACCTGAAGGGAGACTGGTAGAGACTAGGGGAGAATGGTAGAGACTAGAGGTAAGACTGGGAGAGACTAGAGGGGAAACTGGTAGAGACTGGTAAAGACTGGTAGAGACTGGTAAAGACCAGGGGAGACTGGTAGAGACTGGTAGAGACTAGAGGGGAGACTGGTAGAGACTAGAGGGGAGACTGGTAGAGACTAAAGCGGAGACTGGTAGAGACTGGTAAAGACTAAAGCGGAGACTGGTAGAGACTGTTAGAGACATGAGGGGAGAGACTAAAAGGGAGACTGGTAGAGACTAGGTGAGACTAGTAGAGACTAGTAGGGAGACTGGGAGAGACTAGAGGGGAGACTGGTAGAGACTAGTAGAGAGACTGGTAGAGACTAAAAGGGAAACTAGTAGAGACTAGAGGGGAGACTAGTAGGCACTAGTAGACTGGTAGAGACTAGGGGAGACTAGTAGAGACTGGTAGAGACTAGAGGGGAGACTGGTAGAGACTAGAGGGGAGATTGGTAGAGACTAGGGGAGACTGGTAGAGACTAGAGGAGAGACTGGTAGAGACTAGAGGGGAGACTAGTAGAGACTGGTAGAGACTAGAGGGGAGACTGGTAGAGACTAGAGGGGAGATTGGTAGAGACTAGGGGAGACTGGTAGAGACTAGAGGAGAGACTGGTAGAGACTAGAGGGGAGACTAGTAGAGACTGGTAGAGACTAGAGGGGAGACTGGTAGAGACTAGAGGGGAGATTGGTAGAGACTAGGGGAGACTGGTAGAGACTAGAGGAGAGACTGGTAGAGACTAGAGGGGAGACTGGTAGACACTAGAGGGGAAACTGGTAGAGACTGGTAGAGACTAGAGGGGAGACTGGTAGAGACTAGAGGGGAGACTGGTAGAGACTAGAGGGAAGACTGGTAGAGACTAGAGGAGACTGGTAGAGACTAGGGGTGACTAGTAGAGACTGGTAGAGACTAGAGGGGAGACTGGTAGAGACTAGAGGGGAGATTGGTAGAGACTAGGGAAGACTGGTAGAGACTAGAGGGGAGACTGGTAGAGACTATAGGGGAGACTGGTAGACACTAGAGGGAAGACTGGAAGAGACTAGAGGGGAGACTGGTAGAGACTAGAGGGAAGACTGGAAGAGACTAGAGGGGAGACTGGTAGACACTATTGGAGACTGGTAGAGACTAGAAGAGAGACTTGTAGAGACTAGAGGGGAGACTAGTAGACACTAGTGGAGACTGGTAAAGACTAGGGGAGACTAGTAGAGACTGGTAGAGACTAGAGGGGAGACTGGTAGAGACTAGAGGGGAGACTGGTAGAGACTAGGGGAGACTGGTAGAGACTAGAGGGGAGACTGGTAAAGACTAGGGGAGACTAGTAGAGACTGGTAGAGACTAGAGGGGAGACTAGTAGAGACTAGAAGGGAAACTAGTAGAGACTATAGGAGAGACAAGTAGACACTAGTGGAGACTGGTAGAGACTAGTAGAGACTGGTAGAGACTAGAGGGGAGACTGGTAGAGACTGAAGGGGAGACTGGTAGAGACTAGAGGGGAGACTGGTAGAGACTAGAAGGGAAACTAGTAGAGACTATAGGAGAGACAAGTAGACACTAGTGGAGACTGGTAGAGACTAAAGGAGACTAGTAGAGACTGGTAGAGGCTGGAGGGGAGACTGGTAGAGACTAGAGGGGAGACTGGTAGAGACTAGGGGAGACTGGTAGAGACTAGAGGGGAGACTGGTAGAAACTAGTGGAAGAGACTAGAGGGGAGACTGGTAGAGACTAAAGGGGAGACTGGAAGAGACTAAAGGGGAGACTGGTAGAGACTAGGGGAGACTGGTAGACACTAGATGGGAAACTGGTAGAGACTATTGGAGACTGGTAGAGACTAGGGGAGACTGGTAGAGACTAGAGGGGAGACTTATAGAGATCAGAGGGGAGACTGGTAGACACTAGAAAGGAAACTGGTAGAGGCTGGTAGAGACTAGAGGTGAGAGTGGTAGAGACTAGGGGAGACTGGTAGAGACTAGAGGGGAAACTGGTAGAGACTGGTAGACACTAGAGGGGAGACTGGTAGAGACTAGGAGAAGAGACTAGATGGGAGACTGGTAGAGACTAGAGGGGAGACTGGTAGAGACTAGGGGAGGCTGGTAGAGACTAGAGGGGAGACTGGTAGAGACTGAAGGGGAGACTGGTAGAGACTGATAGATACTAGATGGTAGACTAGTAGAGACAAGAGGGTAGACTGGTAGAGACTAGAAGGGAAACTAGTAGAGACTAGAGGAGAGACTAGTAGACACTAGTGGAGACTGGTAGAGACTAGAGGGGAGACTGGTAGAGACTAGAGGGGAGACTGTTAGAGACTAGGGGAGACTGGTAGAGACTAGAGGGGAGACTGGTAGAAACTAGTGGAAGAGACTAGAGGGGAGACTGGTAGAGACTAGGGGAGACTGGTAGACACTAGATGGGAAACTGGTAGAGACTATTGGAGACTGGTAGAGACTATAAGGGAGACTAGTAGAGACTAGAGGGGAGACTGGTAGAGACTAGGGGAGACTCGTAGAGACTAGAGGGGAGACTTATAGAGATCAGAGGGGAGACTGGTAGACACTAGAAAGGAAACTGGTAGAGACTGGTAGAGACTAGAGGTGAGAGTGGTAGAGACTAGGGGAGACTGGTAGAGACTAGAGGGGAGACTGGTAGGGACTAGAGAGGAGACTGGTAGAGACTAGGGGAGACTGGTAGAGACTAGAGGGGAGACTTATAGAGATCAGAGGGGAGACTGGTAGACACTAGAAAGGAAACTGGTAGAGACTGGTAAAGACTAGAGGTGAGAGTGGTAGAGACTAGGGGAGACTGGTAGAGACTAGGGGAGACTGGTAGACACTAGATGGGAAACTGGTAGAGACTATTGGAGACTGGTAGAGACTATAGGAGACTAGTAGAGACTAGAGGGGAGACTGGTAGAGACTAGGGGAGACTGGTAGAGACTAGAGGGAGACTTATAGAGATCAGAGGGGAGACTGGTAGACACTAGAAAGGAAACTGGTAGAGACTGGTAAAGACTAGAGGTGAGAGTGGTAGAGACTAGGGGAGACTGGTAGAGACTAGAGGAGAGACTGGTAGGGACTAGAGGGGAGACTGGTAGAGACTAGGGGAGACTGGTAGAGACTAGAGGGGTTACTGGTAGAGACTAGAGGGGAGACTGGTAGACACTAGAGGGGAAACTGGTAGAGACTGGTAGAGACTAGAGGTGAGAGTGGTAGAGACTAGGGGAGACTTGTAGAGACTAGAGGAGACTGGTAGAGACTAGGGGAGACTGGTAGAGACTAGAGGGGTTACTGGTAGAGACTAGAGGGGAGACTCGTAGAGACTAGAGGGGAGACTTATAGAGATCAGAGGGGAGACTGGTAGACACTAGAAAGGAAACTGGTAGAGACTGGTAGAGACTAGAGGTGAGAGTGGTAAAGACTAGGGGAGACTGGTAGAGACTAGAGGGGAGACTGGTAGAGACTAGAGGGGTTACTGGTAGAGACTAGAGGGGAAACTGGTAGAGACTGGTAGACACTAGAGGGGAGACTGGTAGAGACTAGGAGAAGAGACTAGATGGGAGACTGGTAGAGACTAGAGGGGAGACTAGTAGAGACTAGGGGAGACTGGTAGAGACTAGAGGGGAGACTGGTAGAGACTGATAGATACTAGAGGGTAGACTGGTAGAGACTAGAAGGGAAACTAGTAGAGACTAGAGGAGAGACTAGTAGACACTAGTGGAGACTGGTAGAGACTAGAGGGGAGACTGGTAGAGACTAGAGGGGAGACTGGAAGAGACTAGAGGGGAGACTGGAAGAGACTAGGGAAGACGGGTAGACACTAGATGAAACTGGTAGAGACTATTGGAGACTGGTAGAGACTAGAAGGGAGACTAGTAGAGACTAGAGGGGAGACTGGTAGAGACTAGGGGAGACTGGTAGAGACTAGAGGGGAGACTTATAGAGATCAGAGGGGAGACTGGTAGACACTAGAAAGGAAACTGGTAGAGACTGGTAGAGACTAGAGGTGAGAGTGGTAGAGACTAGGGGAGACTGGTAGAGACTAGAGGGGAGACTGGTAGGGACTAGAGAGGAGACTGGTAGAGACTAGGGGAGACTGGTAGAGACTAGAGGGGTTACTGGTAGAGACTAGAGGGGAGACTGGTAGACACTAGAGGGGAAACTGGTAGAGACTGGTAGAGACTAGAGGTGAGAGTGGTAGAGACTAGGGGAGACTGGTAGAGACTAGAGAGGAGACTGGTAGGGACTAGAGGGGAGACTGGTAGAGACTAGGGGAGACTGGTAGAGACTAGAGGGGTTACTGGTAGAGACTATAGGGGAGACTGGTAGACATTAGAGGGGAGACTGATAGAGACTAGGAGAAGAGACTAGATGGGAGACTGGTAGAGACTAGAGGGGAGACTGGTAGAGACTAGAGGGGAGACTGGTAGAGACTAGGGGAGACTGGTAGTGACTAGAGAGGAGACTGGTAGAGACTAGAGTGGAGACTGGTAGAGACTAGGGGAGACTGGTAGAGACTGAAGGGGAGACTGGTAGAGACTAGAGGAGAGACTGGTAGAGACTAGAAGGGAAACTAGTAGAGACTAGAGGGGAGACTAGTAGACACTAGTGGAGACTGGTAGAGACTAGGGGAGACTAGTAGAGACTGGTAGAGGCTAGAGGGGAGACTAGTAGAGACTAGAGGGGAGACTGGTAGAAACTAGTGGAAGACTAGAGGGGAGACTGGTAGAGACTAGAGGGGAGACTGGAAGAGACTAGAGGGGAGAGTGGTAGAGACTAGGGGAGACTAGTAGACACTAGATGGGAGACTGGTAGACACTATAGAGGGGAGACTTGAAGAGACTAGAGGGGAGACTGGTAGAGACTAGGGGAAACTGGTAGACACTAGATGGGAAACTGGAGACTATTGGAGACTGGTAGAGACTAGAAGGGAGACTAGTAGAGACTAGAGGGGAGACTGGTAGAGACTAGAGGGGAGACTTATAGAGATCAGAGGGGAGACTGGTAGACACTAGAAAGGAAACTGGTAGAGACTGGTAAAGACTAGAGGTGAGAGTGGTAGAGACTAGGGGAGACTGGTAGAGACTAGGGGAGACTGGTAGACACTAGATGGGAAACTGGTAGAGACTATTGGAGACTGGTAGAGACTATAGGAGACTAGTAGAGACTAGAGGGGAGACTGGTAGAGACTAGGGGAGACTGGTAGAGACTAGAGGGAGACTTATAGAGATCAGAGGGGAGACTGGTAGACACTAGAAAGGAAACTGGTAGAGACTGGTAAAGACTAGAGGTGAGAGTGGTAGAGACTAGGGGAGACTGGTAGAGACTAGAGGGGAGACTGGTAGGGACTAGAGGGGAGACTGGTAGAGACTAGGGGAGACTGGTAGAGACTAGAGGGGTTACTGGTAGAGACTAGAGGGGAGACTGGTAGACACTAGAGGGGAAACTGGTAGAGACTGGTAGAGACTAGAGGTGAGAGTGGTAGAGACTAGGGGAGACTTGTAGAGACTAGAGGAGACTGGTAGAGACTAGGGGAGACTGGTAGAGACTAGAGGGGTTACTGGTAGAGACTAGAGGGGAGACTGGTAGACAATAGAGGGGAGACTGATAGAGACTAGAGGGGAGACTGGTAGAGACTAGGGGAGACTGGTAGAGACTAGAGAGGAGACTGGTAGAGACTAGAGGGGAGACTGGTAGAGACTAGGGGAGACTGGTAGAGACTGAAGGGGAGACTGGTAGAGACTAGAGGAGAGACTAGTAAACACTAGTGGAGACTGGTAGAGACTAGGGGAGACTAGTAGAGACTGGTAGAGGCTAGAGGGGAGACTGGTAGAAACTAGTGGAAGAGACTAGAGGGGAGACTGGTAGAGACTAGAGGGGAGACTGGTAGATACTAGAGGAGAGACTAGTAAACACTAGTGGAGACTGGTAGAGACTAGGGGAGACTAGTAGAGACTAGTAGAGACTAGAGGGGAGACTGGTAGAAACTAGTGGAAGAGACTAGAGGGGAGACTGGTAGAGACTAGAGGGGAGACTGGAAGAGACTAGAGGGGAGAGTGGTAGAGACTAGGGGAGACTAGTAGACACTAGATGGGAGACTGGTAGAGACTATAGAGGGGAGACTGGAAGAGACTAGAGGGGAGACTAGGGGAGACTGGTAGACACTAGATGGGAAACTGGTAGAGACTATTGGAGACTGGTAGAGACTAGAAGGGAGACTAGTAGAGACTAGAGGGGAGACATATAGAGATCAGAGGGGAGACTGGTAGACACTAGAGGGGAAACTGGTAGAGACTGGTAGAGACTAGAGGTGAGAGTGGTAGAGGCTAGGGGAGACTGGTAGAGACTAGAGGGGAGACTGGTAGGGACTAGAGGGGAGACTGGTAGAGACTAGGGGAGACTGGTAGAGACTAGAGGGGTTACTGGTAGAGACTAGAGGGGAGACTGGTAGACACTAGAGGGGAGACTGATAGAGACTAGGGGAGACTAGTAGAGACTGGTAGAGGCTAGAGGGGAGACTGGTAGAGACTAGAGGAGAGACTGGTAGAGACTAGAAAGGAAACTAGTAGAGACTAGAGGGGAGACTAGTAGACACTAGTGGAGACTGGTAGAGACTAGGGGAGACTAGTAGAGACTGGTAGAGGCTAGAGGGGAGACTGGTAGAGACTAGAGGGGAGACTGGAAGAGACTAGAGGGGAGAGTGGTAGAGACTATTGGAGACTGGTAGAGACTAGAAGGGAGACTAGTAGAGACTAGAGGGGAGACTGGTAGAGACTAGGGGAGACTGGTAGAGACTAGAGGGGAGACTTATAGAGATCAGAGGGGAGACTGGTAGACACTAGAAAGGAAACTGGTAGAGACTGGTAGAGACTAGAGGTGAGAGTGGTAGAGACTAGGGGAGACTGGTAGAGACTAGAGGGGAGACTGGTAGGGACTAGAGGGGAGACTGGTAGAGACTAGGGGAGACTGGTAGAGACTAGAGGGGTTACTGGTAGAGACTAGAGGGGAGACTGGTAGACACTAGAGGGGAAACTGGTAGAGACTAGGAGAAGAGACTACTAGATGGGAGACTGGTAGAGACTAGAGGGGAGACTGGTAGAGACTAGGGGAGACTGGTAGAGACTAGAGGGGAGACTGGAAGAGACTAGAGGGGAGGCTGGTAGACACTAGGGAGGAAACTGGTAGACACTATTGGAGACTGGTAGAGACTAGAAGAGAGACTGGTAGAGGGGACACTGGTAGAGGAGAGACTGGTAGAGACTAGGGAAGACTGGTAGACACTAGAGGGGAGACTGGTAGACATTACAGGGGAAACTGGTAGAGACTAGAGGGGATACTGGTAGAGACTATTGGAGACTGGTAAAGACAAGAAGGGAGACTGGTAGAGATCAGAGGGGACACTGGTAGAGACTAGGGGAGACTGGTAGAGACTAGAGGGGAGACTGGTAGAGACTAGATAGTAGACTGGTAGAGACTAGAGGGTAGACTGATAGAGACTAGAAGGGAAACTAGCAGAGACTAGAGGGGAGGGTAGAGACACTAGTGGAGACTGGTAGAGACTAGGGGAGACTAGTAGAGACTGATAGAGACTAGAGGGGAGACTGGTAGAGACTATAAGGGAGACTGGTAGAGACTAGAGGGGAGACTGGTAGATACTAGAAGAGAAACTAGTAGAGACTAGAGAGGAGACTAGTAGACATTAGTGGAGACAGGTAGAGACTAGGGAAGACTAGTTGAGAATGGTAGAGGCTAGAGGGGAGACTGGTAGAGACTAGAGGAGAGACTAGTAGAGACTAGGGGAGACTTGTAGAGACTAGAGGGGAGACTGGTAGAGACTAGAGGGGAGACTGGTAGAGACTAGAGGGGAGACTGGAAGAGACTAGAGGGGAGACTGGTATAGACTAGGGGAGACTGGTAGACACTAGAGGGAAACTGGTAGAGACTAGAGGGGAGACTGGTAGTGACTACAGGGGAGACTGGTAGAGACTAGAAGGGAAACTAGTAGAGACTAGAGGGGAGACTAGTAGACACTAGTGGAGATTGGTAGAGACTACAGGAGAGTAATAGAGACTGGTAGAGATTAGAGGGGAGACTGGTAGAGACTAGAGGGAAGACTGGAAGAGACTAGAGGGGAGACTGGTGGAGACTAGGGGAGACTGGTAGAGACTAGAGGGGAGACTGGTAGACACTAGAGGGGAAACTGGTAGAGACAAGAGGAGAAACTGGTAGAGACAAGAGGGGAGACTGGTAGAGACAAAAGGGGAGACTGGTAGAGACTAGAGGGAAGACTGATAAAGACTAGGAAAGACTGGTAGAGACTAGAGGGGAGACTGGTAGAGACTAGAGGGGAGACTGATAGATACTAGAAGAGAAACTAGTAGAGACTAGAGAGGAGACTAGTAGACATTAGTGGAGACAAGTAGAGACTAGGGAAGACTAGTTGAGAATGGTAGAGGCTAGAGGGGAGACTGGTAGAGACTAGAGGAGAGACTAGTAGAGACTAGGGGAGACTTGTAGAGACTAGAGGGGAGACTGGTAGAGACTATAGGGGAGACTGGTAGAGATTAGAGGGGAGACTAGTAGAGACTAGACTAGAGTTGAGACTGTTAGAGACTAGAGGGAAGACTGGAAGAGACTAGAGGGGAGACTGGTAGAGACTAGGGGAGACTGGTAGAGACTAGGGGAAGAGACTAGAGTTGAGACTGGTAGAGACAAAAGGGGAGACTGGTAGAGACTAGAGGGAAGACTGATAAAGTCTAGGAAAGACTGGTAGAGACTAGAGGGGAGACTAGTAGAGACTAGAGGGGAGACTGGTAGAGACTAGAAGGGAAACTAGTAGAGACTAGAGGGGAGACTAGTAGACACTAGTGGAGACTGGTGGAGACTAGGGGAGACTAGTAGAGACTGGTAGAGGCTAGAGGGGAGACTGGTAGAAACTAGAGGGGAGACTGGTAGAGACTAGGGGAGACTGATAGAGACTAGAGGGGAGACTGGTAAAGACTAGAGGGGAGACTGGTTGACACTAGAGGGGAAACTGGTAGAGACTGGTAGAGACTAAAGGGGAGACTGGTAGAGAATAGGGGAAGAGACTAGAGGGGAGACTGGTAGAGACTAGAAGGGAGACTGGAAGAGACTAGAGGGGAGACTGGTAGAGACTAGGGGAAACTCGTAGACACTAGAAGGGAAACTGGTAGGGACTATTGGAGACTGGTAGAGACTAGAAAGGAGACAGGTAGAGACTAGAGGGGAGACTGGTAGAGACTAGGGGAGACTGGTAGAGACTAGGGGAGACTGGTAGAGACTAAAGACTAAAGGGGAGACTGGTAGATAATAGGGGAAGAGACTAGAGGGGAGACTGGTAGAGACTAGAAGGGAGACTGGAAGAGACTAGAGGGGAGACTGGTAGAGACTAGGGTAAACTGGTAGACACTAGAAGGGAAACTGGTAGGGACTATTGGAGACTGGTAGAGACTAGAGGGGAGACTGGTAGAGACTAGGGGAGACTGGTAGAGACTAGAGGGGAGACTGGTAGAGACTAGGGGAGACTGGTAGAGATCAGAGGGGAGACTGGTAGAGACTAGAGGGGAAGCTGGTAGAGACTAGAGGGGAGACTGGTAGAGACTAGAAGGGAAACTATTAGAGACTAGAGGGGAGACTAGTAGACACTATTGCAGACTGGTAGAGACTAATGGAAACTAGTAGAGACTGGTAGAGACTAGATGGTAGACTGGTAGAAACTAGAGGGTAGACTGGTAGAGACAAGAAGGGAAACTAGTAGAGACTAGAGGGGAGACTAGTAAACACTAGTGGAGACTGGTAGAGACTAGGGGAGACTAGTAGAGACTAGAAGGGAGACTGGTAGAAACTAGAGGGAAGACTGGTAGAGACTAGGGGAGACTGGTAGAGACTAGAGGGGAGACTGGTAGAGACTAGAGGGGAAGCTGGTAGAGACTAGAGGGGAGACTGGTAGAGACTAGAAGGGAAACTAATAGAGACTAGAGGGGAGACTAGTAGACACTATTGCAGACTGGTAGAGACTAATGAAACTAGTAGAGACTGGTAGAGACTAGATGGTAGACTGGTAGAAACTAGAGGGTAGACTGGTAGAGACAAGAAGGGAAACTAGTAGAGACTAGAGGGGAGACTAGTAAACACTAGTGGAGACTGGTAGAGACTAGGGGAGACTAGTAGAGACTAGAGGGGAGACTGGTAGAAACTAGAGGGAAGACTGGTAGAGACTAGGGGAGACTGGTAGAGACTAGAGGGGAGACTGGTAGACATTAGAGGGGAAACTAGTAGAGACTGGTAGAGACTAGAGGGGAAGCTGGTAGAGACTAGAGGGGAGACTGGTAGAGACTAGAAGGGAAACTATTAGAGACTAGAGGGGAGACTAGTAGACACTATTGCAGACTGGTAGAGACTAAGGGAAACTAGTAGAAACTAGTAGAGACTGGTAGAGACTAGAGGGGAGACTGGTAGAGACTAGAGAGGAGACTGGTATATAAAGACTAGGGGAAACTAGTAGAGACTGGTAGAGACTAGAGGGGAGACTGGTAGAGACAAGAGTGGAGACTGGTAGAGACTAGAGAGGAGACTGGTAGAGACTAGAAGGGAAACTAGTAGAGACTAGAGTGGAGACTAGTAGATACTAGTGGAGACTGGTAGAGACTAAGGGAGACTAGTAGAGACTGGTAGAGACTAGAGGGGAGACTGATAGAGACTAGAGGCTAGACTGGTAGAGATTAGGGGAGACTGGCAGAGACTAGAGGGGAGACGGGTAGAGACTAGAGGGTAGACTGGTAGAGACTAGAAGGGAAACTAGTAGAGACTAGAAAGGAGACTAGTAGAGACTAGAGTGTAGACTAGTAGATACTATTGGAGACTGGTAGAGACTAGAGGGGAGACTGGTAGAGACTAGTAGAGACTAGAGGGGACACTGGTAGAGACTAGGGGAAGAGACTAGAGGGGAGACTGGTAGAGACTAGAGGGGACTCTGGTAGAGACTTGGGGAAGAGACTAGAGGGGAGACTGGTAGAGACTAGAGGGGAGACTGGTAGACATTAGAGGGGAAACTGGTAGAGACTAAAGGGGAGACTGGTAGGCACTAGAGGGGAAACTGGTAGAGACTAGGGGAAGAGACTAGAGGGGAGACTGGTAGAGACTAGAGGGGAGACTGGAAGAGACTAGAGGGGAGACTGGTAGAGACTAGGGGAGACTGGTAGAGACTAGAGGGGAGACTGGTAGACATTAGAGGGGAAACTGATAGAGACTAAAGGGGAGACTGGTAGAGACTATTGGAGACTGGTAGAGACTAGAGGGTAGACTAGTAGAGACTGGTAGAGACTAGAGGGGAGACTGGTAGAGACTAGAGAGGAGACTGGTAAAGATTAGGGGAGACTGGTAGACACTAGTGGAGACTGGTAGAGACTAAGGGAACTAGTAGAGACTGGTAGAGTCTAGGGGAGACTAGTAGTGACTAGTAGAGACTAGAGGGTAGACTGGTAGAGACTAGGGGAGACTGGTAGAGACTAGAGGGGAGACTGGTAGAGACTAGAGGGGAGACTAGAGGGTAGACTGGTAGAGACTAGGGGAGACTGGTAGAGACTAGAGGGGAGACTGGTAGAGACTAGAGGGGAGACTAGAGGGGAGACTGGTAGAGATTAGAAGGGATACTCTTAGAGACTAGAGGGGAGACTAGTAGACACTAGTGGAGACTGGTAGTGACTAAAGGGGAGGTTGGTAGAGACTAGAGGGAAAACTGGTAGAGACTGGTAGGGA
The DNA here is from genome assembly GCA_963970385.1 of Theonella swinhoei. Classification (NCBI taxonomy): domain Eukaryota; kingdom Metazoa; phylum Porifera; class Demospongiae; order Tetractinellida; family Theonellidae; genus Theonella; species Theonella swinhoei. The sequence goes on along the minus strand of OZ019952.1, from coordinate 950,047 downwards.
TTAGAAGGGAGACTGGTAGAGACTAGGGGAAGAGACTAGAGGGAGACTGGTAGAGACTAGAGGGAGACTGGAAGAGACTAGAGTGGAGACTGGTAGAGACTAGGGGAGACTGGTAGACACTAGAGGGGAAACTGGTAGAGACTATTAGAGATTTGTAGAGACTAGAGGGGAGACTGGTAGAGATCAGATGGTAGACTGGTAGAGACTAGGGGAGATTAGTAGAGACTGGTAGAGACTAGAGGAGAGACTGGTAGAGACTAGAGGGGAGACTTGTAGAGACTACAGGAGACTGGTAGAGACTAGAGGGGAGACTGGTAGAAACTAGAGGGGAGACTAGTAGAGACTAAGGGAGACTAGTAGAGACTGGTAGAGACTAGAGGAGAGACTGATAGAGACTAGAGGGGAGACTGGTAGAGACTAGAGGGGAGACTGGTAGAGACTAGAGGCTAGACTGGTAGAGACTAGGGGAGACTGGTAGAGACTAGAGAGGAGACTGGTAGAGACTAGAGGGGAGACTGGTAGAGACTAGAGGGGACACTGGTAGAGACTAGAAGGGAAACTAGTAGAGACTAGAGGGGAGACTGGTATACACTAGAGGGGAAACTGGTAGAGACTGGTAGAGACTAGAGGGGAGACTGAAAGAGACTAGAGGGGAGACTGGTAGAGACTAGGGGAGACTGGTAGAGACTAGAGGGGAGACTGGTAGACATTAAAGGGGAAACTGGTAGAGACTAGAGGGGAGACTGGTAGACACTAGAGGGGAAACTGGTAGAGACTAAAGGGGAGACTGGTAGAGACTATTGGAGACTGGTAGAGACTAGAGGGTAGACTGGTAGAGACTAGAAGGGAAACTAGTAGAGACTAGAGGGGAGACTAGTAGACACTAGTGGAGACTGGTAGAGACTAGGGAAGACTAGTAGATACTAGAGGGAAGACTGGGTAGAGACTAGGGGAGACTGATAGAGACTAGAGGGGAGACTGGTACACACTAGAGGGGAAACTGGTAGAGACTGGTAGAGACTAGAGGGGAGACTGGTAGAGACTAGGGGAAGAGACTAGATGGGAGACTGGTTGAGACTAGAGGGGAGACTGGAAGAGACTAGAGGGAGACTGGAAGAGACTAGAGGAGACTGGTAGAGAATAGAGGAGAGACTGATAGAGATCAGAGGGGAGACTGGTAGAGACTAGAGGGTAGACTGGTAGAGACTAGAGGGGAGACTTGTAGAGACTAGAGGGGAGACTGGTAGAGACTAGGGGAGACTGGTAGAGACTAGAGGGAGACTGGAAGAGACTAGAGGGAGACTGGTAGAGACTAGGGGAGACTGGTAGAGACTAGGGGAAGAGACTAGAGGGGAGACTGGTAGAGACTAGAGGGGATACTGGTAGAGACTAGAAGGGAAACTAGTAGAGATTAGATTGGAGACTAGTAGACACTAGTGGAGACTGGTAGAGACTAAGGGAGACTAGTAGAAACTGGTAGAGACTAGAGGGGTGACATGTAGAGACTAGAGGGTAGACTGGTAGAGACTAGGGGAGACTGGTAGAGACTAGGGGAAGAGACTAGGGGAGACTGGTAGAGACTAGGGGAAGAGACTAGAGGGGAGACTGGTAGAGACTAGAGGGGAGACTGGTAGAGACCAGCATGCGCATGCGCTGAGCCTAGGTGCGCTGTGTTTAGAATTTGAGCACTCGTCATGGCGTTAGAAATAGAGTCGGCGGAGTAAGTTCTCTAGCTGTAGGACGTACTGTTACTCACTTTCTTTCTGTGCTGCAGTGTCGTTCGTCTAATTGAGCAGTACTTGAAGGAAAACAACCTCGTAAGAACCCTCGCTACTCTCCAGGTACTGTACATTGCAACTGGGCAACCTTACTAAAGGCTATTAACTTCTCTCTCTCTCTCTCTCTCTCTCTCTCTCTCTCTCTCTCTCTCTCTCTCTCTCTCTCTCTCTCTCTCTCTCTCTCTCTCTCTCTCTCTCTCTCTCTCTCTCTCTCTCTCTCTCTCTCTCTCTCTCTCTCTCTCTCTCTCTCTCTCTCTCTCTCTCTCTCTCTCTCTCTCTCTCTCTCTCTCTCTCTCTCTCTCTCTCTCTCTCTCTCTCTCTCTCCCTCTCTCTCAGGAGGAGACTTCCATCACACTAAACACAGTTGACAGTATCGAGGGGTTTGTGTCAGAAATCACACATGGTCACTGGGACATAGTTCTGCAGGTATCAGTTTGAGAGCTTGATTCCCTGAAATGAGGACGCCTCACTAATCAGGATACAGATACCTCATTAATCAGAACACCTCACTAATCAGGACACTTGTGTGTCCATATTAGAGAGGTTCCACTGTATAGGATATGTAAGCAACATACAGTGGAACCTCTCTAATCTGGACACCCTTGGGGCAGAAGAAAGTGTCCTGATTAGTGAGGTGTCCTGATTTCAGGGGTTAAATTGTATACAAACTTAGCATTTGGGACAGCAAAAATGTCCTGTTTATTGAGGTGTCCTCATTTCAGGGTGTCCCCATTAGAGAGGTTCCACTGTACTCCACGTCTCTACTGTGACAGGTGGTCCAATCACTGAAGTTACCTGACAAGACTCTCATTATATTATACGAGCAAATTGTGTTGGAGTTGATAGAACTGAGGGAGCTAGGAGCTGCTCGGTCCCTTCTCAGACAAACTGATCCTATGATCAAGTTGAAGCAGGAACATCCGGAACGATACCTGCATCTGGAGACCCTGCTAGCTCGATCGTACTTTGACCCCAGAGAGGTAATTGTCACATGATCCAGATGGTTACATGTAATACTATTGCGGTTTGTGGTTGAGACTCTCCATGTGGATGATGTCATGATTGGATGATGTAATGATGATGTCATGATTGTGCTCTGTACAGGCGTACCCTGATGGGAGCAGTAAGGAGAAGAGGAGGATGACCATTGCTCATGGTGTGTGTGTGTGTGTGTGTGTGTGTGTGTGTGTTAAGAACAAATTGCGGTTTCTCCTTCCTTTTCCCTCATCTCTCCACCTGTCCTTTTGTCTTCCCTCCTCCCCCTCCCTTCCCTCTTCCCTTCCCCCTCCCTCCCCTCCCTCTTCCCTCCCCCCTCACTCATTTTTCCTCTCCCTCCCCCTCCCCCTCCCTCCTCTCCAGCCCTTGCTGGGGTAGTGAGTGTTGTTCCTCCCTCACGTCTCATGGCTCTCCTAGGTCAGGCCCTCAAGTGGCAGCAACATCAGGGGCTCCTCCCTCCAGGAACGACCATAGATCTCTTCCGGTCAGTCAAGTTCCAAACCGGTTTTAAACAGGTTTTATATCACAGTATTGGCATGATAAACGTTTACAAATCATTTCATTGAACAAAGAATTGTTTTTGATTCAGTTAGGGCACCCTGAAATGAGGACACCTCAATAAACAGGACACTTTTTTGCAGTCCCAAATACCATGTTTGTGTAAGATTCAACCCCTGAAATCAGGACACCTCACTAATCAGTACACCCTGAAATGAGGACACCTCGATAAACAGGACACTTTTGCTGTCGCAAATGCTAAGTTTGTGTACAATTCAACCCCTGAAATCAGGACACCTCACTAATCAGGACACTTTCTTCTGCCCCAAGGGTGTCGGGATTAGAGATGTTCCACTGTACAGCTTTGCTATAGAACTTTAATTCACACTTTAATTGTATTTTGCAGTGGAAGAGCTGCTGTTAAAGACTTGGAAGATGAGAAATATCCCACCATGTTGAATAAAACCATCAAGTTTGCCAGCAAGTCGTATCCTGAGTGTGCGGAGTTTTCACCAGATGGGCAGTACCTGGTTACGGGGAGTGCTGATGGCTTTATTGAGGTTTGGAATTTCACAACGGGGAAGATAAGGAAGGACTTGAAGTATCAGGCACAGGTGGGTTGGGTTGAAGATGTTGTTGGTTGGTTGTGCCTCAATCTCCCATGCTCTCTCTCCCTCTCTCTCTCCCTCTCCCTCTCTCTCTCCATCTCCTCTCCCTCTCCCTCTCCCTCTCCCTCTCCCTCTCCTCCCTTTCCCTCTCCCTCTCCCTTCCTCCCTCTCCCTCTCCTCCCTCTCCCTCTTCCTCTCCCTCTCCCTCTATCCCTCTCCCCCCCCCCCTCCAGGATAACTTCATGATGATGGAAGACTCAGTTCTCTGTCTAGCCTTCAGTCGTGACTCAGAGATGCTGGCCACTGGCTCCCACGATGGGAAGATTAAAGTAACTGTCATTGTTTTAATACACTCAGACCCCCTTAATTT
>OZ019952.1:902707-940207 GCA_963970385.1 Theonella swinhoei | reverse complement strand
AAGCTGGAGAAGTGTGATATGTGTTCTGGATGTAATGTCACGCTATGAGGAGGAGGCTGGTGTGGCTGCAGACAACATCCGTCATCTGGCAGAGGCTGTCCCAGGTAGGGCAGGTAGCTAGAGGCTGTGTGCAGGAGGGAGGGTCTAACATGATGTAGATGAAGGGATGAGTGGATGGAGTCCACTTGGCATGTATGTAGAGTGTACATGTACATGATGTTGTGGAGTGGATGATGGTAGAGCCAGCCTCCTGTACTAAGAGATGATGAATACTAATAAATGGACTCCACTCTTCATTCCACCCCTTTTGTGTGTGGAGCATATGTAGGGTGGGAAATGGAGTAGAGCACTAGTCAATGATTATGTCCTACTCTCTGTGCAGACCCCACACTCACTATCAACAACCTGCGGAGGGTTACGACATCTGTCAAGAAATGGGAGGAGCTGGGAAATTATTATTATGGTCTGGGTGTTCCTCATGCTGTGATAGACAAAATCAGGTCCAATAGTGCATACAAGACAGAGGAAGAGAAGAAGGAGGCACTACTGCTCTACTATCTCCACACTGTAGCTAGGGCCTCATGGCAGAATGTTGCAGGAGCACTGTACTGGATGGAGGAGGTGACAGCATTGAAGGCTGTGAATGTGTTCCTGCAATCCACACCAGCTGGTGAGTTGATCTTCCAGGGGACAGAGATAATTTGTATGTCTGGTAAATATCCATTCCAGGTAGATGAGTGTTGTGGGTAGAAGTGGCGGCCGAGGAGAATTTGTGTCCATAATTTCCTAGGTTGTGTTTAGTGTGTAGACTGTCTGTCCCTATGATGGGTGGTTGTGAAGATGTAGTGTAGAGTTGTGTAGTGAGTGTCTCCATCTCTGTTTCTCCTGTTGTGTTCCCAGAGCTCAGTCTCACTTCACACAACCTCTCAACTGTACTGGACAGTATGGAGGATGATCTGTGGAACGACTTTAGTGAAGATGTAAACATACCAGAGTCTGAGGTGAAGAGGATCAGGTCAAAGTATTCCAGTGACAAGGAGTGCAAACAGGCAGCCATTGACTACCTCATCTCTTCACATCCAGCACCTTCCTGGAGACTTGTGGCACGTGTACTGTATCAGATGGGGATATATCAATATGATGGCAGTCCTCACAGAGCATTGGCTCATCTCCAGCAGCTGTTTCCCACAGGTACATGTTGTAGTTTTTGGTATCCACCAGATCTGTACTGTATATACAGTATGGATCAGATGTAAGGTATAACGGGAACGTACACCTGGAGAGGAACGTGTTCCCGTCTAGCTGTACACCTGTCTAAACTGTAAACGCTCTCGAGCGAAGCCAGCTAGACGGGAGAGCGTTCCCCTCCAGGTGTAAACGGGCGTACAGCTAGACGGGAGAGCGTTCCCCTCCAGGTGTAAACGGGTGTACAGCTAGACGGGAGAGCGTTCCCCTCCAGGTGTAAACGGGCGTACAGCTAGACGGGAGAGCGTTCCCCTCCAGGTGTAAACGGGTGTACAGCTAGACGGGAGAGCGTTCCCCTCCAGGTGTAAACGGGTGTACAGCTAGACGGGAGAGCGTTCCCCTCCAGGTGTAAACGGGTGTACAGCTAGACGGGAGAGCGTTCCCCTCCAGGTGTAAACGAGCGTACAGCTAGACGGGAGAGCGTTCCCCTCCAGGTGTAAACGAGCGTACAGCTAGACGGGAGAGCGTTCCCCTCCAGGTGTAAACGGGCGTACTGCTAGACGGGAGAGCGTTCCCCTCCAGGTGTAAACGGGTGTACAGCTAGACGGGAGAGCGTTCCCCTCCAGATGTAAACGGGTGTACAGCTAGACGGGAGAGCGTTCCCCTCCAGGTGTAAACGGGTGTACAGCTAGACGGGAGAGCGTTCCCCTCCAGGTGTAAACGGGTGTACAGCTAGACGGGAGAGCGTTCCCCTCCAGGTGTAAACGAGCGTACAGCTAGACGGGAGAGCGTTCCCCTCCAGGTGTAAACGAGCGTACAGCTAGACGGGAGAGCGTTCCCCTCCAGGTGTAAACGAGCGTACTGCTAGACGGGAGAGCGTGTAAACGGCGTACCCCTCGGGCGTTTAACGAGTGCCTAGGAATGCTGGTGTGACCTTTGATCTTCATGCTAAATTAGTAGAGCCACTACCATATTTGGGTTTAGCACGTGTACATGTACGTGTACAAGAGAGAGTAGTAGTAGTGTACATGGGAGTTACATTACATTGTGTTGTGTTGCTGTGTGACATTGAAGTCTCTATGTATATAGCTGGTCTATCAAATGTGAGGTACATGTAGCCTTGCACATGAAAATCTGCATATTTTAAGCAGTGTATACTGGGCTTTAATTAGATCGATTTTAGTGTTGCACTTCCTCTCAATAGAGAGAGAGTAGTACCTTGATGGAGTCTGGCTAGTGGGACTACAGGAAGAAAATGAAGAAAGAGGCACAAACTACGACAATATAGTAACAATGGCTTACAGAATAGTACCTTCACACCATCTTCAACAGCTTAGAAATATAGAGTCTGTAGCCTCAACGGCTTAGAATAATAGCTTTATGAGCCTCAATGTCTTACGTATGTGAACCAGGTTCCTAGAGCAGTCAGCTAGCAAGACTGGTGAGGTTGTGACCTTGGTTTATTACATGTTGGTGTACAGGTCTTACCTCTTTCATGTGACTGTGGGATAGATTGTAGTGTACATGTTTTCTCCATGTAGGCAGTCATCGTTCCAGACATCGTTCCAAACAGATCTATGAGCAAGAAATGAAACGAGGCCACATTGAACTGGACATCGACAAAGTGGTGATGTTCGGTATCGCTGGGAGTGGAAAAACGTGTGCCCTCGCCGTAATGCTTGGAGACGACCCTCCCGACGTGACATGCAGCACCCCGTTAATGAAGAGACCCGTTGAAGTACTCTTCATGGACGTGGACAAGAAGCTTCATTGGAAGATCAAGACACTGCAAGAAGTCAACGAATCCATTGCCGAAATTATCCGTTCGCGAATGCCAAAGGAAGCAGCAGAGGCACTAGTGAGCAGTGCCAGCCCAACCTCCCCCAGCCAGCAGCCTCCCCACTCCACAGCCGACCAGTCATTCCAACCAACACCGGAGGAGACAACTACCACAACATCTGAAGCAGCCAGGGAGATTCCAACACTCCCCAGGAAGAAGCCCACAGGCAAAGTACAGTCCAAGGCAGAAGGGAGTCTGGATTATGTGCTGCAGTCGACCGACATGGACGAGGAGTTTGTCTCTCTCATCAACACTTCTCCTCCCTCCTCGGAACCCATCCTCCGACTGAGGCAGATTCTTGTGCTGGACTCGGGTGGCCAGCCTCACTTTCACGAACTGATTCCCGTGTTCCTGAATGGTGCATCCGACTTTGTCTACGTCTTCAAGGTCCACGAATCCCTGGATGTACGATCCATGATCCGCTATTTCAAAGAGGGTAAGCTGGTGTTCCAGTTCCAAGCCAGCCAGACCAACGAAGAGACCCTGAAGCAGTGTACACGAGCCATGACCTCCTTGACTGCCAAGAACAAGGACATCCCTCTCCCCAGATTGCTGTTCCTTGCCACCCACCCAGACATGGTGGCGGAAGGTGAGCTGCCCGCAAAGCTAAAGGCTCTCCACAAGAGGCTGAAGGAGATCCTTTTGCCTCAGTTCAAGGATCAAATCGTGTACTGCAACAAGAAAGGGGAGGAGTTTATCTTCACCATGAATGCCGCCAAGCCAGTGAAGAAAGACCAGGAATGTGCAGAGGCCATTCGGAGGTGTCTGAGTAAAGAGAGGGAGGGGAAAAAGGGGGTAAAGGTGCCGTTGCGATGGTATGCTCTGTACCAGAAGCTACTGCAGGTGGTGGAGGGTCTTGGGAAGAAGGTGCTGTCTCGAGAGCAGTGTGGGTCGGTGGCAGAATCGATGGAGATCGATGAGGAGTCATGCGACGAAGCTTTGCAATTCTTCAACCGTCTGAACATGCTGTTCTACTTCCCCGATATCTTGCCCGATCTGGTATTCATGGATCCACAGATGTTGCTGGACAAAGTAACGGAGCTGGTGGAGGAGAGCTACCGCATGAGCCAAGCAAAGGAAGACGAGCCACTTTGCCCCATGGAGGGTGAGCAGCTGAAGTTTCGTGACTACGGACTAGTGACAGAGACATTTCTGAGCAAGTTTGACAGTCACTACGAGAAGCCCCTGTTCACACCCAAGGAGCTGATCACACTGCTGAGGGGCTTACTTGTGTTTGCCGATCTGTCAGAGGATGTGTATTTCATGCCTTGTCTGCTGCAAGTGAAGACACCAGAGGTGGTTGCACAATACCAAGTGAGTGGTGAGAAAGCTCTTGCTGTGCACTTCCCCGACAGTGGCCCCCTGCTGGGAATGTTCTGCAGCACAGTGGCCTACCTCCTCTCCTCCAAGAATGCTCACCCCTGTCCCTGGGAAGTGGTGCAGGACGAGGCAGGAACTCCGGAATGCCTCAATCGTAACGTGATCCAGTTCACCATCCCGGACATGATTGGTACTGTTTCACTGATCGATCACTTCACACACTTTGAAATCCACATCAATACACTCCTTGATAAATCAGCACAGCTATGGAAGGTGGCACATGACGCAGTGTTTGCAGGCCTGAAGAAAGCAGGGAAGACCCTCGGCTACACCAACAACACCCCTGTCCCAGCCATTGTATGCCCCGCCCACCCCACCACACCTCATCCCGCCACTGTGCAGAAAGGTGGTTGGAAGTGTTCAAAGACGGCACACAAATTTGGCAGTATAGCAGAGGACACCATTCCCTGGTGGAGTGTTTGCAGCACACACAGTGAGTGTATGTATACATTACGTATGTTTTATGTGTGGTTTAGGGTGTGCTCTAATTGGATATATTGAGTTGGTTTGCTTGTACATTGTAAGCTCATAGTCTTGTTTGTCTTCTCTTCTCTCTCTATAGCTGCAGTTACATGTGACAGTACTCAGAGCTCTACTGCTCCACAGCCCCGCCCACCAACACTTCCTGGTGAGTCATGTTGTTGTGTTTACATGTGTTACTGCTGTTGGGTTTGTTCCTGTGTTTGTGTCTGTATAGTTGTGTGTGTTATCTGTTCATCCTTCCCTCTCTCCCTCACCCCCTCCCCTCCACAGCTATCATTGCATCCTCTACATCACTTCCATGTACCAGTAGTTCAATATCTGTCTCTACTACTCCAGCTGGTGAGTCCTGTGGGGGAGGGTATGCTGTGTACACAGTGAGTGTATATATGTGCTTGTAGCCTCGTTACATTCCATTAAGTGTATTCACCTTTCTCTTTCTCTCCACCTCTCCCCTCCCTCCACAGCTACAGTTACATCATCTCCTGATCCCCAGTCCCTTCCATCTGTCTCTCCAGTCTCTGTCTCTACCACTCCACCTGGTGAGTTCTGGTGTCTGTACACTCACTATCTGTAAACCCTACACTGTCAGGAACATTGTGTGTGCTGATTTGTTGAATAACTGAAGACATTATTTTTCTCAGGTGAGCGGCCCTCACTGCCACAGCTGATTCGTCTCAAAATACCTCAGCAAGTTGGTGCCAATTACCTAATGTTTGGGATCATCCTTCTCAATGACGAGACAGGCAGTCGAATACAAAGCTTGAAGCAGGCATGTCTGGGGAATCCTGAGGATGTGATGTTGAGGATACTACAGGAATGGATTGAAGGGAAGGGGTTACCTCTGACGTGGGGGTCACTTGTCCAGACCCTCAGAGATATCGACCTCTCAGTTCTGGCCGACCAGATACAGGCCTCGAAAATACCTGCTGGAGGGAGGAGAGGGGGAGGGGAGGATCACAGCTAATCACTAAACGTACCGTTATCACTTTCATATGCAGACAGAAGGAGAGGGGAATCAATTGAAATACACACACTCACAAGACACCAGATACACTCCACAGGACACCAAACACTACCCACCACACCTTACCCTACACTCATCAACATTACTCATCATCTGTGTGTGATCATCATACTTATTGTGTGTGGATATCATCACTTGAATAATTGCACCATTTATCATGAAATTGATAATGTTGTCCTACACATGCGAAACCCACAAATGCAATTTTAGGAAACATGCGAAACCCACAAATGCAATTTTAGGAAACTTGTTCACACGATGTTAACATATCCCCACAATAGTCTGGTGTAGCCACACCCTCTCATAAAGTGACAACATGACTATTGACTACCACTATATACACAGTGAGTTTCCATTAGAGGGAGGGAGGGAGGGAGAATGTAATACATGAGATATACATCAGTGAGCTATTCTCATTTGAGAAGTTGAGATGTATGTACACCACATGTTTATTGAGGTGTCCATGTCATGATGAGGACCACTACCAACCACCCCACACCCCTCCACTCATCATCTGTGGGTGATGTCATACTTATTGTGTGGTATATCATCACTTGAACATGTCATTTTCTGACTGTAACATGATCCAGTAGTTACCACATTGAGAGTTGAATGCTAAAATTAATGCATGTCAAATATGGTGTGTTGTATGTGATGTGTGAGTGGAGATCATAGTCACATGTGCAGCAAAAGTGGCTGTTGGAGGTGGTGAGGGTGTGGGGGAGGGAGGGAGGGAGAGAGGGAAGGAGGGAGGTATGGAGAGATGGGAGAGAAGAAGGGAAGGAGAGAGGGAGGGACAGAGGGAAGGTGGTGAGAGTGTGTGTAACTTCACAGGTCTTTACAGGGAGTGCATAATAGTCATTTGTTTCATTGTGACATGTGTGCATTTCATGTATGCTCATGCAGGGATCCGGAGTGAGTCAATCCATTACACTACACATGTTCTAGTCATGTGACATAGCTATGCTCAAAGAACTGATACACTGCCAAAACAACAATCACAAGATGCAATGATAACACACAGGAAGTGACATCACATAATTATACACTATTCTGTTGACTGGAATTACTACATTCACAAAGAAAATAAATAATTGACTGCGGTCTGTACAACAAACATGCGAACCTGATGTCATGAAGGTATGTGCAGTTACATGTATATGGTGTCATGTGATAGTCATGTGACAGTCATGAGTGGGGACCACCACAGACAGCTGAACCTTCTGGATCCGAGTTTTCCTGTAGAAAGGGACACATTTAACGTTCCCTACAAATTGTAATGCAATACATACCCCGATATCTGACTCTGTCCTCTCTCCCTTGACTCCGCCCAGCATCAGTGACTCTTCCCACTCCCCTCCCCCTCCGTCCACCTCATCCAACCAACTGGAAGTCTCCTCGTAAAACTGAACTTTCTCTAGTGATGTGAGACGATCTTCTAACTTGTTTTTGTCTGCGTGTAGTCTCTCCCCCTTCAGAGAGGGAGGAGGGTGGAAGGTGGAGGGGTGGAGGGAAGGATGGATGGAGGGAGGGAGGGACGAAGGGAGGGAGAGTGGAGGGGAAGGGTGGATGGTAGGGAGGAAGGGAGAGGGGGGAAGGGGGAGGGGAGGAGGGAGGGAGAGAGGAGGGAAGAAAGAGGGAGGGGAGGAAGGAAGGGAGGGGAGGAGGGAGACAAAAAAGGGAGGGAGGAAGAGAGGGAAGGGGAGAGAGAAAGAGCGAGAGAGGGCAGGAGCCAGGAAGGAAGGATGGAGAGAGTCCAAGAACATTCTTTCAGTATTGGAATCAAAGATTCCTTATTTGGTACTCACCTTATCAAGAAGGAGATCTCTGTGGCTCTCCATCTGCTGAAGACGTTGGCTCAAATTCACATTCTCTTCCTCCTTCTTGAAGTCAGCTCTCGATCTGGTCAGTTGCTCCGATAACCTCTGAACTTCCTTCATATGTTTACTGGCTTCTTCCTGGGCTTGAGATTTCTCCTACAGGTCCAAAAATAGTTCATAGACCATAAAAGGTAAGTTACTAAATATAGAAATAGGCCAAATGAAATAGTTACTAGTTCCAGAATTAAAGAAGTAGTGTCACCCAATATGACATGGATGATTACCGTTATAAGTACACAATATGTGAAGAAATCACCCAAATTAGAACGTGAGGGTCATCTCTGTAATCTCCCCACATAATCTGTATCATTAATAATTACATCATTTCTGTTCCCAGAGATTCTTAACCACCATTCTCAGAAAGGATATAGTAATCAGACACACACACACACAACAACAACTTTATTTTTCAACAAATAAAGGGTACAGCAATGGGAGCAGTCTTCTTGCCCACTATAGCTAATATATTCATGTCTACCATTCTCCGTGACTTTCTACACACACAGAAAACTGTACCACTCCTAGTCACTCGCTACATAGACGACATCTTCATCATCTGGACAGAGTCTACTCAGGAACTTACCTCCTTCCTTGCCGATCTAAATTCCTTCCATCCAAACCTTCATTTCACTCACCAAAATTCTACCTCCTCCATTGATTTTCTTGACCTCACCATTTACAAAGGGACAGCCTTTCACTTCACCAACACTCTAGACACCAAAACCTTCCAAAAACCACTTAATCTCTACCAATACCTGCACTTCTCCTCGAATCACCCACACAACATCCTCAAAGCTATCATCAAAGGGAAATGCATCCGTTATGCACGCACTAACACCACGTATGAGACATATGCCGCAACAGTCTTTTCCTTCAAACAACGTCTACTCAAACGCAATTACCCCAAGGAATTCATTAACAAAGTAACAACAACTGTACAATACAGCAACAGACAAAAATTCCTTCAATCCAGACAAATACAGCAACCCAGGACATCACCACCACTCTACAAATGCCTCCCACCTCCACAATACAGACTACTGAAACAACTTGTCCTTCAAGACTATAATACATTACACTTCACTTCCCCCAGATTCATCACTCTCCGACACCAAACCTTACAAAATACTTTGGTACGAGCATGACAACGACTTACTGCTGCCCAATTTGTAGACATAACCTTAACCCTGGACACCACCCCTCAAATGACTCACACAGAAACAGTAACACTTCCCTCCCTACTCTCAACACCCACAAGCATTACCCCCTGCAAACAACCTCGATGTCTCACCTGCCAGCTTCACCTCAATTGCTCCCCAACATTTAGGTCAAACCACCCCCGTCATCGTAACACATACTCAATTCGCCATTCGTTTTCCTGCTCATCTACCAATATCATCTATCTCATTACATGCACTAAATGTAGAAAGCAATACGTTGGATGCACAAGAACACAACTAAACACTCAAATAAATCACCACCGTACCAGTATTAACTGCAAGAAGTCAACTTATATACACAAACATTTCAACCTCCCAGATCACTCAATCACCAACCTGACAATACAACCAATTGATACTCCAACCAACACTCACAATACACAAGAACTTTATGACCTAGAACGGTACTGGATAGCAACACTACACACACTTAATCCATATGGTCTCAACAGTAGTCCTGGCAATCATATCACCTAAGATTATATATCCACACAGTCTCCATTATCATTCTTATAGCATGGTTAAAACAAACACAAAACAACTATATACAACAAAATAAAAAGCCCTCTGGTGTGGGGGTGGGGCCATACCCACAGTGGTGGGGCCCTGCCCCCACCACTGTGGGTTTTTTTATCACACACACACACACACACACACACACACACACACACACACACACACACACACACACACACACACACACACACACACACACACACACACACACACACACACACACACACACACACACACACACACACACACACACACACACACACACACACACACACACACACACACACACACACACACACACACACACTTTCTTATTAACAGTCACAAAGGTAGGAATAGTAATGTACCATTTTAATATTCCACACACTGAGATACACAATACATCCTTCCACCTAACCACATCCATCTGATTTAACACACATGTAGTAACATGGCATTCCACAAACCACATGACACAAGTACCTGTCCTATAAAACCTATACACCACCTTTTAGCCTTTAGTTTGTCAAAGAAACTGCAATATCAAGGTGCGTTCTGCATGGTTTAATATATGTACATATATATTATGCTAACTGATACGTATGCAATAAGCACAACTTGAAACCTATTGTGATTAACCATGACGTAATTTACATGTCACGTGAGCTTCTAGGTGAAACTGCCGGACTCCTTGCTTTTGGGAGTGGTCCCGCCCCTGCTGCTGCTGGCCATGAGTCGGGAGGTTAAAGGGACCGAAACTCATGACTGGCATAGAGTAGCTTGGGTACTCCCCTGATGATCGGCGTTAGTATACAGACAAAGCTGCTATGAAAACATCTAAATTGCCTAATCGTTGAAACATATAGTGCATGTCATACCAAATACATATACACACATTTAACATATCATGGGGCCTATGGGACTGTGACTAGGTGAATCCTGCACGGACACCTGGGTAGCCGCATGTTTGAAAATGGACAAAAGCCTCCAGCAACCTGCACTCATTTTTCTTCTCCCTTATTTCCCTCTCTTTCTTATTTTCACCCACAAACAACACACACACACACACACACACACACATACACACACACACACACACACACACACACACACACACACACACACACACACACACACACACACACACACACACACACACACACACACACAGAGAGAACCACAGGAAGATGGGACTGATACACCTCACCATCACTTTCTCCACAACCCCTCACAAATCAGGACACCTCTCTGTCACCTCATAAATCAGTACTTTTTCTGTTGGTCAAGTTTTTAGTGAGGTGGTTGACTTGAGTGCCAGAGTACTTCTTCGCGAGGTCTTGGTGGCCAGAGGGGTGGAGTCAGTCCCATTACTGACCTGAGGATTGACAGAATCATACGTACAGTACATAGAGGCCTCTGAAATGAGGTCACCTCAATGATCTCTTATCTCCCACAACCCCTGGACTCACAAATCAGGACATCTATAATTATATGCCACTTTAAAGATATATGTATATGTATATGTGCTGTTTAATTCTATATTCAGTACCAGAGCTTGTGACTTTCATTTCAAAATGACATTTAGGTTGCATGGAGATCATAGTCACATGTGCAGCAAAAGTGGCTGTTGGAGGTGGAGAGAGTGTGGGGGGGAGGGGGGAGGGGGGAGGGAGGGAGGGAGGGAGGGAGGGAGGGAAGAGAGAGGAGGGAGAAAGGGAAGTAGAGGGAGACTGGAGGAAGGAGAGAGAGGGAAGGAGGGAGAAAGAGGGAGAGAAGGAAGGAGGGGGAGGGAGAGAGAGAGAGAAAGAGAGAGGGAAGGTGGTGAGAATGTGTGTAACTTTACAGGTCCCATTTACAGTGAGAGCCTCTAATTACGACAACATGAAATTAATAAACAGGACACATTTTGCTGCCACACCCAGCTACAGGATAGTAGTAAGTATGAAGAGGGAGTCAGTGCCACTATGCTGCAGTATCCTATGACCAGAACGTAGAAGTGGGACTAGCAATATAGGTACACTGTGTGGGTCAATATGTCTCCAAAGGTTAGTAGAGAGAGAGGGGGAGGAGGGAGGAGGGAGGGAGGAGGAGGGAGGGAGAGAGAGAGAGAGAGAGAGAGAGAGAGAGAGAGAGAGAGAGAGAGAGAGAGAGAGAGAGAGAGAGAGAGAGAGAGAGAGAGAGAGAGAGAGAGGGAGGGAGGGAGGGAGGAGGGAGGGAGGAGGGAGGGAGAGAGAGGAGAGAGGAAGAGCTAGGGAACGCCTTCAGCATCGCGCTCGAATAATTGAGAAACAGCCCCACCCTGTGGTCTTGCGCATGCGCATTAGTGCAAAAGATGGAAATTTTAGTATACGGATTAATTTCCTACCTTCTGTCGCCATTTGCAAAAGAAGTGTTTGCGGCTGTCTATTTGACTAGAAAGTTTTACAGCTGCTAGTGTTATTGACTAACGTGGTTTGTGTGGAGACAGTGTTGTGTAGCTACTACTAGTAGTGTAGAGACTAGCAGGCAGTGTGTCAGTTGTAGAGAAGAGACTGACTTGAAGCCGCCATTGTGGGGGCGGGTGTAGCTAGTGTCCCTTTGAAAGTGTCGTAGACTGTGCAGTGGTGGAGCCAGCTGCCATGTAGGGTGTCGCCCCAATTGAGACGTAGTCAGTCTTGAAGTACAGACAAGAGAAGACATGGCTGGTCGTTTCGTGAAAAAGAAACGTAAGTGTGTGAGTTGTGAGGTCCTTAAACATGCTAAGTGGTTTGTAGTCCGACCCTCCCCTCAATACTATTTTAAAGACAAAATGCCGTAGTGCCATTAATTTTTAATTTCAAAATTTTGGTAAGACCCCCGTTGCCCCCGCCCCCGTGGGCCCCCCTTAAAAGATGCCGTGATATTTGTGATGGTAGTAATTTTGTTGGTAAGTGTGTGGTGTGTTATCAGCTGTAGATATGACCTTCACTCCAATGAATGTCCTCCGAGCAGTACGGGAGGTGAAGAATACTGATCATCTGGGGTTCTATCTGGGTGTCCCTGGGTCTAAACGAGATGAAATTGAGAGTCAGTTCTCAAGTGAGGCTCAACAAAGAAAGGCATACATCAACTATTTCATTGAACACAACCCAGAGGCAAGCTGGAGAAGTGTGATATGTGTTCTGGATGTAATGTCACCCTTTGAGGAGGAGGCTGGTGTGGCTGCAGACAACATCCGTCATCTGGCAGAGGCTGTCCCAGGTAGGGCAGGTAGCTAGAGGCTGTGTGCAGGAGGGAGGGTCTAACATGATGTAGATGAAGGGATGAGTGGATGGAGTCCACTTGGCATGTATGTAGAGTGTACATGTACATGATGTTGTGGAGTGGATGATGGTAGAGCCAGCCTCCTGTACTAAGAGATGATGAATACTAATGAATGGACTCCACTCTTCATTCCACCCCTTTTGTGTGTGGAGCATATGTAGAGTGGGAAATGGAGTAGAGCACTAGTCAATGATTATGTCCTACTCTCTGTGCAGACCCCACACTCACTATCAACAACCTGCGGAGTGTTACGACATCTGTCAAGAAATGGGAGGAGCTGGGAAATTATTATTATGGTCTGGGTGTTCCTGGTACTGTGATAGACAACATCAATTCCAATACTGCATACAAGACAGAGGAAGAGAAGAAGGAGGCACTACTGCTCTACTATCTCCACACTGTAGCTAGGGCCTCATGGCAGAATGTTGCAGGAGCTCTGCACTGGATGGAGGAGGTGACAGCATTGGAGGCTGTGAATGTGTTCCTGCAATCCACACCAGCTGGTGAGTTGATCTTCCAGGGGACAGAGATAATTTGTATGTTTGGTAAATATCCATTCCAGGTAGATGAGTGTTGTGGGTTGAAGTGGCGGCCGAGGAGAATTTGTGTCCATAATTTCCTAGGTTGTGTTTAGTGTGTAGACTGTCCCTATGATGGGTGGTTGTGAAGATGTAGTGTAGAGTTGTGTAGTGAGTGTCTCCATCTCTGTTTCTCCTGTTGTGTTGCCAGAGCTCAGTCTCACTTCACACAACCTCTCAACTGTACTGGACAGTATGGATGATGATCTGTGGGAGTGGTTTAGCGACGATGTAAACATACCACAGTCTGAGGTGAAGAGGATCAGGTCAAAGTATTCCAGTGACAAGGAGTGCAAACAGGCAGCCATTGACTACCTCATCTCTTCACATCCAGCACCTTCCTGGAGACTTGTGGCACGTGCACTGTATCAGATGGGGGTGTGGACTGACAGTTCTCACACAGCATTGGCTCATCTCCAGCAGCTGTTTCCCACAGGTACATGTTGTAGTTTTTTTGTATCCACCAGATCTGTACTGTATATACAGTATGGATCAGATGTAAGGTATAACGGGAACGTACACCTGGAGAGGAACGTGTTCCCTTCTAGCTGTACACCTGTCTAAACTGTAAACGCTCTCGAGCGAAGCCAGCTAGACGGGAGAGCGTTCCCCTCCAGGTGTAAACGGGTGTACAGCTAGACGGGAGAGCGTTCCCCTCCAGGTGTAAACGGGCGTACAGCTAGATGGGAGAGCGTTCCCCTCCAGGTGTAAACGAGGGTACAGCTAGACGGGAGAGCGTTCCCCTCCAGGTGTAAACGGGCGTACAGCTAGATGGGAGAGCGTTCCCCTCCAGGTGTAAACGAGCGTACAGCTAGACGGGAGAGCGTTCCCCTCCAGGTGTAAACGAGCGTACAGCTAGACGGGAGTGTTCCCCTCCAGGTGTAAACGGGCGTACAGCTAGACGGGAGAGCGTTCCCCTCCAGGTGTAAACGAGCGTACAGCTAGACGGGAGAGTTCCCCTCCAGGTGTAAACGGGCGTACAGCTAGACGGGAGAGCGTTCCCCTCCAGGTGTAAACGGGCGTACAGCTAGACGAGAGAGCGTGTAAACGGCGTACCCCTCGGGCGTTTAACGAGCGCCTAGGAATGCTGGTGACCTTTGATCTTCATGCTAAATTAGTAAAGCCACTACCATATTTGGGTTTAGCACGTGTACATGTACGTGTACAAGAGAGAGTAGTAGTAGTGTACATGGGAGTTACATTACATTGTGTTTTTATTGCTGTGTGACATTGAAGTCTCTATGTATATAGCTGGTCTATCAAATGTGAGGTACATGTAGCCTTGCACATGAAAATCTGCATATTTTAAGCAGTCTTTAACTCTTTGGAGCCGAAAGCACGAATTCGTGTCATTTACGTCAATAACGCGCTATCCGCATTGCGTACAACCACAGCTTTCTCAACTTACCTCTTAGGAACACCGTGCGTTTCTAACTACCGCTTGTGTTAGCTTTTCTAGTCAATATTACCTCACTGACAACGGATAAATAGGTTATGAACTTTGCCCTTTTCAGGAAGTGATATTGGTAACTAACCGGACTTCCGTTTATAATACGGAGCTACATATTGCCACGAAGAAAGCTTCAAAGAAAGATACAGGCTTATTTGGCTTGTAATGTCTCTAGAACAGAAACAAAGCTCTTACCATCTGTTTGAGCGTCGCTATATGAAGCGGTACAAAGCAGCTGCGTGCAAAGTTCGTACAAGGTATTCTGTCATGCCTCTGCCTACTGTAGTTCATAAGTAAGACTCTAGGGACCATTAGCATGCCAAATAATCGTGTACCTGAGACAGAAAGTCGGTCACTTAGCTAACGGAATGCTACGGGAAGTTCATTGCGTGTATTGCGTCATACGCGGAAGTCTGCGTAATAAATTAACTTCGGCCCCAATGAGTTAATTAGATCGATTTTAGTGTTGCACTTCCTCTCAATAGAGAGAGAGTAGTACCTTGATGGAGTCTGGCTAGTGGGACTACAGGAAGAAAACGAAGAAAGAGGCACAAACTACGACAATATAGTAACAATGGCTTACAGAATAGTACCTTCACATCATCTTCAACGGCTTAGAAATATAGAGTCTGTAGCCTCAACGACTTAGAATAATAGCTTTATGAGCCTCAATGTCTTACGTATGTGAACCAGGTTCCTAGAGCAGTCAGCTAGCAAGACTGGCGAGGTTGTGACCTTGGTTTATTACAGTTGGTGTACAGGTCTTGCCTCTTTCATGTGACTGTGGGATAGATTGTAGTGTACATGTTTTCTCTCTACAGGCAGTCATCGTTCCAGACATCGTTCCAAACAGATCTATGAGCAAGAGATGAAACGAGGCCACATTGAACTGGACATCGACAAAGTGGTGATGTTCGGTATCGCTGGGAGTGGTAAAACGTGTGCCCTCGCCGTAATGCTTGGAGACGACCCTCCCGACGTGACATGCAGCACCCCGTTAATGAAGAGACCCGTTGAAGTACTCTTCATGGACGTGGACAAGAAGCTTCATTGGAAGATCAAGACACTGCAAGAAGTCAACGAATCCATTGCCGAAATTATCCGTTCGCGAATGCCAAAGGAAGCAGCAGAGGCACTAGTGAGCAGTGTTAGCCCAACCTCCCCCAGCCAGCAGCCTCCCCACTCCACAGCCGACCAGTCATTCCAATCGACACCAGAGGAGACAACTACCACAACATCTGAAGCAGCCAGGGAGATTCCAACACTCTCCAAGAAGAAGCCAATCAGCAAAGTACAGTCCAAGGCAGAAGGGAGTCTGGATTATGTGCTGCAGTCGACCGACATGGACGAGGAGTTTGTCTCCCTCATCAACACTTCTCCTCCCTCCTCGGAGCCCATCCTCCGACTGAGGCAGATTCTTGTGCTGGACTCGGGTGGCCAGCCTCACTTTCACGAACTGATTCCTGTGTTCCTGAATGGTGCATCCGACTTTGTCTACGTCTTCAAGGTCCATGAGTCTCTGGATATACGATCCATGATTCGTTATTTCAAAGAGGGTAAGCTGGTGTTCCAGTTCCAAGCCAGCCAGACCAACGAAGAGACCCTGAAGCAGTGTACACGAGCCATGACCTCCTTGACTGCCAAAAACAAGGACATCCCTCTCCCCAGATTGCTGTTCCTGGCCACCCACCCAGACATGGTGGCAGAAGGTGAGCTGCCCTCAAAGCTGGAGGCTCTCCACAAGAGGCTAAAGGAGATCCTTTTGCCTAAGTTCAAGGATCAAATCGTGTACTGCAACAAGAAAGGGGATTTTATCTTCACCATGAATGCCGCCAAGCCAGTGAAGAAAGACCAGGAATGTGCAGAGGCCATTCGGAGGTGTCTGAGTAAAGAGAGGGAAGGGAAGAAGGGGGTAAAGGTGCCGTTGCGATGGTACGCTCTGTACCAGAAGCTGCTGCAGGTGATGGAGGGTCTGGGGAAGAAGGTGCTGTCTCGAGAGCTGTGTGGGTCGGTGGCAGAATCGATGGAGATCGATGAGGAGTCGTGTAATGAAGCTCTGCAATTCTTTACCCGTCTGAACATGCTGTTCTACTTCTCCGATATCCTGCCCAATCTGGTGTTCATGGATCCACAGATGTTGCTGGACAAAGTGACGGAGCTGGTGGAGGAGAGCTACCGCATGCAGAGCCAAGCAGAGGAAGAAGACCAGTCGCTTTTCCTTATCGAGGGTGAAAAACTGAAGTTTCGTGACTACGGACAAGTGACAGAGACATTTCTGAGCAAGTTTGACAGTCACTACGAGAAGCCCCTGTTCACACCCAAGGAACTGATCACACTGCTGAGGGGCTTACTTGTGTTTGCCGATCTGTCAGAGGATGTGTATTTCATGCCTTGTCTGCTGCAAGTGAAGACACCAGAGGTGGTTGCACAATACCAAGTGAGTGGTGAGAAAGCTCTTGCTTTGCACTTCCCCGACAGTGGTCCCCTGCTGGGAATGTTCTGCAGCACAGTGGCCTACCTCCTCTCCTCCGAGAATGCTCACCCCTGTCCCTGGGAAGTGGTGCAGGACGAGGCAGGAACTCCGCAATGCCTCAATCGTAACGTGATCCAGTTCACCATCCCGGACATGATTGGTACTGTTTCATTGATCGATCACTTCACCCACTTTGAAATCCACATCCACACACTCCCCAAGAATGCAGTACAGCTATGGAAGGTGGCACATGACGCAGTGTTTGCAGGCCTGAAGAAAGCAGGGGAGACCCTCGGCTACACCAACAACACCCCTGTCCCAGCCATTGTATGCCCCGCCCACCCCACCACACCTCATCCCGCCACTGTGCACAAAGGTGGTTGGAAGTGTTCAAAGGCGGCACACAGATTTGGCAGTATAGCAGAGGACACCATTCCCTGGTGGAGTGTTTGCAGCACACACAGTGAGTGTATGTATACATTACGTACGTTTTGTGTGCTTTAGGTGTGCTCTAATTGGGTACATTGAGTTGGTTTTGTGTCATGTGTTTTTATATGTTGGTTTGGTTGTAAGCTCATAGTCTTGTTTGTCTTCTCCCCTCTCTCTATAGCTGCAGTTCCATGTGACAGTACTCAGAGCTCTACTGCTTCACAGCCCCACCCACCAACACTTCCTGGTGAGTTGTGTTGTTGTGTTTACATGTGTTACTGCTGTTGGGTTTGTTCCTGTGTTTGTGTCTGTATAGTTGTGTGTGTTATCTGTTTATCCTTCCCTCTCTCTCTCACCCCCTCCCCTCCACAGCTATCATTGCATCCTCTACATCACTTCCATGTACCAGTAGTTCAATATCTGTCTCTACTACTCCAGCTGGTGAGTCCTGTGAGGGAGGGTATGCTGTGTACACAGTGAGTGTACATGTGCTTGTTGCCTCTGAATTTACATTCCATTTAAGTGTATTCACCTTTCTCCCTCTCTCCACCTCTCCCCTCCCTCCACAGCTACAGTTACATCATCTCCTGATCCCCAGTCCCTTCCATCTGTCTCTCCAGTCTCTGTCTCTACCACTCCACTTGGTGAGTTCTGGTCTCTGTACACTCACTATCTGTAAACCCTACACTGTCAGAACCATTGTGTGTACTAATATGGTAAATGACTAAGACATTGTTTTTCTCAGGTGAGCGGCCCTCCCTGCCAGAGCTACTTCGTCTCAAAGTACCTCAACAAGTCGGTGCTAACTACTCCACATTTGGGATCTTCCTTCTCAATGACCAGACTGGCAGTCGAGTAGACAGTATTGAAGAATATTGTCTTCGAAATCCAGAGAAAATCACACGAAAGATCTTGCAGGAATGGCTGGAGGGGAAGGGGTTACCTGTGACATGGGAGTCACTTGTACAATCACTCAGAGACATCGACCTCTCAGTTCTGGCCGACCAGATACAGGCCTCGAAATGATCACTGGAGGGAGTACAGGGGGAGAGGAGGATCACAGCTAATTCACTAAACGTATTCACATGCAGACAGAAGGAGAGGGGAATCAATTGAAATGCACACACTCACAAGACACCAGATACACTCCACAGGACACCAAACACTACCCACCACACCTTACCCTACACTCATCAACATTACTCATCATCTGTGTGTGATCATCATACTTATTGTGTGTGGATATCATCACTTGAATAATTGCACCATTTAACATGAAATTGATAATGTGGTCCTACACATGCGAAACCCACAAATGCAATTTTAGGAAACTTGTTCACACAATGTTAACACCGGAAGTCATATTTGACTGGTGTTTTTGCACATGGCTACCTCCGAGCCTTTACCTCAGAGACCCGCACGCAAATCTTGGAGACTGTGAGGACAGGAGCCGCAGCAGGCCACTCTGGAGAAAGTGGTCGGGAGTGTTGCCATGCCTCCCTCGGGGGGCTCTCCCCTTGCAATTGCAGGAACCACATCCCTCCTACTATCATGATATTAATGGGAACACCTATAGCCTTTTCCCACTCCCCACCCCATGACATGGGACATAGTTTATCCCACTTTATAGGACCTACATGAGGTATGTACACCAGATGTTTATTGAGGTGTCCATATATATGTCGTGTCACAATGAGGACCACTACCAACCACACCACACCCTACACTCATCATCTGTGGATGATGTCATACTTATTGTGTGGTACAGTCTTGAACATGTCATCTTCTGACTGGAGGTCACATGATCCAGTAATCACCACATTGAGAGTTAAATGCTGACTGTATGTCAAATATTGTGTGATGTGTGAGTGGAGATCATAGTCACATGTGCAGCATAAGTGGCTGTTGGAGGTGGGAGGGCCAGAGGGAGGGAGGAAGGGAGGGAAGGAGGCAGGGAGAGAGGGAAGGAGGGAGTGAGGGACAGAGGGAAGGTGGTGAGAGTGTGTGTAACTTCACAGGTCTTTACAGGGAGTGCATAATAGTGATTTGTTTCATTGTGTCATGTGTGCATTTCATGTATGCTCATGCAGGGATCCGGAGTGAGTCAATCTGTTACACTACACATGTTCTAGTCACATGACATAGCTACGCTCAAAGAACTGATACACTGCCAAAACAACAATCACAAGATGCAATGATAACACACAGGAAGTGACATCACATAATTATACACTATTCTGTTGACTGGAATTACTACATTCACAAAGAAAATAAATAATTGACTGTGGTCTGTACAACAAACATGTGAACCTGATGTCATGAAGGAATGTGCAGTTACATGTATATGGTGTCATGTGATAGTCATGTGACAGTCATGAGTGAGGACCACCACACACAGCTGAACTTTCTGGATCCGAGTTTTCCTGTAGAAAGGGACACATTTAACGTTGTTCCCGACAAACTGTAATGCAATACATACCCCAATATCTGACTCTGTCCTCTCTCCCTTGACTCCGCCCAGCATCAGTGACTCCTCCCACTCCCCTCCCCCTCCGTCCACCTCATCCAACCAACTGGAAGTCTCCTCGTAAAACTGAACTTTCTCTAGTGATGTGAGACGATCTTCTAACTTGTTTTTGTCTGCATGTAGTCTCTCCACCTTCAGAGAGGGAGGGAGGGTGGAAGGTGGAGGGGTGGAGGGAAGGAGGGAGGGAGGGAGGGAGGGAGGGAGGGAGGGTGGAGGGGAGGGAAGGAGGAGGAGGGAGGAGGAGGAGGGGAGGAAGAGAGGGAGGGAGGGAGGAGGAGGGGAGGGAGGGAGGGTGGAGGAGGACGGGAGGGAGGGAGGAAGGGAGGAAGAGTGGAGGGGGGAGGGTGGATGGTAGGGAGGAAGGGAGAGGGGGTAAAGGGGAGGGAAGGAGGGAGGGAGAGAGGACGGAAGAAAGAGGGAGGGGAGGAAGGAAGGGAGGGGAGGAGGGAGAGAAAAAGGGAGGGAGGAAGAGAGGGAAGGGGAGAGAGAAAGAGGGAGGGAGGGCAGGAAGGAAGAAGAAAAAGAATGGAGAGAGTCCAAGAACATTCTTTCAATATTGGAATCAAAGATTCCTTATTTGGTACTCACCTTATCAAGAAGGAGATCTCTGTGGTTCTCCATCTGCTGAAGACGTTGGCTCAAATTCACATTCTCTTCCTCCTTCTTCTTGAAGTCAGCTCTCGATCTGGTCAGTTGCTCCGATAACCTCTGAACTTCCTTCATATGTTTACTGACTTCTTCCTGGGCTTGAGATTTCTCCTACAGAACCAAAAATAGTTCATAGACCATAAAAGGTAAGTTACTAAATATAGAAATAGGCCAAATGAAATAAGTTACTAGTTCCAGAATTAAAGAAGTAGTGTCACCCAATATGACATGGATGATTACTGTTATAAGTACACAATATGTGAAGAGATCACCCAAATTAGAAGGTGAGGGTCATCTCTGTAATCTCCCCACATAATCTGTATCATTAATAATTACATCATTTCTGTTCCCAGAGATTCTTAACCACCATTCTCAGAAAGGATATAGTAATTAGACACACACACACACACACACACACACACACACACACACACACACACACACACACACACGCTAGAACCATGTCAGAGTTGAATAAACATATCATACATGTATTTTCCTTACTGCTGTCAGTTGGTTGACTTTTTTAGTGAGGTCGTTGACTTGAGTGCCAGAGGTACTTCTTCGTGGAGTCTTGGTGGCCAGAGGGGTGGAGCCAAGAGGGGTGGAGTCAGTCCCATTACTGACCTGAGGATTGACAGAATCATACGTACAGTACATAGAGGCCTCTGAAATGAGGTCACCTCACTATTCTATTTTCTCCCACCAACCGCAGGACTCACAAATCAGGACACCTTTCTGTCACCTCATAAATCAGGACTCCAGTACTTTTTCTGTCAAATCAGGACACCTCACAAATCAGGACACCTTTTCTATCCCATAAATGTCAGACTCCATGATGAAAACACAAATACAAACATCGATATGGTGAGGGATATGGTTCCTTGTATCTGTGTACAGGTGGTGACAGACACTCACATTTTGGTCTGTTTGTAGTTCTCGTTTCAGCTTCAACATGGCCGTTTTGAGAGCCTTTACTTCGTGAGATATTCTCAGATATTCATCAGCGTCCATTAGAACTGCTCCTTCTAGTTCGTTGATACCTGTAGGAAGGGGGATGGGTTGGGACCTGAAGATGTGTCCCTATTAGAGAGGTGTCCTTTTTCAGGTGTACACACTTCAATGCGTCCATTCATTGAGGTCACAGAGGTCAACTTACCCACAGGTCTAGCCTCACGGACTCTGAAAATCTTTTGTGCTGTTCGAAATCCAGGTCCTGGCAGCCTACTCTGACCCCCAGCGGGGGTCGTTTCATTTGTGGGGGAAATTTTGGCTTTCCTCTCCCCAAGTATTCCACCAACGGGGGTACTTCGACCACTCGAAGGGGTCGAACTCCGGCTGTTTAAAATTCTTCGCGAGGGGGGAAAAGTGGTAGTTTTCTCCTCTTGAGAACCCTCTAAACCACTGACTCCATTTTCGGGGGTCTTCTCCTGTAAATTATACTTGGTTCTCCTTGTTAGGGGAGCATGTGAACTAATCGATCTAGTTTTCCAACTCGGCTTACTGGAAGCCACACCCACTCTGCCGGACGGCGTGGACGAAGTAAGTTCTCTATGCCTTGCAGTAGACTGTACCTTAGTACCTGATTTCACTTCAGGCGTATCTAGATCACCTTCTGAAAAATTCGTAATCTCGAGAGCAAGTTGATTTAAATCAGCCGGTTCATTTGCGACATAGGATGTAGGTCTCTTCCCCCGGGTCCCATTAGGGGGTCTGACAGATTTTCCATTGCCCCTCGGACCCCCAGACCCATTAAATAAATCAGTTCTACGACCCTTTGACGATTCTTCATCTTCTTCCTTCAGAGTGGAGCTGTTGGATCTGTGTGCTGGGTGTCCACTGGTACCGATATTCGAGCGACTCCGTACATGTCTGGGACTACTGGGGGGTTGAGAACCACCCCGCACTCTTCGGGACGAGGGGACGGGGAGAGAGGACGGGGTAACACTCCGGGTTCCACTGGGGGTCGGGGTGTTACCTCGACTGTTGGGAGGGCGAAGGTGACTGGTAGGTTTGGGGTTGCGATTTCCTTTGGCGTGTGAGCCGAATGATTGAGCCCTCCGACGAAGGAAGGGACTCTCGTTTCCCAATTTCGTAGAATTGACTTCGGCCGAGCGTACAAAATCTGTGTGATCTGTTGCCATGATGTAACCAGGGGAACCAGGGCGGCTGGACTCGGCGGAAGAGCTGGACTCTTTCTCCCTCACATTTCTAGAGCCTGTAACGTGTGTACAATGTGTGTGTGTGTGTGGTGTGTGTGTGTGTGTGTGTGTGTGTGTGTGTGTGTGTGTGTGTGTGTGTGTGTGTGTGTGTGACACACCCATACACACTTTCTATAAGAGTAAGTGTCGTGGGTTCAAATTCAGCCCAGCCAGCTGAGCTGCCTCAGTAGCTCAGCCGGCAAAAGCAGAGAGCATCTATCTCGAACACAGATCATTGCTTGGTTAAATCCTGCCCAACTCGTTTCTCTTTGAAAATGAATGCCATGTACACATACCATACAGTACTGAACAGGAAATACACATACATATGTGAATATCTTACCAGTAACTGAGTCCATCTTTGATGCTGAATTAGAGCTCAGACCACTGGCACCGTATTGTTTTCTAGGCAGACGCAGAGACTTGGAGCGACTGACCACAGGACTGGCCTCCTGTGAGGCTGGAGCTGACTTGACAGAATAACGGCTCCCCCCAACTGGGGTTGATCCACGACTCGGAACTCTGTTACCCTCGGCTACTGCCTTGGACGAGAGCTTTGGTATCCGTGAGAGACCACTCTTTTTATCCATCTGTATTTCGATATTATTTCTTTTGTGGGTGTGGTTATCTCTATTGTAGTTTAATTGGAACAATGAGATTTGGTTTAAGCCAAGGGAATTATCATAACTGAAGCAGGCCATTAACAGACAGAGCCTGTGAAGAGAGGGAGAGAATGAAGAGAAAGGGAGAAAGGGAGAGGGGAGGAAGGGAGAGGGAGAGGGAGAGGGAGAGGGAGAGGGAGAGGGAGAGGGGAGGATGGGAGAGGGAGAGGGAGAGGGAGAGGGAGAGGGGGGAAGGGAGAGGGAGAGGGAGAAGGAGAGGGGAGGAAGGGAGAGGGAGAGGAAGAGGGAGAGGGAGAGGGGAGGAAGGGAGAGGAAGAGAGGGAGGAAGGGAGAGGAAAAGAAGGGAGAGAAGGAGAGGGAGAAAGGAAAGGAGAGCAGGAAAAGGAGAGGAAGGGAGAGAATAGTAATTTTGAATTGGGCGTGGCAGCCAACCAATACCACTTCAGTCAAGTGGCAAATATCGAAATTCTCTGCATACTTCACTAAATCAGGAGATGGTGAGACAAGGTATTGGGAACCCAACAGACAGTCATAAAAAGCTGCTGCTCTAAATGCTTAAATGGATTCTCTACCTCATCTTCTGTACACCTATATCATGAGGCTGGAATTCAAAAATGTAATTTACACCAAATCTGCAACTTTGTTAACACAAAGTACAGTACAGTAAGAACCTCTCTTATTAGGACACTTGGGAACAGAAGGAGTGTCCTGATTAGTGAGGTGTCCTAATTTCAGTGGTTGAAAAGTACACATACATAGCCAAGTGTTGTCCCGGTTATTGAATGCCCTTATTTGGGAGGACACACTTCACCATACGAGTTTGCTAGGGAACCAGTAATCTTGTAATGGAAATGCAGCTGCTCTGATGGTGGACCAGCCAGAAGGGACTGGCTGTGGGCTTACAGGACATTCAACACACAAGACCTAAAGTGATAGTAGGTCAACATCCACCGTTGACCCACTGTTCACTTTCAGTTTCACATACAGAAAGTACTACATATGTACATACATAGTATGTGTCTGTCTAGACATTTGTGGTCGAGAAGAAAGTGTCCTGACTAACAAGGTGTCCTGAATCCATGGTGACAGGACATATGGTACAGTAAAAGCTGCCCTGTTTATACTAGTGTCTCACTATATGAAATGGAGTTACGTAATGTATGTTTAGTAACTTGTTAACAAGCATCTACAAGTACAAGGCTAACCATATTTTCCAGTCTCCCGCTCCTGACGTTTGAAGACCTCGGCGTTCTCGCGAGTTTGTTTAGACTCTACGAGTCTCCCTGCTCTCAGCTCTCGTGCCACGTATAACTCTCGAGAAGTGTTTTCCCCTCTAGTGCTTCCAGACGAATTCTGTCGGATTTCACAGCCCTCTGGTACGTTTATATCCAGTACCTTGTTGAGTCTTGTTATGTACCACCGTCTTACCTAACTACAATAGCTGTATTCAGCTCCCTACCACACACACAGGCCAGACGGATAATACTCGATTCAGTGTTTGCTGGAATTGAAGTGGGTACTATTTAGAATCATGACGCAAACTTCCCGTGTACTTCCGCATTTACAGGAAGTTGCAGCGACTAGTGGGCCGCATTTCCGGTATATATATACTCTACTAAAATGGTAGTACAGCATTGCAACGTTTTGACAGTACATAGTTTTAGCACGTACGTAGTAAATTTAGTGAGTTTGAGTGGGCAACCAGCGCGTATATAGGACTGCATTTATAGCGTACATGAACATATTTAGAGCTGTATTTAGAGTGCATGCATTTCACATACACACTATAACCCTTTGACTTATGAATCAATGTCATATCACCTAGCTAGGCATGCATAGACAGTACTGCAAATCACACACTGTACACTGTAAACTTCAGTTTCTCTAGAGTTAAAATAAAGTTTCGTACACGTGGTTAAAAAGTCGTGATCAACGTTCTAGGGTGTGTACATGTGTACAGGTCTAGAAGTAGGACTCAAGTTCCCCTCTCCGACGGACGTCAGTTGTCCAACAATGGAAGCCACCTCCTAGGGAGTTAGCATGACGGATATCCACCTGGAGTATGTTTACAAGAAAATGGAAGGTTAGTAAGGTACCTTCAGATTACATAACAATGTGCATTGAAGTCTGTACATACCACCCTCTGAAATGAGGACACCTCTCTAATAGGGACACATCTTCAGGTCCCAACTCCATTGAAGCCTGTACATACCACCCTCTGAAATGAGGACACCTTTCTAATAGGGACACATCTTCAGGTACCAACTCCATTAAAGCATGTACATACCACCCTCTGAAACGAGGACACCTCTCTAATAGGGATACAGCTTTACCACCCTGTGCAGTTGAGGATGCTACAAACCTTGACACATTTGATGCCTAGCTTTTCAAACATCTTATGAGTGGGTTCCTCATGTTTATCAACAACCACACGCTGTGGGTCCAGCATGAGCACATTCATTGAGAGCCACTTGGAAGACATCCAGAGAGGATGAGAGTCAGGTACCAGCGGCAGAGGAGCCTCTACAACCTGTGGAGACAAGTGATGGAGAATGGGATTAAGGGTCCAACTCCACTGAAGACTATACATACATATATATACCATTTTATGCAATAAGAACTCTCTTGCCCTCCCTCCCCCCTCCCTCCGCCCTGCCTCCTCTCCAGTGGCAGTTCTAAGGGGGGGGGCTTAGGGAGCTCAAGCCCCCCCTTGCTCTAAAGCTCTTCTATATTGCGCAAAATACGGCAGGTGTATAGATGTGCGCATTAGTTCCCGCGATCGACTAGCGCTCGATAGCAAGACTAAACGAACGCATGCAACGCTAGTGACCACGTTTGTGCGTACAAGCAAGGGGTGTTGTCCCTATGCACACAACTTGAGGACTTTTCTAGAACCGGCCCTGTTCTCTCCCTCTCCCTCTCTCTCTCCCCCTCCCCCTCCCTCTCTCTCTCCCCAAAATACACAGTCATAGAGCACATATATACAATACATGTACCTTCCATCCTGCCTTGTGGAACATATGGATTTGGTCACAAGGTCGATCGGGATTGGCAATCACCAGCCCAGGTCCTACGATGTTGAATGTGGCATCAATGTGCATGGGATTAGGGTCCTTGAAACTGAGAGTGTGGATATTGTAGTTCTCTCCAAGATGACGCTTCATCCACTGAATACCAAAATTGTTGGTCACCTGGGGAGTGGGATGTACAATGTTGCTTTGCCTCTATCATTGCAGGCTATACATGTATGTTGTAAATGTACATACATGGAAATATATGCGCATAAGTAGGAAGGAAAGAAAGGCAACCCAGACAAACAAGACATAGATTTCACTAATCATACAAAAATGAATGCACTAATTAAAAAGTGCAAACCCTCGGCGCAGGCATAATGTGTATGCGCTTATCAGAGTAGGGAAAATATGGCCGACACACGTAGTCCGTACAATGATGGAAGGTCTCGAACTTTGCAACGGAGCAGTTTCAGAGAAAATCCCACAAAATGTCACCCCTTTATTGTGCGCTAGGTAAGCTGTCATTTGTAAAACGAAAAAACTTACTACAAGCGAATTTGGGCACAGACAGACAGACAGACAGACAAAATGACTACAGTACCCTTGCTGCGCATGCGTGCCGAGGGTAATAAGACAAACCATGCACACAAAAAACATGTAGCATACTAAACACATGTACATACACGTACATCTGTCTTCCCAGTACGTGTATGCAGTATTCATCTGTATATATACACACAATGTAGGTGTAGTGACCACTCCACTCCCTACTACATGTAGTTGATATTTGTGTTGTTATCACCCACACACTATAATTGTGATAGAGTACATATTGTGTGGTATTGAGAAAAAATTTAGCAGTGAATAAAAGGTCAAGTCACATTGTGAATATGATCATGTGAGCATGAATAAGTGGAAAATATTAGGAATGTTTCTTTAATCATCCACGAGATGCTTAGAAAGAAAGGCAAGGCAACACAACAGAAAGACAAAGCAACACAACACAACTCGCCCAAGGCAGTTATTTTTCAAAGAAAAAAATAGCTGCCTCGGGTGGGATTCGAACCCACGACCATCTGCTTTACATGTATCTCCAACAAGAATGTAGACACAACAGAAACTCCAGCTGTACTGCAAGGTACATGTACATGTACATGTAAAAACGTGTGTATAGCACAATAGCCAAGAAGCATTAGAAATAAAAGAAGGAAACCCAGAACCCTAACCAAACAATACCTACACACAAGACATACAACACACAACATACATCGGGTGGAGCAGGACACTGGATGCCCAGCCTTGAGAACTGGGGCGGTGGGTTGAAGATCTTTTATGGCATGCCAACTCTCCCCACACACCCAGTGTCCAAACTCCAATAAATAGCCCAAGGCTTAGAAAATATACTGAAGTACACATACATGGAGAGTTGGTACCATCAAAGATCTTTAACCAGTTCTTAAGGCTGGGCATTCAGTGTCCTACTCTTATATATGTGATGTTTGTCTGGAGTGGGTTAGTGGGTGGGTTTCTTTCTATATTCTTTCTGTTTGGCTAGTGTGCTATGCACGTGGTTTTCATGTACATGTTATATGTATATACACATAGGCATTCATTTGTATACTAAGTCTGGCCTTCAGATTGAGATCCTTTGCCTTGTGTTGTTATGTACATGTACTGTAGGTTGGTTTCTTCTTGTGATATGCAGCACATACTGTACCTGACTCCTTTGAACAAATATATCCTTCCCAGCTCGGATGAAGTCAGCAGCATCAAAGCAAGGCTCAAACTCTGTTGTAACAAACTTCCCCTGTGCAGCCAGCTCATGACGATCCTGTAGTCAAATATGTACATGTACATGCATGTGTAGTAAATCTCTCTAAGTTGGACAGAAGTGAGTGACTTAAACAGAAAGGTGACCTCACTTGCCATTGAAAGTACACATTTACATGTTTATGATGACATTTGGGAAGGCAAACAGTGTCTTGTTTATGAAAGTGTCCTCAGATGATTAGAGATTAGAGAGTCCACTGCAAGTAGAGTAGGGATGTACACATACATGTACATGTAGAGATGTACACATACATGTACATGTACATGCTAAAAATTGCCGAGTGCATTGGTGCGAGGCAGCTAATCCGGATACATATCTCGGACAATACGTGCGTGCATACGTGGTGTCATGCTTTAGGAATGTCATTAGTCACTTGGAGTAACGTTTCGGAATATGGTTTTCAGATGCCAAGTGCGCTCCATGGCACAAGGCATTAACGTCCGTTCCTAGTATACACATGTACATGTACCTCCACACTGTCAATAGGGTAAGTGGCATCATACAAGGCATCACTCATCTGTGGCTTGGGAGCAGTAGTCCATTTGGCACCTTGCTGTAAGTGTAGGTACAGTACATTGCATATATTTTCACATACGTGTAGACTGGTGCGTGGTAATACTCACGTTAAAATACTCCTTGATGAGGGGACGGTACGCTCGGTATTCAAAGAAACGTGAACGCCATGCCATGGGTGCTTCGATGATCTCGTTACCAATCACCATTAGGATGTCTCGAGGCATTGCAGCGTAGAGACCACACCTTGCTTCAAAATCTGGAGTCTTGTATCCATTGGAAAAGTCGATAATCTCTGGCCGACGTACGATCACTCCTTCTCCCTCAAGAACACGACACAATTCTTCAATTTCACTGACAGCCTTTTTTACGTGGTCAGAGGGGAACGGTAGACCGCCGTATTTCTGGTAAAAGGGCCAGTACTTTTCGTACGTATTGGCTTTTACTTCGACTGTGAATCCTGGGACACACGCTCCTTCAGCACGACCTACAATCACTTCCTGCAATGACATAAAATGGCTCATACACTTGCATATAGTGTATGGCATAAACACAGGGCGTACATATACATGCACATGTACATGTAGGCAAAATTGCAGGGATGCTCTGTTATATGAGCCTAATTGAGTTGAACATAAGCATTGCTGAAGCAGGTGTCCCAATTATAGTGAGGTTTCCTGATTTTGAGGTATGACAGCAAAAGGTGTCTCGTTTATCCAGGCATCCTAACAAGGTTCAACATATGCTGTTTCCAGGTTGACTTGCCTTCTATAAAGCAAACAACTACATGTACAGTATATATAACCTCCAGTAGATCCCACTCGTTGTAGGCTGACACAGGGCACTCTGCCTCTGTAGACGGTAGTGACACTACTTCATCACATAACTTTGGAGGTAGCTCCGCTAGAGCCTCGCTGGCAGAGGTGGTTTGGGAGCGCATGAGGGCAGACAGACCAAATAGAGGTTGTCGAATACTTAGGGAGAGAGACTGAGTGATGAATGGACGGTGAGAGAGAGGGAGGGTGAGAGAGAGGGAGGGAGGGAGGGAGGGAGGGAGGGAGGGAGGGAGGGAGGGAGGGAGGGAGAGAGAGAGAGGGGAATCATATATGTATATCCATCACAGCTGGACATTATCCATTCATGTACATGTTAATGTACACTATAGCTTGCCTTGATGATTTTTGCAGCCAGGCGCCCACGGCAACCTCCACGGAAAGCTCGAATCCTGAGCATGGCACTGCACAAGAGCTTGATGATTCAATCTTCAAAAACACAGATATTCATACATGTTAATATCATTATTCACTAGCTCCCTGGCTGCTAGTCACTCCAGATATTCATACATGTTATTCATACATGTTAATGTCATTATTCACGAGCTCCCCTTGCTGCTATGAAACACTAAACAACTGTACAGATGTAGTTTTGGGGTAAAATACAGCCTAATACAATGTAGTGCTGTTTTAAGTCCAGAATGGTTTTTGTTTGGAGGCAGGAGTCAGAGGTTCCCAAAAGTTTATTCCATCAGTTTATAAAACTTCCCAACCAATATGTGTAAACATATCCCATATTGTATTAGTTTCACAGTTTGCCTGCAGCACTAACCCTCTGATGCAAAGTAACAGGGAATTTGTGCAACAGTACACTTACATGTACATATTTTACTATACTAATGTCGATTCCCACCAAATTTGAAGAACCACAATGACAAGTGAATAGTGGAGAGCACATTCATGAATTTATCGGTATTGGAATGGAACAAAGTAAGTTATTATAAATGTACATAGCCCTTGCCAGCATACCTCACAAAGCATACACGCATGTATGCAGTCTGCACTCAACTTGCCAAAAATCATGCCACTTCAAACATGTCATGTTTCTCATTAATTAACAAAAAAAATTTAATTTAGTGCACAGCTACATACATGTAGTACAATCTCACTCAACTTACAACTGGGATTAAACAACCCTGTACAAGGGCATGCTGGCATACACGTAATCCTAAGCATAAGAGACTATGATTCATTGGTATATAGAAAGCTGTTCACTGAAGTGTTTGGGGGACACTTAGCAACACTCCCTACACACATCTAAATCACAGGCAGAGTATCTCGTGATGTGTGCACAATAGTTTTAGTCGAGCATTGTTCTGAGCATAATGGAT
This sequence comes from Theonella swinhoei, assembly GCA_963970385.1. Taxonomy (NCBI): domain Eukaryota; kingdom Metazoa; phylum Porifera; class Demospongiae; order Tetractinellida; family Theonellidae; genus Theonella; species Theonella swinhoei. The sequence goes on along the minus strand of OZ019952.1, from coordinate 908,967 downwards.
GTTCTTTCTAAAAGGAAGACTGTACTACGTATATAGTACACATACAAGGTTTCACTCTTGACGGTTGATAAAAAGGTGAAAAACTCACATGTCACGTGTACCATAGCATCGAAATGTATGAAGTTACAGTCACAGAAACAGTCACACTAATAGATTCTTATGAGGCAAAAAGTAACATTTATTGAACCGCTAAACTACGTACACTATAGCTACATGTGACATTATACCTATCAGGTTACCTAAAAGCGCCTTGAGCGAGGCCGGCTTGAGAGTACTGGGCTACTAGATGTCATCTTCTCTCTCGAGTCGGCTTTTTACTGCGGACATCACGCTGTAGGAGACTCTTCCAAAAGTCTTCAGTTGAGCAAGACGCCTGGACCTTGCCCAATGAGAGACTCAGGGAATCCAGCTCGGAATCCAGCAAGTTTACCTGTGTGGCTGTGATACGTTGCCTGAGGGAGTGCAGTACTGAGCGTCTTCCTGTACGTTCCACAGTTCGATCCGCTGCCTGCCGCTTGGAATTGATTCAACTACGCCGTTTCCTACCGCACAGCGTTTATATATACAGCCTATGCCTACCACAACATTCCGGGCCGTTGTAATTAGTGCGCAGGTATAATTATATTGCAGTGAAACCGAATATCTCGTGACATCTATCACAACACAAGTAGATTTGAACCCGGAAACCGAGAGTAAAGTACATATATATATAGCACACTAGCAGATAGCGTAGACCAAGAGAGGAAGAAAGGTACCCAACCCAGTAAACGGGCCAGATGAAGACACCCACACAATTACACAAACACAGGGCACATGGATATCCGGCTACAAGCACATATGTAGCTTTACTTTTTGCTTTGTAGACAGGAGACACGTCACGGTAGCCATAAAACTGACCAGACGAGCGGGAGAGGTGGGGCTGTAATTGCGCGCGCGCGCATCAGCATGACAATATCACGCATGCGCACACGTGTAATCTGTGGCGAACCTTCGTTATATTAGAATCCAGAAATATTGAATAATATAAGATGTAATTTTTGAAATGCCCAAATAAACTCATAGTTTACTGTGACCCATGACTCAATGCTGTTAAAATGTTTACATCACCTAGGCATGCATAAGATGAGACAGTACTGCAAAGCACACTTCAGTTTCTAGAGTTAGCTAAAAATAATTTAAAGTTTCATACTGCATGGTTTAAAAGTCAAGATCAACGTTCTAGGGTGTGTACAGGGCTAGAAGTAGGACTCAAGTTCCCCTCTCCGACGGACGTCAGTTGTCCAACAATGGAAGCCACCTCCTAGGGAGTTAGCATGACGGATATCCACCTGGAGTATGTTACAATTAAGAAAAGTAAGCTAGGTACCTTTAGATTACATGAGGATGTGCATTGAAGCCTGTACATACTACCCTGTGCAATTGAGTACACTACACACCTTGATACATTTGATGCCTAGCTTTTCAAACATCTTATGAGTGGGTTCCTCAGTTTTAGCCACAACCACACGCTGTGGATCCAGCATGACCACATTCATTGAGAGCCACTTGGAAGACATCCAAAAGGGATGGGAATCTGGTACCACAGGCAGAGGAGCTTCTACAACCTGTGGAGACAAGTGATGGAGAACATCAACCCCTGTATGTTCCACCCTCTGAAATGAGGGTACCTCTCTAATGGGCAGGTTTAATTCCACCGAAGTCTGTACATACAATTTTACAGTACATGTACAATACCTTCCATCCTGCCTTGTGGAACATATTGATTTGCTCACAAGGTCGATCAGGATTGGCAATCACCAGCCCAGGTCCTATGATGTTGAATGTTCCATCAATATGCATGGAATTAGGGTTCTTGAAACTGAGAGTGTGGATATTGTAGTTCTCTCCAAGATGACGCTTCATCCACTGAATACCAAAGGTGTTGGTCACCTGGGGAGTGGGATGCATATGTTGCCTTACCTACAATATCATCTTTGTTAAGCTATATGTTGTATATATGTACATGTACATGTATGTCCGTCTTCACAGTATGTGCATGTAATATTCATCTGTTTATACACACAATGTAGGTGTAGTGTCCACTCCACTCGTTACTATTTGTGTTGTTAGCACCCACACACTATAATTGTGATAGAGTGCATATTGTGTGGTATTGAGACAAATTTAGTAGTGAATACTTGCTATTGTAGTTCTCCTAGAGGAATCTAGCTAGAATACCTAGTGTGATATGTAATACATACCTGACTCCTTTGGACAAATATATCCTTCCCAGCTCTCATGAAGTCAGCAGCGTCAAAGCAAGGCTCAAACTCTGTTGTAACAAACTTCCCCTGTGCAGCCAGCTTATGGCGATCCTGTAGAATGAAAATTTGCAATCATCTCAGTGAAACCTCTTCAATTAGAATAAAATATAGCGGATTAATAGTGAGGTGATATACACACATATATATATATACCTCTACACTGTCAATAGGGTAAGTGGCATCATACATGGCCTCAGACATCTGTGGCTTGGGAGCAGTAGTCCACTTGGCACCTCGCTGTAAGGGAGACACAGTCAGAGGGTACTGTGTATAAGTACTATGCAATAATACTCACGTTAAAATACTCCTTGATGAGGGGACGGTACGCTCGGTATTCAAAGAAACGTGAACGCCATGCCATGGGTGCTTCGATGATCTCGTTACCAATCACCATTAGGATGTCTCGAGGCATTGCAGCGTAGAGACCACACCTTGCTTCAAAATCTGGAGTATTGTATCCGCTGGAAAAGTCGATAATCTCTGGCCGCCGTACGATCACTCCTTCTCCCTCAAGAACACGACACAATTCTTCAATTTCACTGACAGCCTTTTTTACATGGTCAGAGGGGAACGGTTGACCGCCGTATTTCTGGTAGAAGGGCCAATACCTTTCATGTGTATTGGCTTTTACTTCGACTGTGAATTCTGGGACACATGCTCCTTCAGCACGACCTACAATCACTTCCTGCAATGACATGGTTTTGGTATAATAGGCAAGGTGTATGGAGGTAGGCCTCATCACGCTCATAATGATATCAATGTTACCTCTAATGGGTCCCACTCATTGTAAGCTGACACAGGGCACTCTGCCTCTGTACACGGTAGTGACACTCCTTCATCACATGACTTTGGAGGCAGAACTCCACTGGCTGAGGTGGTTTGGGAGCGTGTGAGGGCAGACAGACCAAATAGTGGTTGACGAATACTTAGGGTGACAGACTGAGTGATGAATGGAGGGAGGGAGGGGGAGGGAGGGAAGGAGAGAAGTCTCAAGTATTAGAATATATGTTCGTACATGTAATTCAGCCTGCCTTGATTTTTGCAGCCACATGCCCAATGGAACTGCCCCAAAAAGCTGGAATCCTGACCATGGCACTGGTTGAGAAATTGTGAATGTCAATCTTCAAAAATAGTTAAGTCTTGAGCACCCTAGGGAATATTTAACTTTGCAAAGGGAGCAACTGTACAACTGTAATCTTACAGCCTAGTATAGTACTGTTTAAGTCCAGAATATCTAGTTAACTGTATGGAGGCAGGAGAGGTCCCAAAAGTCTATTCCACCAATTTTAAAACTTCACGACAATACAAGTATATCCCATATTATTTCAGCCAATATACAGGACTACAAAGCATACATGCATATATGCAGTTTGCATTCAACTTGCCAAAACCATGCGCTTCAAACCTGTTGAGTTTCTAGTGCATGGTACACAGTACCCATACAGTTCTGCATGTGATGCGTATGCATCCTAAGGTTTCACACTTCAAATTAATTGCTGAAAACGCACAAGGCAAAGCCGCAAGAAATTCAGCTTAGAATTCACCAGAATAAGTATCTTTTCCGGCCCCCCTATCTTAACGTGCCTCCCCTCTTCTCAACTTGCTTCTACCCCTCCGTTTCTACTTCTTACATAGCTAGTGTGTTATGCACATCAGTGTAATCCACCATACGTAGATATTATACACGTATCTATGATTCCACGTTAGCGTGCAAAGGCGGGGGCAGTAACTGAAAGAAAGGTATAACCACACAAACAGAACATACTGTATGTCACCATGGCATCGAAGCTTCATTACAGCCACACCGATTGCGGACTGTGAGCTTGATTACCTCACTAAAAACTACCACTTAAAATACCGTGACGTGAGCTCCCTGAGGCCTTGCCCAATGGATCGAGCCAATGATAGACTCAGAGAGAATTTTACCTTTGTAGCTGTGATACGTGACTCGGTAAAGTAAGCTCGAAGTCAGTCCCAGTTGTACGTCTTTTTCTGTCTTTCTATAATTATAAGTTCTCAGCTGTATCGGCTTTAGACTGATGCATACAACAGTACTGCGCCGATATGCAATAATTGCATATCAGCTATCCAACCACAACATTCCGTTTCAATTGATTTGGTGTGCAGCTGTGTCACATTGGTAACTAGTTAGCAGTGATGAGTAAACACACACACGTACACAAGCACAGGATAGGTGTATAGGCTTAAAAAGCAATGCACATGGAGTTTTACTTTTTGACACGTCACTGTAGTTATAAACTGAAGGACGGGCAGGAGAGGTGGGGCTGTGTGCATGACAATATTGCGCATGCACACACGTGTAATCAATGACCCGGCTCTTACTTTCGTTATATTAGAATCCAGAAAAATTGACTAGTATACTATAGCTTGAAATGTCTTCTTTTAAAAGCCCTAATAAAAAGCTCACTGGGTGCGTTTCTGCCAATATTCCAGGGAGTAGGTGTATAAATCCTTTGTTTGCTTTCAATGTAGCGACTTCAAGATCGCTAAAGGAGTTGTGGTGTGCTCAGAAGCGGAACTGTATGGAGACGTTACCATTGGTAAGACGCTGTGCGAATCTTTCCTGTGTGGTATCTTGCATTTGTGATGCAGACACAGGGACAGTGGTTCATCCAAGTGCCCATATTCTAGCAGAGGGTGGGCCTATTGTGATTGGTGAACACAATCTCATTCAGGAACAAGTCACTATCATTAATTGGTATGAAGTAGACATTAAGATCCTCTCTCTCCCCCTCTCCCTCTTCTCCTCCCCCCTCCCCCCTCCCTCTCCCTCTTCCTCTCCCTCCCTCTCCCTCACCCTCTTCCCTTCCCCCTTCCCCTCCCTCTCCCTCTTCCTCTCCCTCACCCCTCCTCACCCTCTCCCTCTTCCCTTCCCCCTTCCCCTCCCTCTCTCCCTCCCTCTCCCTCACCCCTCCTCACCCTCTCCCTCTTCCCTTCCCCCTTCCCCTCCCTCTCTCCCTCCCTCTCCCTCACCCCTCCTCACCCTCTCCCTCTTCCCTTCCCCCTTCCCCTCCCTCTCTCCCTCCCTCTTCCTCTCCCTCACCCCTCCCTCACCCTCTCCCTCTTCCCTTCCCCTCCCTCCCCCACCCTCTCCTCCTCTCTCCCTCCCCCTCCTCTCCACACACACACACACACACACACACACACACACAGTAAGAGGGACGATGGATCCACTCCTACACTTGTTATTGGAAATGGAAATGTATTTGAAGTTGGAGCCTGTATCCTACAACAATACATAACGCACAATCTTCACGGCAGGGGGGGCCTAGGGGGCGCGGCACCTCCAGCCTAGGGGGGATTGGGGTGGGTACCCCCATCTAGGTACTTTTTGCCTCTCGGGGCCTTGGATTGTGGAGACAACTCACTCCATAGTGAGTTGCTTTAGGCAAAATTCAAACCCACATGCTCTGTGTTCTAACTTGGCTACCATTACACCGCTTTTCGACATCAGTAACTTAGTAGCCTCGGTTCCCAGGCCTTATGTAATTATGTGCGTTTTAAAATTCCCTCCCTTGCACAATTATAACATGCACGATACACGTATTAGGAAGGCCTGGGCCGAGGCTAGTAACTTAGTGTAGCAGAGTTATGGTCACAACGTAGGATGGAAGGAGGCTAGTTATGGCCTTTGCCCCATTCGCTATGATTATTCTAGTTAGGCCCTTGTTAACATCCTCCAACTACTTGTGACCAGGATAGTTGGCAGCCAGGAGCATCTCTACACCATCCTGTCTCCTCCTCAGTGGCATCATGAATACAATGGCATTATTAGTGTAATATACACCATATCAATTGTTCCTTAGTACTCTATCAGACATTGAGAGTATGTGTATTGGCAGTGGAAATACCTTTGAAGCCAAATGTAAGAGTGTGTAGTATTGATAACCAGACTTTCCTCACTTCAGGAAGTCATGATAGGAACTGATAGTGGCC
>OZ019952.1:780301-902507 GCA_963970385.1 Theonella swinhoei | reverse complement strand
TAAGGGGTTAATGTATATAACTCTGGAGGGGCATAATTAAGAAAGTGCCTTGATTTGAAAGATTGGCAAAACATGTCATTTGAAACAGCAAAAGCAGTCCTGTTTATCAATTCTCAGTATTAATGATTGGCGAACGTAGCAAGCCTTCCTAGTGATGTGAACGGCGATTCTCTCTCTCTCTCTCCCTCCCTCCCTCCCTCCTCCCTCCCTCCCTCCCTCCCTCCCTCCCTCCCTCCCTCCCTCCCTCCCTCCCTCCCTCCCTCCCTCCCTCCCTCCTCCCTCCCTCCCTCCTCCCTCCCTCCCTCCCTCCCTCCCTCCCCTCCCTCCCTCCCTCCCTCCCTCCCTCCCTCCCTCCTCCTCCCTCCCTCCCTCCCTCCCTCCCTCCCCTCCCTCCCTCCCTCCCTCCCTCCCTCCCTCCCTCCCTCCCTCCCTCCTCCCTCCCTCCCTCCCTCCCTCCCTCCCTCCCTCCCTCCCTCCCTCCCTCCCTCCCTCCCTCCCTCCCTCCCTCCCTCCTCCCTCCCTCCCTCCCTCCCTCCCTCCCTCCCTCCCTCCTCCCTCCCTCCCTCCCTCCCTCCCTCCCTCCCTCCCTCCCTCCTCCCTCCCTCCCTCCCTCCCTCCCTCCTCCCTCCCTCCCTCCTCCCTCCCTCCTCCTCCCTCCCTCCCTCCCTCCCTCCCTCCCTCCCTCCCTCCTCCCTCCCTCCCTCCCTCCCTCCCTCCCCCTCCCTCCTCCCTCCCTCCCTCCCTCCCTCCCTCCCTCCCTCCCTCCCTCCCTCCCTCCCTCCCTCCCTCCCTCCCTCTCTCTCTCTCTCTCTCTCTCTCTCTCTCATATATATATATATATATGTAACCCGCACTGTACATACCGTAATGTTGTATGTGCTTCTAATTTTGCGTGCGCACTCTTCCGCTTGCCAACAATGCTTTGCATTCAACTAGTAATTATGCAAGCTATCAAAACTCATCTTACACACTGGCTATCTCAACATGGTATTGTTTCTTCTCTCTTCTGCAGTGGGGGTTGACTTTCAACAACTTGACCCCAACCCATCAGCACTGATATTCGATAATGCCAATCAAAATCAGGCTCTCTGTCGAGTTGTCATTATCCTCAACGATCTTATCTTTGAAGGCAATGAAGCTTTTTATGCCATCATCAGTAATCCAAACAGTATTGCAGGAGTTACTCTTGACTCAGGAATGGCGAGGATTACTATTTTAGAAGATGATCTTCAACCAGAGATGCCAGGTAAATGGTTACTATGTTTTTCTCCAGTATGTGTAATCCCTCTATTGGCAGAGGCAGAGACAACATGTCAAAAGTGGGGGAGGGGGGGGGGGGGCTCGGCGTTCATGAAGGGGGCTATTTATTATTATATACTGAATACATCCAGCATAGGCTATTAGTATTTAATACATTCTTCATGACAACCTCCAATTTTTGCCTAGGCGTAGGAACAAAGTTTTAGTGGGAGGGGGGGCTATTAGTACTCGTATGCATGAATGTACATGTTAGTACTCGTATGCATGAATGTACATGTACTATACATATGTAGTCTACATAGGTCTAAATTATGACGCATGCATGCGCCGACCGAGCAACGGCTACAGGTAAGCCTAATCATCACTGATTGTCTCTGCATCATGGCTTTTCGCCGTATATATGTATATAACTTGCAAAAATGTGGGGAGGGCCAGGGCCCCCTTGGCCCCCCTGGTTCCGACGCCTATGTTTGGGGGGCTCAAGTCCCCCCTGCCCCCCAGGTTATCTGCCTCTAATTGGGTCCCAGGAGGTATCTTGAATTGTGGACACCTCAATAGAGGATACCACTTCTCCCAAATCAGTATACTTTCTCCTGTCCTGAAAGTGTCTGGATTAGAGAGTTTCTTCCACTGTATGTATATTTATGCTACTACATATAGTTGGGCTGGTAATGGATGTAGAGGACTCAGGCAGAAAGTAATGAAGAGAGAGCAGAGAAACTGACTTCCATTAGGAATTAAACTCAGGATATATGAGAGGGAGTGGGGGACTGGCTTCTGTCTGCAGTGGTTAGTGCACTGGATTTCCTGAGTTCAATTCCCAATGAAAATCAGTCTTTGTTGCTCTCTTCCCATTACTTTTGGCCTGAGTCATGGAGTAAAACTTCTCTACTATATAATATTACCGTGGCTTATCTGTCTTCACTGTATTATACACAATGTCATATAGATCCTCCAGGTCCATCAGGGGGAGATGACCCTCACTTTGCCATCTTTTTGTCCAGTGGAAAACTGCTGTGCTACACAGTTCAGGGAGAACACAACTTTGCCTTCAATTTGATCAGTAATGAACACATGCAAATGAACGCTCTTTTTGTGCCCGACTCAGTTCGAGAAGAGGTAACGTGGATTGGATCACTCGGAGTCATCGTGCAAAATACACACTTCCAGGGGTCCAATGTGACACGTCTCCAATTTGACGCCAAAGTGAATCTCATCCATATCAACAACAAGGTCACTCTCGAGGCTAAGAATATCGACGAAATCACATTTCGCAATGGAAAACTGATCATTTCAGAGGGCCCCATAGTTGACGGTTTCCACTATCCCTCGGTTCGGGTTAACCTCCAAGACCAAGGGATGGTGTTCACAGTCAACTTCACTGGAGAACATCTCGACATGATGTGGAATAAACTTAAAGGAAATCAACACTCACATGGACTCATTGGTAAGAAAATCTCTGTAGCTATATATTTTTCAACACAAATTGATTCGAGTCCTGCGGCTGTACATACTAACTGTGTAAAAATTCACAAGGTGTTCTAAATTTAGACTCTGAGTCAGGTACTAAGTATGTACTTAATATATACAATTACAAAATTGACTATTACAGTGGAATATTTTCTGGTCTATTTCAGGTCAATTCTTTCGTAAAGGAGTTGAAATTGATGTTGCACGTAAGCTGCTACTGTTGCCCAACAAACCTCCAGTGCCTGTCATGAGGAAGCCGGTGTGGGCTTACATGGAACACAACGTTCGCAGTGACCAACTCTGCTGGGTCGCCATGAACCCCGGTTACCAGGGTAACCACCTCATTGATGGGCATTATTTAGACTACGTGGTCGACAACATCCTTTCAACTGACTTTAAATTTGAATGCAAACACAAGTAAAAAGACTATTGAACAAGCCCCAACCGCAACGGCCATATTTTAGCTCAATAACCACATGTTTATATAATACACATACAAGAAAATGTTTAAGGGATATATCGATGTACACATATAATACACATATAGATGTATGTAGGGTAATGTCAATGTGTCATGGAATATTCAAAGCTTCCATCAACCAATCATGGACAGAGCTCACACATACATGTACTGAAGTTGTGGCCCAGCTCACAATCATGGTACACCTGAGAAGTACATGTACATAGAGATCACACTACATGGACTATTCTGATCTGATGGCTTACCTAGTTGTGGAGAGAGACTGATTATGGAAGGACACAGGACTGCGCTGATGTTTGTGGGTTGCACATGCATGCGTCAGTAGATCCAGACCATAATTATTATCAATTCCAATTCATTATCATATCTCATGTTAAATGGCACAATTATTCAAGTGATGATATCCACACACAATAAGTATGATGATCACACACAGATGATGAGTAATGTTAAGTGTAGCCTACTAGCTATGGTAAGCTGAAGGGCTGGTGTGGTGGGTAGTGTTTGATGTCTGCATGACATGGTATTGAGAGTACGGAGTCTAATATCTACAACAAATAAAGGGATGACGTGTACGGCTCTCTTGAGAGACGGAATTTGAAACTAAAGCGGATTTTAGCAGCGGTGTAATACAGCAAATTGCCAAATTATGTGCAAATTGTCATACAGATGCACCTGACTACAGCTAGGGCTATGCATGTTCAGTATAGACAATGTGATAATGCAAAATATGTAAGTGGAGCTGTACATGTGGCCCAGCTCACAATCATGGTACACCTGAGAAGTACATGTACATAGAGATCACACTACATGGACTATCCTGATCTTATGGCTGTAGAGAGGACACATGCAGGACTGCACTGATGTTTGTAGGTTGCACATGCACACATCAGTAAATCCAGACCATGATTATTATCAATATCGATCATCTATCTCATGTTAAATGGTGTAATTATTCAAGTGATGCTATCCACGCACAATAAAAGATCACACACAGATGATGATGATGGTGAGTAATGTTAATAAGTGTAGCCTGTGTGGTGGGTAGTGTTTGGTGTCCTGTGCATGCAGTATTCTGCGGCTGTATCTGGTGTCTTGTGAGTGTGCTTGCAGCTTCATTGAATCTGCATGACACGGCATTGAGAGTACACAGTCTAATATCTACGACAAATAAAGGAATAATGCTTACGGCTCTTTTGAGTGACAGAATTGAAACAAACTCAGGTTAAAATAGTGCAATTATTCAAGTGATGATATCTACACACAATAAGTATGATGATCACACACAGATGATGAGTAATGTTAATGAGTGTAGGGTGAGGTGTGGTGGGTAGTGTTTGGTGTCCTGTGAAGTGTATCTGGTGTGTGTGTGCATTTCAATTGATTCCCCTCTCAGTCTGTCTGCATGTGAAAGTGATAATGGTACGTTTCATGGATTAGCTGTGATCCTCCCCTCCCCCTGTCCTCCCTCCAGTGATCATTTTCGAGGCCTGTATCTGGTCGGCCAGAACTGAGAGGTCGATGTCTCTGAGTGTCTGGACAAGTGACTCCCACGTCACAGGTAACCCCTTCCCCTCCAGCCATTCCTGTAGTATCTTTCGTATGATTGGCCCTGACTGCATGTGACAGTCATGTTCAATGGTGTTCACTTGACTGCCTGTCTCGTCATTGAGAAGGAAGATCCCAAATGTGGAGTAGTTAGCACCGACTTGCTGAGGTACTTTGAGACGAAGTAGCTCTGGCAGGGTGGGCCGCCCACCTGAGAAAAACAAAGTCTTAGTCATTTACCAGATTAGTAGACACAATGGTTCTGACAGTGTAGGGTTTACAGATAGTGAGTGTACACAGACCAGAACTCACCAGGTGGAGTGGTAGAGACAGAGACAGATGGAAGGGACTGGGGATCAGGCGATGATGTAACTGTAGCTGTGGAGGGAGGGGAGAGGTGGAGAGAAAGAGAAAGGCGATTACACTTAAATGGAATGTAAATTCAAAGGCTACAAGCACATGTACACTCACTGTGTACACAGCATACCCTCCTCCACAGGACTCACCAGCTGGAGTAGTAGAGACAGATATTGAACTACTGGTACATGGAAGTGATGTAGAGGATGCAATGATAGCTGTGGAGGGGAGGGGGTGAGGGAGAGAGAGGGAAGGATAAACAGATAACACACACAACTATACAGACACAAACACAGGAACAAACCCAACAGCAATAACACATGTAAACACAACAACACAACTCACCAGGAAGTGTTGGTGGGTGGGGCTGTGGAGCAGTAGAGCTCTGAGTACTGTCACATGGAACTGCAGCTATAGAGAGAGGGGAGAAGACAAACAAGACTATGAGCTTACAACCAAACCAACATATAAAAACATGACACAAAACCAACTCAATGTACCCAATTAGAGCACACCCTAAAGCACACATACAACATACGTAATGTATACATACACTCACTGTGTGTGCTGCAAACACCCCACCAGGGAATGGTGTCCTCTGCTATACTGCCAAATATGTGGGCCATCTTTGAACATGTCCAACCGCCTTCCTCCACAGTGGCAGGATGAGGAGTGATGGGGTGGGCGGGGCATACAATGGTTGGGACAGGGGTGTTGTTGGTGTAGCCGAGGGTCTTCCCTGCTTTCTTCAGGCCTGCAAACACTGCGTCATGTGCCACCTTCCACAGCTGTACTGCCTTCTTGGGGAGTGTGTGGATGTGGATTTCAAAGTGGGTGAAGTGATCGATCAGCGAAACAGTGCCCATCACCTTCAGGATGGTGAACTGGATCACGTTGCGATTGAGGCATTCCGGAGTTCCTGCCTCGTCCTGCACAACTTCCCAGGGACAGGGGTGAGCATTCTCGAAGGAGAGGAGGTAGGCCACTGTGCTGCAGAACATTCCCAGCAGGGGACCACTGTCGGGGAAGTGCAGAGTAAGGGCTTGCTTGCCACTCACTTGGTATTGTGCAACCACCTCTGGTGCTTTCACTTGCAGCAGACAAGGCATGAAATACACATCCTCTGACAGATCGGCAAACACAAGTAAGCCCCTCAGCAGTGTGATCAGCTCCTTGGCTGTGAACAGGGGCTTCTCGTAGTGACTGTCAAACTTGCTCAGAAACGTCTCTGTCACTTGTCCGTAGTCACGAAACTTCAGCTGCTCACCCTCCATGGGGCAAAGTGGCTGGTCTTCCTTTGCTTGGCTCATGCGGTAGCTCTCCTCCACAAGCTCCGTTACTTTGTCCAGCAACATCTGTGGATCCATGAATACCAGATCGGGCAGGATATGGGGGAAGTAGAACAGCATGTTCAGACGGGTGAAGAATTGCAGAGCTTCATTACACGACTCCTCATCGATCTCCATCGATTCTGCCACCGATCCACACAACTCTCGAGACAGCACCTTCTTCCCCAGACCCTCCACCACCTGCAGTAGCTTCTGGTACAGAGCGTACCATCGCAACGGCACCTTTACCCCCTTCTTCCCCTCCCTCTCTTTACTCAGACACCTCCGAATGGCCTCTGCACATTCCTGGTCTTCCTTCACTGGCTTGGCAGCATTCATGGTGAAGATAAACTCCTCCCCTTTCTTGTTGCAGTACACGATTTGATCCTTAAACTGAGGCAAAAGGATCTCCTTCAGCCTCTTGTGGAGAGCCTTTAGCTTTGCGGGCAGCTCACCTTCTGCCACCATGTCTGGGTGGGTGGCCAGGAACAGCAATCTGGGGAGAGGGATGTCCTTGTTCTTGGCAGTCAAGGAGGTCATGGCTCGTGTACACTGCTTCAGGGTCTCTTCGTTTGTCTGGCTGGCTTGGAACTGGAACACCAGCTTGCCCTCTTTGAAATAACGGATCATGGATCGTATATCCAGAGACTCGTGGACCTTGAAGACATAGACAAAGTCAGATGCACCATTCAGGAACACGGGAATCAGTTCGTGAAAGTGAGGCTGGCCACCCGAGTCCAGCACAAGAATCTGCCTCAGTTGGAGGATGGGCTCCGAGGAGGGAGGAGAAGTGTTGATGAGAGAGACAAACTCCTCGTCCATGTCGGTCGACCGCAGCACATAATCCAGACTCCCTTCTGCCTTGGACTGTACTCTGCCAGTGGGCTTCTTCGTGGGGAGTGTTGGAATCTCCTTGGCTGCTTCAGATGTTGTGGTAGTTGTCTCCTCTGGTGTCGGTCGGAATGACTGGTCGGCTGTGGAATGGGGAGGCTGCTGGCTGGGGGAGGTTGGGCTGGCACTGCTCACTAGTGCCTCTGCCGCTTCCTTTGGCATTCGTGAACGGATAATTTCGGCAATGGATTCGTTGACTTCTTGCAGTGTCTTGATCTTCCAATGAAGCTTCTTGTCCACGTCCATGAAGAGTACTTCAACGGGTCTCTTCATTAACGGGGTGCTGCATGTCACGTCGGGAGGGTCGTCTCCAAGCATTACGGCGAGGGCACACGTTTTACCACTCCCAGCGATACCGAACATCACCACTTTGTCGATGTCCAGTTCAATGTGGCCTCGTTTCATCTCCTGCTCATAGATCTGTTTGGAACGATGTCTGGAACGATGACTGCCTACATGGAGAAAACATGTAAACTACAATCTATCCCACAGTCACATGAAAGAGGTAAGACCTGTACACCAACATGTAATAAACCAAGGTCACAATCTCACCAGTCCTCACTGGTGACCACTGATCTAGGAACCTGGTTCACATACGTAAGACATTGAGGCTCATAAAGCTATTATTCTAAGTCGTTGAGGCTACAGACTCTATATTTCTAAGCTGTTGAAGATGGTGTGAAGGTACTATTCTGTAAGCCATTGTTACTATATTGTCGTAGTTTGTGCCTCTTTCTTCGTATTCTTCCTGTAGTCCCACTAGCCAGACTCCATCAAGGTACTACTCTCTCTCTATTGAGAGGAAGTGCAACACTAAAATCAATCTAATTAAAGCCCAGTATACACTGCTTAAACTATGCAGATTTTCATGTGCAAGGCTACATGTACCTCACATTTGATAGACCAGCTATATACATAGAGACTTCAATGTCACACAGCAACACAACACAATGTAATGTAACTCCATGTACACTACTACTACTCTCTCTTGTACACGTACATGTACACGTGCTAAACCCAAATATGGTAGTGGCTTTACTAATTTAGCATGAAGATCAAAGGTCACCAGCATTCCTAGGCACTCGTTAAATGCCCGAGGGGTACGCCCGTTTACACCTGGAGAGGAACGCTCTCCCGTCTAGCTGTAAGCCCGTTTACACCTGGAGGGGAATGCTCTCCCGTCTAGCTGTACGCTCGTTTACACCTGCTCTCCCGTCTAGCTGTACACTCGTTTACACCTGCAGGGGAACGCTCTCCTGTCTAGCTGGCTTCGCTCAAGAGTGTTTACAGTTTAGACAGGTGTACAGCTAGACGGGAACACGTTCCTCTCCAGGTGTACGTTCCCGTTATACCTTACATCTGATCCATACTGTACATACAGTACAGATCTGGTGGATACCAAACCTACAACATGTACCTGTGGGAAACAGCTGCTGGAGATGAGCCAATGCTCTGTGAGGACTGTCACCTATCCCCATCTGATACAGTACACGTGCCACAAGTCTCCAGGAAGGTGCTGGATGTGAAGAGATGAGGTAGTCAATGGCTGCCTGTTTGCGCTCCTTCAAACTAGAATACTTTGACTTGATCCTCTCCACCTCAGACTCTGGTATGTTTACATCTTCACTAAACACCTTCCACAGATCATCATCGATGCTGTCCAGTACAGTTGAGAGGTTGTGTGAAGTGAGACTAAGCTCTGGGAACACAACAGGAGAAACAGAGATGGAGACACTCACTACACAACTCTACACTACATCTTCACAACCACCCATCATAGGGACAGTCTACACACTAAACACAACCTAGGAAATTATGGACACAAATTCTCCTCGGCCGCCACTTCAACCCACAACACTCATCTACCTGCAATGGATATTTACCAAACATACAAATTATCTCTGTCCCCTGGAAGATCAACTCACCAGCTGGTGTGGATTGCAGGAACACATTCACAGCCTCCAATGCTGTCACCTCCTCCATCCTGTGCAGTGCTCCTGCAACATTCTGCCATGAGGCCCTAGCTACAGTGTGGAGATAGTAGCGCAGTAGTGCCTCCTTCTTCTCTTCCTCTGTCTTGTATGCAGTATTGGACTCGATTTTGTTTATCACAGCAATAGGAACACCCAGACCAGAATAATAATCTCCCAGCTCCTCCCATTTCTTGACAGATGTCGTAACACTCCGCAGGTTGTTGATAGTGAGTGTGGGGTCTGCACAGAGAGTAGGACACAATCATTGACTAGTGCTCTACTCCATTTCCCACTCTACATATGCTCCACACACAAAAGGGGTGGAATGAAGAGTGGAGTCCATTCATTAGTATTCATCATCTCTTAGTACAGGAGGCTTGCTCTACCATCATCCACTCCACAACATCATGTATATGTACACTCTACATACATGCCAAGTGGACTCCATCCACTCATAACTTCATCTACATCATGTTAGACCCTCCCTCCTGCACACAGCCTCTAGCTACCTGCCCTACCTGGGACAGCCTCCGCCAGATGACGGATGTTGTCTGCAGCCTCTACACTATCTGGTTCATCCATCCTATCCAGAGCACATATCACGCTTTTCCAGCTGGCCTCTGGGTCGTGTTCAATGAAATAGTTGATGTATGCCTTTCTTTGTTGAGCCTCACTTGAGAACTGTCTCTTAATTTCATCTTGTTTAGACCCAGGGACACCCAGATAGGCCCCCAGAAGACCAGTATCCTTCACCTCCCGTACTGCTCGGAGGACATTCATTGGAGTGAAGGTCATATCTACAGCAGATAACACACCACACACTTACCAACAAAATTACTACCATCACAAATATCACGGCTTCATTTAAGGTGGGCCCACGGGGGCGGGGGCAACGGGGGTCTTAGCAAAATTTTGAAATTAAAAATTAATGGACGATATTTGTGGCATTTTGTCTTTAAAATAGTATTGAGGGGAGGGTCGGACTACAAACCACTTAGCATGTTTAAGGACCTCACAACTCACACACTTACGTTTCTTTTTCACCAAACGAGCAGCCATGTCTTCTCTTGTCTGTACTTCAAGACTGACTACGTCTCAATTGGGGCGACACCCTACATGGCAGCTGGCTCCACCACTGCACAGTCTACGACACTTTCAAAGGGACACTAGCTACACCCGCCCCCACAATGGCGGCTTCACATCATACTCTCTTCTCGACAACTGACACACACTGCCTGCTAGTCTCTACACTAGTAACTACACAACACTGTCTCCACTCACAAACTACGTTAGTCTCTACACTAGCAGCTGCCTCCAGCTGTAAAATGGAGAGCCGCAAACACTTCTTTAGCCTCTGAAAAAATGGCGACAGAAGGTAGGAAATTAGTCCGTATACTAAAATTTCCGTCTTTTGGCATAAATGCGCATGCGCAAAATCACAGGGTGGGGCTGTTTCTTTCTGACGATACTGAAGGCGAAGTCTCGTACCCAGACCCTCTCTAAAAGCGGGAGAGGGTCTGGTAACAGTCCTATAGTAGACTTGTGCAGCGTCTATGGCTTCTCAAGTGGGTGTAAAATAATAAACACTTAATTAATTAATTAACTAGGAGAATGCAAAGCATTTGTGGGCGAGCGCAACGAGCGGAAGCAGCAAGGCCGGCTACGTTTGCGCGTTGCGCGGGGACGCATGCGCACTGACCGCGGTCGGTTGATGACATATAAACATACATACATACAAATAAAATTGCCATTGAGTTCACTAGTACGGGCTCGCTGCGCTCGCCCAATTAAGCTGCATCAAGCACAGGTGAACTGTATTTGACAGAGTAAACTGTGGTCTGTCAGCCACTTAGTTGCCAGAAAAAATGTGGCAAATGTGGCAAATGCTGCACAAGTCTACTATAGGAATGTTACCAGACCCTCTCCCGCTTTTAGAGAGGGTCTGGGTATACGAGACTACTGAAGGCGCTCTCTCTAGTCTTCCCTAGATCTCTCCTACGTCTCCTCTTCCCTCTCCCCCCCACCTTCCCCCCCCCCTCCCTCAACAATAACTAGGAGAATGCAAAGCATTTGTGGGCGAGCGCAACGAGCGGAAGAGGCAAGGCCGGCTACGTTTGCGCGTTGCGCGGGGACGCATGCGCACTGACCGCGGTCGGTTGATGACATATAAACATACATACATACATACCAGAGGAGGTTGGAACCGAATGTAATGTTACGTAACTGTCATGTGATTTACGCACGCGCTATTAGATGATCGCGCCCGCGTAAGCTGTAAAGAATGTACGCGCATTGATTTACTGGTAGTAGATTCCGATCAGTATTTTAGCACAGGAGTTTAGCGAAGAAGGCTCGGTGATCTCAACAGTTACACCAAGGTTTGGTAGAGCTAGGCAAGGGGAAACGGACTAACAGTTCAGCTTCCTGTAGGAAGACCGAGTAAAAACGCTCTAAGGCTTGTAACAATCAAACCCGAAGGGTACGCGTGGGGTACTGGCCATATTTCGAGTATACTCACCTAGTACTTTCAGGTGATATGGTTACATTTACACTAGCTACCTTGTAGACGGAGAAAACATTTCCATACAAAACTCCCATAGACGAGGTATTATAGTGAAGCAAAATCGCCTTAGGACCCGACGTAAGGACCCACGCCTAAGTGTTAACCCTTCAGCCGCTAAGTCCACACGCGCGGCGCGCGCATGCGCGTACTCTCTCTCTCTCTCTCTCTCTCTCTCTCTCTCTCTCTCTCTCTCTCTCTCTCTCTCTCTCTCTCTCTCTCTCTCTCTCTCAGTGAACAAAAAAGCTACTTAGAGATATACACTTGATTATATCAATGGTAGCTACAGCACTTAGTTTACCATGCACATTCAATACACACTTCCACTCCAAAACAACAAATGCAATATTTAATGCTTCATTATATAACTTAGTGAAACTCTGTAAGCAGTTTCTTCAGTTGGGGTTACATGCTGGATTGCAATTCGCTATAACTGATTTTCAGCTGGCAGATTTAATATCTCATATGCCTATCACTTCACTGATGAAATGTTGATGAACAAACCACACTCTCTCAAATGTACAGTATTTAGTTTAACATGTACCTTTCGATTAAGGACCCAAGGTGTTTGGAATGCACATTCAATGAACAATTCTGCTCCAAAACCACAAGTGCAATGTTTAGTGCTTCTTCATTATGTTTTGATCATACATCTTTCATCAGTAAGCTGATATAGGCATATCGGATATTAAATCTTGTCCAAGGACCCAAAGCTGCAAATCGGTTATAGCTAAAGTGAGTGAATTACAATCCAGCATGTAACCCCAACTATTCATGCAGAAACTGCTTACAGCGTTTCACTTAATTATACACTTTCTCAATTGTACAACATCTATTTCAACATGTACCCTTTGATTAAGGACCCAAAGTGTTTGGAATACACATTCAATGCACACTTCCACTCCCAAACCACAAGTGCAATGTTTAGTGCTATTTCATTATGTTTTGATCATAAACCTCTCATCAGTATACTGATAGGCATACCTGATATTAAATCTTGTCCAAGGACCCAAACCTGCAAATCGGTTATGGCTAAAGTGAACGAATTACAATCCAGTATCCAACCCCAGCTATTAATGCAGAAACTGCTTACAGTTTCACTTAAATATACACTATCTCAAATGTACAACATCTATTTCAACACGTACCCTTTGATTAAGGACCCAAAGTGTTCGGAATACACATTCAATGCACACTTCCGCTCCAAAACCACAAGTGCAATGTTAAGTGCTTCTTCATTATGTTTTGATCACAAACCTTTCTTCAATATATTGGTAGGCATATCGGATATTAAATCTTGTCCAAGGACCCAAAGCTGTAAATCAATTAGAGCTAAAGTGAGCAAATTGCAATCCAGCACCTAATCCCAACTATTAATGCAGAAACTGCTTACAGAGTTTCCACTTAATTATACACTATCTCAAATGTACAACATCTATTTCAACATGTACCCTTTGATTAAGGACCCAAAGTGTTTGGAATGCACATTCAATGAACACTTCCACTCCAAAACCACAAGTGCAATGTTTAGTGCTTCTTCATTATGTTTTGATCATACATCTTTCAGTATACTGATACGCATATCATCTTGTCCAAGGACCCAAAGCTGCAAATCGGTTATAGCTAAAGTGAGCGAATTGCAATCCAGCATCTAACCCCAATTCTTAATGCAGAACCTGTGTACAGCTTTTCACTTAATTATGCACTATTTCAAATGTACAGCATCTATTTCAACATGTACCCTTTGATTAAGGACCCAAAGTGTTTGGAATACACATTCAATGCACACTTCCACTCCAAAACCACAAGTGCAATGTTTAGTGCTTCTTCATTATGTTTTGATCACAAACCTTTCATCAATATATTGGTAGGCATATCGGATATTAAATCTTGTCCAAGGACCCAAAGCTGTAAATCGATTATAGCTAAAGTGAGCAAATTGCAATCCAGCACCTAATCCCAACTATTAATGCAGAAACTGCTTACAGAGTTTCCACTTAATTATGCACTATCTCAAATGTACAGCATCTATTTCAACATGTACCTATTGATTAAGGACCCAAAGTGTTTTGAATGCACATTCAATGAACACTTCCGCTCCCAAAGCACAAGTGCAATGTTAAGTGCTTATTCATTATGTTTTGATCATACATCTTTCATCAGTATACTGATACGCATATCGGATATTAAATCTTGTCCAAGGACCCAAAGCTGCAAATCGGTTATAGCTAAAGTGAGCGAATTGCAATCCACCATCTAACCCCAATTCTTAATGCAGAACCTGCGTACAGCTTTTCACTTAATTATGCACTATCTCAAATGTACAGCATCTATTTCAACATGTACCCTTTGATTAAGGACCCAAAGTGTATACACATTCAATGCACACTTCCACATGCACTCCAAAACCACAAGTGCAATGTTTAGTGCTTCTTCATTATGTTTTTATCACAAACCTTTCATCAATATATTGGTAGGCATATCGGATATTGAATCTTGTCCAAGGATTCAAAGTGTTTGGAATGCACATTCAATGCACACTTCTGCTCCAAAACAACAAGTGCATACATCTTTAATCAGTATACTGATACGCATATCGGATATTAAATCTTGTCCAAGGACCCAAAGCTGCAAATCGGTTATAGCTAAAGTGAGCGAATTGCAATCCAGCATCTAACACCAATTCTTAATGCAGAACCTGCGTACAGCTTTTCACTTAATTATGCACTATCTCAAATGTACAGCATCTATTTCAACATGTACCCTTTGATTAAGGACCCAAAGTGTTTGGAATACACATTCAATGCACACTTCCACTCCAAAACCACAAGTGCAATGTTTTGATCACAAACCTTTCTTCAATATATTGGTAGGCATATCGGATATTAAATCTTGTCCAAGGACCCAAAGCTGTAAATCAATTAGAGCTAAAGTGGGCAAATTGCAATCCAGCACCTAATCCCAACTATTAATGCAGAAACTGATTACAGAGTTTCCACTTAATTATGCACTATCTCAAGTGTACAACATCTATTTCAACATGTACCCTTTGATTAATGACCCAAAGTGTTTGGAATGCACATTCAATGAACACTTCCGCTCCAAAACCACAAGTGCAATGTTTAGTGCTTCTTCATTCTGCTTTGATCATACATCTTTCATCAGTATACTGATATGCATATCGGATATTAAATCTTGTCCAAGGACCCAAAGCTGCAAATCGGTTATAGCTAAAGTGAGCGAATTGCAATCCAGCATCTAACACCAATTCTTAATGCAGAACCTGCGTACAGCTTTTCACTTAATTATGCACTATCTCAAATGTACAGCATCTATTTCAACATGTACCCTTTGATTAAAGACCCAAAGTGTTTGGAATACACATTCAATGCACACTTCCACTCCAAAACCACAAGTGCAATGTTTAGTGCTTCTTCATTATGTTTTGATCACAAACCTTTCTTCAATATACTGGTAGGCATATCGGATATTAAATCTTGTCCAAGGACCCAAAGCTATAAATCAATTAGAGCTAAAGTGAGCAAATTGCAATCCAGCACCTAATCCCAACTATTAATGCAGAAACTGCTTACAGAGTTTCCACTTAATTATACACTATCTCAAATGTACAGCATCTATTTCAACATGTACCTTTTGATTAAGGACCCAAAGTGTTTTGAATGCACATTCAATGAACACTTCCGCTCCCGAAGCACAAGTGCAATGTTAAGTGCTTCTTCATTATGTTTTGATCATAGATCTTTCATCAGTATACTGATACGCATATCGGATATTAAATCTTGTCCAAGGACCCAAAGCTGCAAATCGGTTATAGCTAAAGTGAGCGAATTGCAATCCACCATCTAACCCCAATTCTTAATGCAGAACCTGCGTACAGCTTTTCACTTAATTATGCACTATCTCAAATGTACAGCATCTATTTCAACATGTACCCTTTGATTAAGGACCCAAAGTGTATACACATTCAATGCACACTTCCACTTCAAAACCACAAGTGCAATGTTTAGTGCTTCTTCATTATGTTTTGATCATACATCTTTCATCAGTATACTGATACGCATATCGGATATTAAATCTTGTCCAAGGACCCAAAGCTGCAAATCGGTTATAGCTAAAGTGAGCGAATTGCAATCCAGCATCTAACCCCAATTCTTAATGCAGAACCTGCGTACAGCTTTTCACTTAATTATGCACTATCTCAAATGTACAGCATCTATTTCAACATGTACCCTTTGATTAAGGACCCAAAGTGTTTGGAATACACATTCAATGCACACTTCCACTCCAAAACCACAAGTGCAATGTTTAGTGCTTCTTCATTATGTTTTGATCACAAACCTTTCATCAATATATTGGTAGGCATATCGGATATTAAATCTTGTCCAAGGACCCAAAGCTGTAAATCAGTTATAGCTAAAGTGAGCAAATTGCAATGCAGCACCTAATCCCAACTATTAATGCAGAAACTGCTTACAGAGTTTCCACTTAATTATGCACTATCTCAAATGTACAGCATCTATTTCAACATGTACCTTTTGATTAAGGACCCAAAGTGTTTTGAATGCACATTCAATGAACACTTCCGCTCCCAAAGCACAAGTGCAATGTTAAGTGCTTCTTCATTATGTTTTGATCATACATCTTTCATCAGTATACTGATACGCATATCGGATATTAAATCTTGTCCAAGGACCCAAAGCTGCAAATCGGTTATAGCTAAAGTGAGCGAATTGCAATCCAGCATCTAACCCCAATTCTTAATGCAGAACCTGCGTACAGCTTTTCACTTAATTATGCACTATCTCAAATGTACAGCATCTATTTCAACATGTACCCTTTGATTAAGGACCCAAAGTGTATACACATTCAATGCACACTTCCACTCCAAAACCACAAGTGCAATGTTTAGTGCTTCTTCATTATGTTTTGATCACAAACCTTTCATCAATATATTGGTAGGCATATCGGATATTAAATCTTGTCCAAGGACCGAAAGCTGTAAATCGGTTATAGCTAAAGTGAGCGAATTGCAATCCAGCATCTAACCCCAATTCTTAATGCAGAACCTGCGTACAGCTTTTCACTTAATTATGCACTATCTCAAATGTACAACATCTATTTCAACATGTACCCTTTGATTAAGGACCCAAAGTGTTTGGAATGCACATTCAATGAACACTTCAGCTCCAAAACCACAAGTGCAATGTTTAGTGCTTCTTCATTATGTTTTGATCATACATCTTTCATCAGTATACTGATACGCATATCGGATATTAAATCTTGTCCAAGGGCCCAAAGCTGCAAATCGGTTATAGCTAAAGTGAGTGAATTGCAATCCAGCATCTAACACCAATTCTTAATGCAGAACCTGCGTACAGCTTTTCACTTAATTATGCACTATCTCAAATATACAGCATCTATTTCAACATGTACCCTTTGATTAATGACCCAAAGTGTTTGGAATACACATTCAATGCACACTTCCACTACAAGTGCAATGTTTAGTGCTTCTTCATTATGTTTTGATCACAAACCTTTCTTCAATATATTGGTAGGCATATCGGATATTAAATCTTGTCCAAGGACCCAAAGCTGTAAATCGGTTATAGCTAAAGTGAGCAAATTGCAATCCAGCACCTAATCCTAACTATTAATTCAGAAACTGCTTACAGAGTTTCCACTTAATTATGCACTATCTCAAATGTACAACATCTATTTCAACATGTACCCTTTGATTAAGGACCCAAAGTGTTTTGAATGCACATTCAATGAACACTTCGGCTCCAAAACCACAGGTGTAATGTTTAGTGCTTCTTCATTATGTTTTGATCATACATCTTTCATCAGTATACTGATACGCATATCGGATATTAGAGAGTCGGTAGACTCTCTATGTAGGGATGGCGCCGACAGGACACGCCCATTTTCCAAAATAGAATGGCCCAGAACTCCCAAACGCGGCAGTTACAAACACTTTTGGACACATACACGTACTCTACGAGTGATTCTGTACCCGCTAAGACCCTCAAAGTACGTAAAATACACAGCTACAATGACTTACGGAAGTTGCCACACCCACCTTTTTGGATTTTTTTGTTCATCATCTTCATCTTCTTCTTCTTCTTCTTCTTCTTCAGTTAAACTGGCCTACCGCAAAAGCGGCACAAGTACTGTCCTTGGTTTTTACATGAAACGACTCCTTTCCCTTGCATGCGTGATCCTTGACCAAGAGAATCTTTGTAACTTTACTCAGGGCTCTGTAATCGCAAATTTTCCTTATTTGTTGGAAGCCATTTCTATATGGTCACGTGCACACGTTTCATAGAAAGGTGCGCGCGCGCAGGTCCGCGGGAGTAAGAGGGTGGGGCTCGTGCGAAGACAAGCAAGTAGGTTTTACTCTACGTACAGAGCACTGTAGGTACCCAAGAAAAACTAGTAAAACAAGTGTAAAAAAACATTTCATTAAAATGTTAAAAGATGTAGAGATGGTAGTGCCAAAAATTAAAGGAACAAGATTGTAATAAGTTATTAACCCAAGTTGTGCACAGTGGACAACTGATTATGATATGACAACTTATGTATATAGTTTGGAGGTCAGAGTTCACGCTACCACAAAGATGAATTACAATTCATGTATGCAGACAAGGGATAATTGCATGCAACAATAACAACATGCGTAACCCCTCCCTACATTTTATTTCATGGGGTTACGCATGTTGTTATTGTTGCATGCAATTATCCCTTGTCTGCATACATGAATTGTAATTCATCTTTGTGGTAGCGTGAACTCTGACCTCCAAACTATATACATAAGTTGTCATATCATAATCAGTTGTCCACTGTGCACAACTTGGGTTAATAACTTATTACAATCTTGTTCCTTTAATTTTTGGCACTACCATCTCTACATCTTTTAACATTTTAATGAAATGTTTTTTTACACTTTTAAATCTTGTCCAAGGACCCAAAGCTGCAAATCGGTTATAGCTAAAGTGAGTGAATTGCAATCCAGCATCTAACACCAATTCTTAATGCAGAACCTGCGTACAGCTTTTCACTTAATTATGCACTATCTCAAATGTACAGCATCTATTTCAACATGTACCCTTTGATTAAGGACCCAAAGTGTTTGGAATACACATTCAATGCACACTTCCACTCCAAAACCACAAGTGCAATGTTTAGTGCTTCTTCATTATGTGTTGATCACAAACCTTTCATCAATATATTGGTAGGCACATCGGATATTAAATCTTGTCCAAGGACCCAAAGCTGTAAATCGGTTATAGCTAAAGTGAGCGAATTGCAATTCAGCACCTAATCCCAACTATTAATGCAGAAACTGCTTACAGCGTTTCACTTAATTATACACTATCTCAAATGTACAGCATCTATTTCAACATGTACCCTTTGATTAAGGACCCAAAGTGTTTGGAATGCACATTCAATGAACACTTCCGCTCCCAAAGCACAAGTGCAATGTTACATTATGTTTTGATCATACATCTTTCATCAGTATACCGATATGCATATCGGATATTAAATCTTGTCCAAGGACCCAAAGCTGCAAATCAGTTATAGCTAAAGTGAGCGAATTGCAATGTTCAAAACATAATGAAGAAGCACTAAACATTGCACTTGTGGTTTTGGAGCGGAAGTGTTCATTGAATGTGCATTCCAAACACTTTGGGTCCTTAATCAAAGGGCACATGTGGAAATAGATGTTGTACATTTGAGATAGTGTATAATTAAGTGGAAACTCTGTAAGCAGTTTCTGAATTAATAGTTGGGATTAGGTGCTGGATTGCAATTTGCTCACTTTAGCTATAACCAATTTGCAGCTTTGGGTCCTTGGACAAGATTTAATATCCGATATGCGTATCAGTATACTGATGAAAGATGTATGATCAAAACATAATGATGAAGCACTAAACATTGCACTTGTGGTTTTGGAGTGGAAGTGTTCATTGAATGTGCATTCCAAACACTTTGGGTCCTTAATCAAAGGGCACATGTTGAAATAGATGTTGTACATTTGAGATAGTGTATAATTAAGTGGAAACTCTGTAAGCAGTTTCTGCATTAATAGTTGGGATTAGGTGCTGGATTGCAATTTGCTCACTTTAGCTATAACCGATTTGCAGCTTTGGGTCCTTGGACAAGATTTAATATCCGATATATGTATCAGTATACTGATGAAAGATGTATGATCAAAACATAATGAAGAAGCACTAAACATTGCACTTGTGGTTTTGGAGCAGAATTGTTCATTGAATGTGCATTCCAAACACCTTGGGTCCTTAATCGAAAGGTACATGTTAAACTAAATACTGTACATTTGAGAGAGTGTATAATTAAGTGGAAACTCTGTAAGCAGTTTCTGAATTAATAGTTGGGATTAGGTGCTGGATTACAATTCGCTCACTTTAGCTAAAACCGATTTACAGCTTTGAGTCCTTGGAAAAGATTTAATATCCGATATGCCTACCAATATATTGATGAAAGGTTTGTGATCAATACGTAATGAAGAAGCACTAAACATTGCACCAGTGGTTTTGGAACCGAAGTGTGCATTGAATGTGCATTCCAAACACTTTGGGTCCTTAATCAAAGGGTACATGTTGAAATAGATGTTGTACATTTGAGATAGTGTATAATTAAGTGAAATGCTGTACGCAGGTTCTGCATTAAGAATTGGGGTTAGATGCTGGATTGCAATTCACTCATTTTAGCTATAACCGATTTGCAGCTTTGGGTCCTTGCACAAGATTTAATATCTGATATGCGTATCAGTATACTGATGAAAGATGTATGATCAAAACATAATGAAGAAGCACTTAACATTGTACTTGTGTTTTTGGAGCGGAAGTGTTCATTGAATGTCCATTCCAAACACTTTGGGTCCTTAATCAAAGGGTACACGTTGAAATAGATGTTGTACATTTGAGATAGTGTATAATTAAGTGAAACGCTGTAAGCAGGTTCTGTATTAAGAATTGGGGTTAGATACTGGATTGCAATTTGCTCACTTTAGCTATAACCGATTTGCAGCTTTGAGTCCTTGGACAATAATTAATATCTGATATGCGTATCAGTATACTGATGAAAGATGTATGATCAAAACATAGTGAAGAAGCACTAAACATTTGGGTACACGTTGAAATAGATGTTGTACATTTGAGATAGTGTATAATTAAGTGGAAACTCTGTAAGCAGTTTCTGAATTAATAGTTGGGATTAGGTGTTGAATTGCAATTCGCTCACTTTAGCTATAACCGATTTGCAGCTTTGGGTCATTGGACAAGATTTAATATCCGATATGCGTATCAGTATACTGATGAAAGATGTATGATCAAAACATAATGAAGAAGCACTAAACATTGCACTTGTGGTTTTGGAGCCGAAGTGTGCATTGAATGTGTATTCCAAACACTTTGGGTCCTTAATCAAAGGTACATGTTGAAATAGATGCTGTACATTTGAGATAGTGTATAATTAAGTGAAACGCTGTAAGCAGTTTCTGCATTAATAGTTGGAGTTAGATGCTGGATTGTAATTCGCTCACTTTAGCTATAACCGATTTGCAGCTTTGGGTCCTTGGACAAGATTTAATATCCGATATATGTATCAGTATACTGATGAAAGATGTATGATCAAAACATAATGAAGAAGCACTAAACATTGCACTTGTAGTTTTGGAGCAGAATTTTTCATTGAATGTGCATTCCAAACACCTTGGGTCCTTAATCGAAAGGTACATGTTAAACTAAATACTGTACATTTGAGAGAGTGTATAATTAAGTGGAAACTCTGTAAGCAGTTTCTGAATTAATAGTTGGGATTAGGTGCTGGATTGCAATTCGCTAACTTTAGCTAAAACCGATTTACAGCTTTGAGTCCTTGGACAAGATTTAATATCCGATATGCCTACCAATATATTGATGAAAGGTTTGTGATCAATACATAATGAAGAAGCACTAAACATTGCACTTGTGGTTTTGGAACCGAAGTGTGCATTGAATGTGCATTCCAAACACTTTGGGTCCTTAATCAAAGGGTACATGTTGAAATAGATGTACATTTGAGATAGTGTATAATTAAGTGAAACGCTGTACGCAGGTTCTGCATTAAGAATTGGGGTTAGATGCTGGATTGCAATTCACTCATTTTAGCTATAACCGATTTGCAGCTTTGGGTCCTTGGACAAGATTTAATATCTGATATGCGTATCAGTATACTGATGAAAGATGTATGATCAAAACATAATGAAGAAGCACTTAACATTGTACTTGTGTTTTTGGAGCGGAAGTGTTCATTGAATGTCCATTCCAAACACTTTGGGTCCTTAATCAAAGGGTACACGTTGAAATAGATGTTGTACATTTGAGATAGTGTATAATTAAGTGAAACGCTGTAAGTAGGTTCTGCATTAAGAATTGGGGTTAAATACTGGATTGCAATTCACTCACTTTAGCTATAACCGATTTGCAGCTTTGGGTCCTTGGACAAGATTTAATATTCGATATGCATATCAGTATATATACTGATGAAAGATGTATGATTAAAACATAATTAAGAAGCACTTAACATTGCACTTGTGGTTTTGGAGCGGAAGTGTGCATTGAATGTGCATTCCAACACTTTGGGTCCTTAATCAAAGGGTACATGTTAAACTAAATGTTGTACATTTGAGATAGTGTATAATTAAGTGAAACTCTGTAAGCAGTTTCTGCATTAATAGTTGGAGTTAGATGCTGGATTGTAATTCGCTCACTTTAGCTATAACCGATTTGCAGCTTTGGGTCCTTGGACAAGATTTAATATCTGATATGCGTATCAGTATACTGATGAAAGATGTATGATCAAAATATAATGAAGAAGCACTAAAACATTGTACTTGTGGTTTTAGAACCGAAGTGTGCATTGAATGTGTATTACAAACACTTTGGGTCCTTAATCAAAGGGTACATGTTGAAATAGATGTTGTACATTTGAGATGTGTATAATTAAGTGGAAACTCTGTAAGCAGTTTCTGAATTAATAGTTGGGATTAGGTGCTGGATTGCAATTCGCTCACTTTAGCTAAAACTGATTTACAGCTTTGGGTCCTTGGACAAGATTTAATATCCGATATGCCTACAAATATATTGATGAAAGGTTTGCGATCAAAACATAATGAAGAAGCACTAAACATTGCACTTGTGGTTTTGGAGTGGAAGTGTGCATTGAATGTGTATTCCAAACACTTTGGGTCCTTAATCAAAGGGTACATGTTGAAATAGATGTTGTACATTTGAGATAGTGTATAATTAAGTGAAACGCTGTACGCAGGTTCTGCATTAAGAATTGGGGTTAGATGGTGGATTGCAATTCACTCACTTTAGCTATAACCGATTTGCAGCTTTGGGTCCTTGGACAAGATTTAATATCCGATATGCATATCAGTATATATACTGATGAAAGATGTATGATTAAAACATAATTAAGAAGCACTTAACATTGCACTTGTGGTTTTGGAGCGGAAGTGTGCATTGAATGTGCATTCCAACACTTTGGGTCCTTAATCAAAGGGTACATGTTGAAATAGATGTTGTACATTTGAGATAGTGTATAATTAAGTGAAATGCTGTAAGCAGGTTCTGCATTAAGAACTGGAGTTAGATGCTGGATTGCAATTCGCTCACTTTAGCTATAACCGATTTGCAGCTTTGGGTCCTTGGACAAGATTTAATATCCGATATGCGTATCAGTATACTGATGAAAGATGTAGGCTCAAAACATAATGAAATAGCACCTTGTGGTTTTGGAGCGGAAGTGTGCAATGAATGTACATTCCAAACACTTTGGGTCCTTAATCAAAGGGTACGTGTTGAAATAGATGCTGTACATTTGAGATAGTGTATAATTAAGTGAAACGCTGTAAGCAGGTTCTGCATTAAGAATTGGGGTTAGATGCTGGATTGCAATTCACTCACTTTAGCTATAACCGATTTGCAGCTTTGGGTCCTTGGACAAGATTTAATATCCGATTTGCGTATCAGTATACTGATGAAAGATGTAGGCTCAAAACATAATGAAATAGCACCTTGTGGTTTTGCAGCGGAAGTGTGCAATGAATGTACATTCCAAACACTTTGGGTCCTTAATCAAAGGGTACGTGTTGAAATAGATGCTGTACATTTGAAATAGTGTATAATTAAGTGAAACAGTGTAAGCAGGTTCTGCATTAAGAATTGGGGTTAGATGCTGGATTGCAATTCGCTCACTTTAGCTATAACCGATTTGCAGCTTTGGGTCCTTGGACAAGATTTAATATCTCATATGCGTATCAGTATACTGATGAAAGATGTATGATCAAAACATAATGAAGAAGCACTAAACATTGTACTTGTGGTTTTGGAGCCGAAGTGTGCATTTAATGTGTATTCCAAACACTTTGGGTCCTTAATCAAAGGGTACATGTTGAAATAGATGTTGTACATTTGAGGTAGTGTATAATTAAGTGAAATGCTGTAAGCAGGTTCTGCATTAAGAATTGGGGTTAGATACTGGATCGCTCACTTTAGCTATAACCAATTTGCAGCTTTGGGTCCTTGAACAAATTTAATATTCGATATGCCTATCAGTCTACTGATGAAAGATGTATGATCAAAACATAATGAAATAGCACCTTGTGGTTTTGGAGCGGAAGTGTGCAATGAATGTACATTCCAAACACTTTGGGTCCTTAATCAAAGGGTACATGTTAAACTAAATGCTGTACTTTTGAGATAGCATATAATTAAGTGAAACTCTGTAAGCAGTTTCTGCATTAATAGATGCTGGATTGCAATTTGCTCACTTTAGCTATAACCGATTTGCTGCTTTGGGTCCTTGGACAAGATTTAATATCTGATATGCGTATCATTTACTGATGAAAGATGTATGATCAAAACATAATGAAGAAGCACTAAACATTGCACTTGTGGTTTTGGAGCCGAAGTGTGCATTTAATGTGTATTCCAAACACTTTGGGTCCTTAATCAAAGGGTACATGTTGAAATACGTAGATGTTGTACATTTGAGGTAGTGTATAATTAAGTGAAATGCTGTAAGCAGGTTCTGCATTAAGAATTGGGGTTAGATACTGGATCGCTCACTTTAGCTATAACTAATTTGCAGCTTTGGGTCCTTGAACAAATTTAATATTCGATATGCCTATCAGTCTACTGATGAAAGATGTATGATCAAAACATAATGAAATAGCACCTTGTGGTTTTGGAGCGGAAGTGTGCAATGAATGTACATTCCAAACACTTTGGGTCCTTAATCAAAGGGTACATGTTAAACTAAATGCTGTACTTTTGAGATAGCATATAATTAAGTGAAACTCTGTAAGCAGTTTCGGCATTAATAGATGCTGGATTGCAATTTGCTCACTTTAGCTATAACCGATTTGCTGCTTTGGGTCCTTGGACAAGATTTAATATCTGATATGCGTATCAGTTTACTGATGAAAGATGTATGATCAAAACATAATGAAGAAGCACTAAACATTGCACTTGTGGTTTTGGAACCGAAGTGTGCATTAAATGTGTATTACAAACACTTTGGGTCCTTAATCAAAGGGTACATGTTGAAATAGATGTTGTACATTTGAGATAGTGTATAATTAAGTGAAATGCTGTAAGCAGGTTCTGCATTAAGAACTGGGGTTAGATACTGGATTGCAATTCGCTCACTTTAGCTATAACCGATTTGCAGCTTTGGGTCCTTGGACAAGATTTAATATCCGATATGCGTATCAGTATACTGATGAAAGATGTAGGCTCAAAACATAATGAAATAGCACCTTGTGGTTTTGGAGCGGAAGTGTGCAATGAATGTACATTCCAAACACTTTGGGTCCTTAATCAAAGGGTACGTGTTGAAATAGATGCTGTACATTTGAGATAGTGTATAATTAAGTGAAACAGTGTAAGCAGGTTCTGCATTAAGAATTGGGGTTAGATGCTGGATTGCAATTCGCTCACTTTAGCTATAATCGATTTGCAGCTTTGGGTCCTTTGGACAAGATTTAATATCCAATATCCGTATCAGTATACTGATGAAAGATGTATGATCAAAACATAATGAAGAAGCACTAAACATTGCACTTGTGGTTTTGGAGCTGAAGTGTGCATTGAATGTGCATTCCAAACACTTTGGGTCCTTAATCAAAGGGTAGATGTTGAAATAGATGTTGTACATTTGATGTAGATTTGAGATAGTGTATAATTAAGTGGAAACTCTGTAAGCAGTTTCTGAATTAATAGTTGGGATTAGGTGCTGGATTGCAATTCGCTCACTTTAGCTAAAACTGATTTACAGCTTTGGGTCCTTGGACAAGATTTAATATCCGATATGCCTACCAATATATTGATGAAAGGTTTGTGATCAAAACATAATGAAGAAGCACTAAACATTGTACTTGTGGTTTTAGAACCGAAGTGTGCATTGAATGTGTATTACAAACACTTTGGGTCCTTAATCAAAGGGTACATGTTGAAATAGATGTTGTACATTTGAGATAGTGTATAATTAAGTGGAAACTCTGTAAGCAGTTTCTGAATTAATAGTTGGGATTAGGTGCTGGATTGCAATTCGCTCACTTTAGCTAAAACTGATTTACAGCTTTGGGTCCTTGGACAAGATTTAATATCCGATATGCCTACCAATATATTGATGAAAGGTTTGTGATCAAAACATAATGAAGAAGCACTAAACATTGCACTTGTGGTTTTGGAGTGGAAGTGTGCATTGAATGTGTATTCCAAACACTTTGGGTCCTTAATCAAAGGGTACATGTTGAAATAGATGTTATACATTTGAGATAGTGTATAATTAAGTGAAACGCTGTACGCAGGTTCTGCATTAAGAATTGGGGTTAGATGGTGGATTGCAATTCACTCACTTTAGCTATAACCGATTTTTCAGCTTTGGGTCCTTGGACAAGATTTAATATCCGATATGCATATCAGTATATATACTGATGAAAGATGTATGATTAAAACATAATTAAGAAGCACTTAACATTGCACTTGTGGTTTTGGAGCGGAAGTGTGCATTGAATGTGCATTCCAACACTTTGGGTCCTTAATCAAAGGGTACATGTTAAACTAAATGCTGTACATTTGAGATAGTGTATAATTAAGTGAAACTCTGTAAGCAGTTTCTGCATTAATAGTTGGAGTTAGATGCTGGATTGTAATTCGCTCACTTTAGCTATAACCGATTTGCAGCTTTGGGTCCTTGGACAAGATTTAATATCTGATATGCGTATCAGTATACTGATGAAAGATGTATGATCAAAATATAATGAAGAAGCACTAAACATTGTACTTGTGGTTTTAGAACCGAAGTGTGCATTGAATGTGTATTACAAACACTTTGGGTCCTTAATCAAAGGGTACATGTTGAAATAGATGTTGTACATTTGAGATAGTGTATAATTAAGTGAAATGCTGTAAGTAGGTTCTGCATTAAGAATTGGGGTTAGATGCTGGATTGCAATTCACTCACTTTAGCTATAACCAATTTGCAGCTTTGGGTCCTTGGACAAGATTTAATATCCGATATGCGTATCAGTATACTGATGAAAGATGTATGATCAAAACATAATGAATTCGAAGAAGCACTAAACATTGCACTTGTGGTTTTGGAACCGAAGTGTGCATTGAATGTGTATTCCAAACACTTTGGGTCCTTAATCAAAGGGTACACGTTGAAATAGATGTTGTACATTTGAGATAGTGTATAATTAAGTGAAACGCTGTATGTAGGTTCTGCATTAAGAATTGGGGTTAGATGCTGGATTGCAATTCGCTATAACCGATTTGCAGCTTTGGGTCCTTGGACAAGATTTAATATCCGATATGCGTATCAGTATACTGATGAAAGATGTAGGCTCAAAACATAATGAAATAGCACCTTGTGGTTTTGGAGCGGAAGTGTGCAATGAATGTACATTCCAAACACTTTGGGTCCTTAATCAAAGGGTACGTGTTGAAATAGATGCTGTACATTTGAGATAGTGTATAATTAAGTGAAACAGTGTAAGCAGGTTCTGCATTAAGAATTGGGGTTAGGTGCTGGATTGCAATTCGCTCACTTTAGCTATGACCGATTTGCAGCTTTGGGTCCTTGGACAAGATTTAATATCCGATATGCGTATCAGTATACTGATGAAAGATGTATGATCAAAACATAATGAAGAAGCACTAAACATTGCACTTGTGGTTTTGGAGCTAAAGTGTGCATTGAATGTGCATTCCAAACACTTTGGGTCCTTAATCAAAGGGTACGTGTTGAAATAGATGTTGTACATTTGAGATAGTGTATAATTAAGTGAAACGCTGTAAGCAGGTTCTGTATTAAGAATTGGGGTTAGATACTGGATTGCAATTTGCTCACTTTAGCTATAACCGATTTGCAGCTTTGAGTCCTTGGACAAGAATTAATATCTGATATGCGTATCAGTATACTGATGAAAGATGTATGATCAAAACATAATGAAGAAGCACTAAACATTGCACTAGTGGTTTTGGAGCCGAAGTGTGCATTGAATGTGTATTTCAAATACTTTGGGTCCTTAATCAAAGGGTACATGTTGAAATAGATGTTGTACATTTGATGTAGTGTATAATTAAGAGAAACTCTGTAAGGAGTTTCTGCATTAATAGTTGGGATTAGGTGTTGGATTGCAATTCGCTCACTTTAGCTATAACCGATTTGCAGCTTTGGGTCCTTGAACAAGATTTAATATCCAATATGCGTATCAGTATACTGATGAAAGATGTATGATCAAAACATAATGAAGAAGCACTAAACATTGCACTTGTAGTTTTGTAGCGGAAGTGTTCATTGAATGTGCATTCCAAACACTTTGGGTCCTTAATCAAAGGTACATGTTAAACTCAATGCTGTACATTTGAGATATTGTATAATTAAGTGAAACTCTATAAGGAGTTTCTGCATTAATAGTTGGGGTTAGATGCTTAATTGCAATATCCTCTCTTTAGCTATAACTGATTTGCAGCCTTGGGTCCTTGGACACATAATTGCCATGCCTGATGATCAAAACATAATTTGGACATTGCACTTGTTTTTGAGTGGATTAAGTGTGAATTGAAGTGAATATTTTCCTGCAAGTATGCATTACAAATGCTCTGGATCCTTAATCAAAAGCTACTCGTTAAATAAAATGCTGTACCTTGAAGGTTAAACAAAAGCTTTGGGTCCTTGGACAAGATTGAATATCTGATATGCCTATCAGACTAGTTGACTGATGAACATTTATTGTGTATGAACAAATCATAATGAAGAAACATTGCACTTGTTGTTTTAGAGTAGAAGTGTGCATTGGCTGTGCAAACACTTTGGGTATTTAATCAAAAGGTACACGTTAAACTTGTAATCAAGTGATTTTGTAAGCAGCTTCTGCAATAACTGTTGGCAATTCTCTTACTTCAGCTATACATAATCGATATGCAGGTTTGGGTCCTCTGACCTGATTTAATATCTTATATGCCTATTGGTGGATTGATGAAAGGTGTATGAACAAATTATAATGAAGAAGTATTTGACATTGCACTTGTTTTAGAGTTGATTAAGTGTGCATTGAATACATCGAATGTGCTTTCCAAATGCTTTGGGTCCTTAATCAAAAGGTACACGTTAAATTAATTACTGGTATCTTATAGTGTACAAAGAAATAAACCTCTGTAAGCAGGTTTTGCATTAACTATTGGAGCTAGCTAGATGTAGGATTACAATTTCCTCACTTCATGTATAATCGATTTGCAGGTTTTGGTCCTTGGACCAGATTATCTGGACTGATACATGTATATAAAAGGTTTATGAACAAATTATAATGAGGGCATTGCAGTTATTGTTTTAGAGTTGATTTAGTGTGTATTGAAGGTCAAACAAATGTACTTTCCAGGTAGATATTAAATCTGGTCAAAGGACCCAAAGCTGCAAATCAGTTATGACTGAAGTAAGGGAATTGTAATCCTGCATCTCGCTCCAAATGTTGATGCAGAAGCTGTTTAGAGAGTTTCATTACTTTGAACACTCTCTAGAAGGTACAGCATTTAATATAGCTAACATGTACATTTTGATTAAGGACTCAAAGTGTTTATTGGTTAACTGATGAAAGGTGTATGAATAAATCATAATGAAGAAGTATTGGACATTGCACTTTTGAGTTTTGAGTGGATTAAGTGTGAATATTTTACTGCAAGTATGCATTCCAAATGCTCTGAGTCCTTAATCAAAAGGTACACATTAAACAAAATGCTGTATCTTTGAGAGTGTTTAATGAACTGAAAATTTGTAAGCAGCTTCTGCATTAACAATTGGGGTTAGATGATGGATTGCTATTCCTGCACTTTAGCTATAATTGATTTGCAGCTTTGCATCCTTGGTTAATATCTGATATGCTAGTTGACTGATGAAATGTATATGAACAAATCATAATGAAGCATTAATATATATTGCGCTTGTTGTTTTAGAGTGGAAGTGCGTATTGAATGTGCATGGTAAACTAAGTGCTGTACCATTCGGATAGTGTATAATCTAGTGAACCTCTCTAAACGGTCACTGTTGGAGAGAGAGAGAGAGAGAGAGAGAGAGAGAGAGAGAGAGAGAGAGAGAGAGAGAGAGAGAGAGAGAGAGAGAGAGAGAGAGAGAGAGAGAGAGAGAGAGAGAGAGAGGGGAGGGGGGAGAGTGCGCGCATGCGCGCGCGCGGCGCTGGACTTAGCGGCTTAAGGGTTAACACTTGGGCGTGGGTCCTTAGGTCGGGTCCTAAGGCGAATTTCGTTACCTTTAATACCTGCATAGACAGTCTACGGCGCGTGACCTCTCACGTGATGGGTTCCAACCTCCTCTGCATACATACATACAAACAAAATTGCCATTGAGTTCACTAGTACGGGCTCGCTGCGCTCGCCCAATTACTTGCACACATAACATTAGGTAAACTGAATTTTACAACAAAAAGAAAATTATTATTTAGTCATGTTCAGACGACATCACACAGGTCAAAGTACAACTTCACCATTAGTATACATTACAAATGACATAACTCCATATATGGAATTGTAACACATTTCAAAGTTGAGAGTTTGTTAGTTACAAGTAGGTTGTCACGTAGCGACGTCGTTGACGACCAAAGCATTCTTCAAGGACACATCTTGTTGTGAAGTTACAAGAAGGACTGGGATGGGAAGTTTCTATGAGCCATTGGTCACAGTCTATGGCCTCCTGGGAGGAGATCTTGTGCTTCCATGTCTGTTCATGCCACTTCCAAAATTTGGAGGCTTTGATAGAGGCCAAATGTACATTTGTCTGTGGATGAGTACATGTATGTGTACATACCACCCTCTGAAATGAGGACACCTCTCTAATAGGGACACATCTTCAGGTCCCTCCCTCTGAAATGAGGACACCTCTCTACCACACCACCTACTCCTCACCTCCCTCGTCCTCTGCAGCAGACCTCTATTGTAGAGGTAGTCCTCACAGTTGGCCATGGGGATCATGCGATAGGCATTAGTGTCCAGTTTGAACTGAATGGACCCGTGGATCTCCATCAGTGGAAGGTTAGCATGGATCATCTTGGCCTCGTCGACGTGACCAAATGAGGGAACTCTGTTTGAGCCATATACCACGATTCTTGAAATATAGAGGACATAGAGTTAAACTTAGTCAACTCTAGTAGAGTTAGAGTTAATTTGTTAGTATTATGGAGTCATAGAGTTACTCTATAGTAAAGTTTAACGTGTTACATTGATCGTGGAGTTACTTCAGCTGAACTGACCTACTGACCTTACTGTGTAGTTGGTGACATGTTGACCCACTCAGTGTACTTAGTCACACTTCTACCTTCTGGTCATAGGATACTGCAGCATAAGTGAAACTGACTCTTCTTACAACTATCCTGTAGGTGGGGGTGTGGCAGCAAATGTGTCCTGTTTATTAATTTCATGTTGTCCCAATTAAAGGCTCCCACTGTAGAGGGGACCTGTAAAGTTACACACACTCTCTCCTCACCACCTTCCCTCCCTCCTTCTCTCTCTCCCTCCCTCCTTCCCTCCCTCCTTCCCTCCCTCCCTTCCCCACACACCTCTCACCACCTTCAACAGCCACTTATTATGCTCCACATGTGTCTATGATCTCCACTCACACATCACACAACACACCATATCTGGACCTACAGTATTTATTCAACTCTCAATGTGCTACTGGATCATGTGACCTCCAGTCAGAAGATGACATGTTCAAGACTGTACCACACAATAAGTATGACATCATCCACAGATGATGAGTGGAGGGTGTGGTGTGGTTGGTAGTAGTCCACCATATGACATGGACACCTTAATGCTAATAGTCTCTGTCCATCCCTCCGTCCCCACACACACTCTCACCACATATCACACACATGACATCATCCACAGACGATGAGTGGAGGGTGTGGTGTGGTTGGTAGTGGTCCTCATCATGACACACCTCAATAAACATGTGGTGTACATACATCTCAACCTCTCAAATTAGAATAGCATAGTTGTCAACTGTCCCGATTGATTATCCCATGTCCCGCTGACGGACAGTTGTCCCGATCAATTTCATGCATGCAAAAATAGGCAGGAAACAAATCACATAGCTAATTCTGGAGTCACACGTTGAAAAATGGCTGAATCATAATTTTCTTCTCGTAATGGCCATATTTGTAAAATCTTACTAAATAGACTGATGGGATGTCCCTATATTGGTCAGCATAAAAACTTGGCAAGTATAGAATAGCTCACTGATTGCATCACACCTTGTGTATCGACAGTTCACACTCTCTCCCTCCCTCCACCCCTCCCTCCCTCACCTCCCTCCACCCCTCCCTCCCTCACCTCCCTCCCTCCCTCTCCTCTCTGCCTGATCCCTCCCTCCCACCCTCCCTTGATCTCACACACATGTCTACATAAAGACCAAGGTGGAGTCAATAGTCATGTTGTTATTGACTAGTGTGTGTGTTTTTCATGTCTGGCTATGATTACTGAATGTGGTGCGACTGGTGGAATGTGATTATCAGAATGTCAGTGAATGAATAATGTAGAATAGATGGGAATGCTAGTCTAAACATCAGTTCATCCAGTTACTACCCACCACAATATACTTAGTCCAGTTGACTGATGGCCTCATGCAATTCCATACCTGATGATGTCATGATCATGATCAACCGAGCGATATTAAACCAGCTACCATAGCAGGTCATTGAAGCCTGTATTAGGGTGTATATGTATATCTCTGCAGTACCCTCCCACTCACAGTCCCCTCATAATTGGTCTTCCTCTGGAATGTAATAATAACTTCACTTCTTCAATGTCAATGTCCAATCAGAGTTATGTGATGTCATACATAACGATGGCAGCTGCAGTATCCAGTATCCTACAGCCAGTGGGCACTAGTGAAGGGTTACATCCCATAGCACACTATATAGGGTTGAATGAGGAGAGGGGGTAATATACATACCATGCCATGGAATAATTGTGTTCCCATCAATCATATTGTACATGATATATAGTAGGAGGGATACACGGGGTAGAGGACATGTACATGTAGTGTGGGGATATATAAAGCCACAAGTGTTGTATATACACACCGTGAACTCTGTGTGGGTAACGCATATAATAGGTCCAGACCAAATTATCAATTTCTTCATATCTCATGTTAAATAGTGCAATTATTCAAGTGAGGATATATAAGTATGATGATCACACACAGATGATGAGTAATGTTGATGAGTGTAGGGTGAGGTGTGGTGGGTAGTGTTTGGTGTGTGTGGAGTATTCTGTATCCGGTGTCTTGTGAGTGTGTGTATTTCAATTCATTCCCCTCTCCTGTCTGAATGTGCAAGTAATAATGGTATGTTTAGTGGATTAGCTGTGATTCTCCCCTCCCCCTCCCCACCCTCCAGCAGGCATTTTGGAGGCCTGTATCTGGTCGGCCAGAACTGAGAGGCCGATGACACAAGATGACGTAAGGATGACTTCAACACGATTATTGCAGCTTTTGTCTCTTCTGTGGAGGTCCACTATCAGTTACATGTACATGTATCTGGTCAGCCAGAACTGAGAGGTTGATATTTCGAAGTGTTTTGACAAGTGACTCCCATGTCACAGGTAACCCCTTCCCCTCCAGCCATTCCTGCAAGATCCTCAACATCACATCCTCAGGATTTCCCAGACATGCCTGCTTCAAGCTCTGTACACGACTGCCTGTCTCGTCATTGAGAAGGAAGATCCCAAATGTGGAGTAGTTAGCACCGACTTGCTGAGGTACTTTGAGACGAAGTAGCTCTGGCAGGGTGGGCCGCTCACCTGGAGGGAGGGGAGAGGTGGAGAGAAAGAGAAAAGCGATTACACTTAAATGGAATGTAAATTCAGAGGCTACAAGCACATGTACACTCACTGTGTACACAGCATACCCTCCTCCACAGGACTCACCAGCTGGAGTAGTAGAGACAGATATTGAACTACTGGTACATGGAAGTGATGTAGAGGATGCAATGATAGCTGTGGAGGGGAGGGGGTGAGGGAGAGAGGGAAGGATAAACAGATAACACACACAACTATACAGACACAAACACAGGAACAAACCCAACAGCAGTAACACATGTAAACACAACAACACAACTCACCAGGAAGTGTTGGTGGGTCGGGCTGTGGAGCAGTAGAGCTCTGAGTAATGTCACATGGAACTGCAGCTATAGAGAGAGGGGAAAAGACAAACAAGACTATGAGCTTACAAGCAAACCAACATATAAAAACACGACACAAAACCAACTCAATGTACCCAATTAGAGCACACCCTAAAGCACACATACAACATACGTAATGTATACATACACTCACTGTGTGTGCTGCAAACACTCCACCAGGGAATGGTGTCCTCTGCTATACTGCCAAATATGTGGGCCATCTTTGAACATGTCCACACACCATCCTCCACAGTGGCAGGATGAGGTGTGGTGGGGTGGGCGGGGCATACAATGGCTGGGACAGGGGTGTTGTTGGTGTAGCCGAGGGTCTTCCCTGCTTTCTTCAGGCCTGCAAACACTGCGTCATGTGCCACCTTCCATAGCTGTGCTGATTT
Organism: Theonella swinhoei; assembly: GCA_963970385.1. Taxonomy (NCBI): domain Eukaryota; kingdom Metazoa; phylum Porifera; class Demospongiae; order Tetractinellida; family Theonellidae; genus Theonella; species Theonella swinhoei. Next base: position 867,452 of record OZ019952.1, on the reverse strand, counting down.
CTTTGGATGAGTGTGAACGTGGATTTCAAAGTGTGTGAAGTGATCGATAAGTGAAATGGTACCAGTCACCTTCGGGATGGTGAACTGGATCACGTTGCGATTGAGGCATTCCGGAGTTCCTGCCTCGTCCTGCACCACTTCCCAGGGACAGGGGTGAGCATTTTCAGAGGAGAGGAGGTAGGCCACTGTGCTGCAGAACATTCCCAGCAGGGGACCACTGTCGGGGAAGTGCACAGCAAGAGCTTTCTCACCACTCACTTGGTATTGTGTAACCACCTCTGGTACCTTCACTTGCAGCAGACAAGGCATGAAATACACATCCTCTGACAGATCGGCAAACACAAGTAAGCCCCTCAGCAGTATGATCAGTTCCTTGGCTGTGAACAGGGGCTTCTCGTAGTGACTGTCAAACTTGCTCAGAAATGTCTCTGTCACTTGTCCGTAGTCACGAAACTTCATCTCTTCATCTTCACGCTGGATGGGGCAAAGCAGCTGGTCTTCCTCTGCTTGGCTCTGCATGCGGTAGCTCTCCTCCACCAGCTCCGTCACTTTGTCCAGCAACATCTGTGGATCCATGAACACCAGGTTGGGCAGGATATCGGGGAAGTAGAACAGCATGTTCAGACGGGTGAAAAATTGCAGAGCTTCATTACACGACTCCTCATCGATCTCCATCGATTCTGCCACCGATCCACACAGCTCTCGAGACAGCACCTTCTTCCCCAAACCCTCCACCACCTGCAGCAGCTTCTGGTACAGAGCGTACCATCGCAACGGCACCTTTACCCCCTTCTTCCCTTCCCTCTCTTTACTCAGACACCTCCGAATGGCCTCTGCACATTCCTGGTCTTTCTTCACTGGCTTGGCAGCATTCATGGTGAAGATAAAATCCCCTTTCTTGTTGCAGTACACGATTTGATCCTTAAACTGAGGCAAAAGGATCTCCTTCAGCCTCTTGTGGAGAGCCTTTAGCTTTGCGGGCAGCTCACCTTCTGCCACCGTGTCTGGGTGGGTGGCCAGGAACAGCAATCTGGGGAGAGGGATGTCCTTGTTCTTGGCAGTCAAGGAGGTCATGGCTCGTGTACACTGCTTCAGGGTCTCTTCGTTGGTCTGGCTGGCTTGGAACTGGAACACCAGCTTACCCTCTTTGAAATAGCGGATCATGGATCGTATATCCAGGGACTCGTGGACCTTGAAGACGTAGACAAAGTCGGATGCACCATTCAGGAACACGGGAATCAGTTCGTGAAAGTGAGGCTGCCCACCCGAGTGCAGCACAAGAATCTGCCTCAGTCGGAGGATGGGCTCTGAGGAGGGAGGAGAAGTGTTGATGAGAGAGACAAACTCCTCGTCCATGTCGGTCGACTGCAGCACATAATCCAGACTCCCTTCTGCCTTGGACTGTATTTTGCCAGTGGGCTTCTTCTTGGGGAGTGTTGGAATCTCCCTGGCTCCTTCAGATGTTGTGGTAGTTGTCTCCTCTGGTGTCGGTTGGAATGACTGGTCGGCTGTGGAGTGGGGAGGCTGCTGGCTGGGGGAAGCTGGGCTGGCACTGCTCACTAGTGCCTCTGCTGCTTCCTTTGGCATTCGCGAACGGATAATTTCGGCAATGGATTCGTTGACTTCTTGCAGTGTCTTGATCTTCCAATGAAGCTTCTTGTCCACGTCCATGAAGAGTACTTCAACGGGTCTCTTCATTAATGGGGTGCTGCATGTCACGTCGGGAGGGTCGTCTCCAAGCATTACGGCAAGGGCACACGTTTTACCACTCCCAGCGATACCGAACATCACCACTTTGTTGATGTCCAGTTCAATGTGGCCTCGTTTCATCTCTTGCTCATAGATCTGTTTGGAACGATGCCTGGAACGATGACTGCCTACATGGAGAAAATATGTACACTACAATCTATCCCACAGTCACATGAAAGAGGTAAGACCTGTACACAATTCCTATATACGTTATGATAAAGTTCTAATTAAAGCCCAGTACACGCTGCTTAAAATATGCTGATTTTCATGTACAAAATATAAAGAAGCTTGGCTATAATGGCTGAAGTCTACGGAGGCGTGGCTTCATTTACATCTTGACTGAGGCTACATGTACCTCACATTTGATAGACCAGCTATATACATAAGAGACTTCAATGTCAACACAACACAATGTAATGTAACTCATATGTACACAACTACTCTCTCTTGTACACGTACATGTATATACATGTGCTAAACCCAAATAAGGTAGTGGCTTTACTAATTTAGCATGAAGATCAAAGGGTCACCAGCATTCCTAGGCGCTCGTTAAACGCGGTAAGCCGGGACTCTCCCGCCTAGCGGTACGCCTGTTTACACCTGCTTTCCTGTCTAGATGTACGCTCGTTTACACCTGGAGGGGAATGCTCTCCCGTCTAGCTGTACACCCGTTTACACCTGGAGGGGAACGCTCTCCCGTCTAGCTGTACACCCATTTACACCTGGAGGGGAACGCTCTCCCATCTAGCTGTACACCCTTTTACACCTGGAGGGAAACGCTTTCCCCATCTAGCTGGCTTTGCTTGAGAGCATTTAGAGTTTAGACAGGTGTACACCTAGATGGGAAACAGCTGCTGGAGATGAGCCAATGCTCTGTGAGGACTGTCATCATCATATCGATATGTCCCCATCTGATACAGTATACGTGCCACAACGCTCTCCCGTCTAGCTGTACGCTCGTTTACACCTGGATGGGAACGCTCTCCCGTTTACAGTTTAGACAGGTGTACAGCTAGACGGGAACACGTTCCTCTCCAGGTCTACGTTCCCGTTATACCTTACATCTGATCCATACTGTATATACAGTACAGATCTGGTGGATACCAAAAACTACAACATGTACCTGTGGGAAACAGCTGCTGGAGACGAGCCAATGCTCTGTGAGGACTGTCATCAGATACATATGTCCCCATCTGATACAGTACACGTGCCACAAGTCTCCACGAAGGTGCTGGATGTGAAGAGATGAGGTAGTCAATGGCTGCCTGTTTGCGCTCCTTGTCACTGGAATACTTTGACTCGATCCTCTCCACCTCAGACTCTGGTATGTTTACACCGTCACGAAACTCATCCGACAGACCATCCTCCATGCTGTCCAGTACAGTTGAGAGGTTGTGTGAAGTGAGACTGAGCTCTGGGAACACAACAGGAGAAACAGAGATGGAGACACTCACTACACAATTCTACACTACATCTTCACAACCACCCATCATAGGGACAGTCTACACACTAAACACAACCTAGGAAATTATGGACACAAATTCTCCTCGGCCGCCACTTCAACCCACAACACTCATCTACCTGCAATGGATATTTACCAAACATACAAATTATCTCTGTCCCCTGGAAGATCAACTCACCAGCTGGTGTGGATTGCAGGAACACATTCACAGCCTCCAATGCTGTCACCTCCTCCATCCTGTGCAGTGCTCCTGCAACATTCTGCCATGAGGCCCTAGCTACAGTGTGGAGATAGTAGAGCAGTAGTGCCTCCTTCTTCTCTTCCTCTGTCTTGTATGCAGTATTGGACTGGATTTTGTATATCACAGCATAAGGAACACCCAGACCAGAAAAATAATCTCCCAGCTCCTCCCATTTCTTGACAGATGTCGTAACACTCCGCAGGTTGTTGATAGTGAGTGTGGGGTCTGCACAGAGAGTAGGACATAATCATTGACTAGTGCTCTACTCCATTTCCCACTCTACATATGCTCCACACACAAAAGGGGTGGAATGAAGAGTGGAGTCCATTCATTAGTATCCATCATCTCTTAGTACAGGAGGCTGGCTCTACCATCATCCACTCCACAACATCATGTACATGTACACTCTACATACATGCCAAGTGGACTCCATCCACTCATCCCTTCATCTACATCATGTTAGACCCTCCCTCCTGCACACAGCCTCTAGCTACCTGCCCTACCTGGGACAGCCTCCGCCAGATGACGGATGTTGTCTGCAGCCTCTACACTATCTGGTTCGTCCATGTCATCCAGAACACATATCACACTTCTCCAGCTGGCCTCTGGGTTGTGTTCAATGAAATAGTTGATGTATGCCTTTCTTTGTTGAGCCTCACTTGAGAACTGTCTCTCAATTTCATCTCGTTTAGACCCAGGGACACCCAGATAGAGTCCCAGAAGATCAGTATCCTTCACCTCCCGTACTGCTCGGAGGACATTCATTGGAGTGAAGGTCATATCTACAGCAGATAACACACCACACACTTACCAACAAAATTACTACCATCACAAATATTAGGCTCATTTAAGGGGGCCCACGGGGGCGGGGGCAACGGGGGTCTTAGCAAAATTTGAAATTAAAAATTAATGGCACTATGGCATTTTGTCTTTAAAATAGTATTGAGGGGAGGGTCGGACTACAAACCACTTAGCATGTTTAAGGAACTCGCAACTCACACACTTACGTTTCTTTTTCACCAAACGAGCAGCCATGTCTTCTCTTGTCTGTACTTCAAGACTGACTACGTCTCAATTGGGGCGACACCCTACATGGCAGCTGGCTCAACCACTGCACAGTCTAAGACACTTTCAAAGGGACACTAGCTACACCCGCCCCCACAATGGCGGCTTCACGTCATCAAGATACTCTTTTCTCGACAACTGACACACACTGCCTGCTAGTCTCTACACTAGTAGCTACACAACACTGTCTCCACTCACAAACTACGTTAGTCTCTACACTAGCAGCTGCCTCCAGCTGTAAAATGGATAGCCTCTGAAAAAATGGCGACACAGAAGGTAGGAAATTAGTCAGTATACTAAAATTTCCGTCTTTTGGCATAAATGCACATGCGCAAAATCACAGGGTGGGGCTGTTTCTTTCTGACGATACTGAAGGCGAAGTCTCGTATACCCAGACCCTCTCTAAAAGCGGGAGAGGGTCTGGTAACAGTTCTATAGTAGACTTGTGCAGCGTCTATGGCTTCTCCAGTGGGTGTAAAATAATAAACACTTAATTAATTAATTAAGCTGCATCAAGCACAGGTGAACTGTATTTGACAGAGTAAACTGTGGTCTGTCAGCCACTTAGTTGCCAGAAAAAATGTGGCAAACGCTTTACAAGTCTATACTACTATACTATAGAAATGTTACCAGACCCTCTCCCCCCCCTCTCCCTCAACAATAATTACTTGCACACACAACATTAGGTTAGGTAGGTAAACAGAATTGTACAACAAAAAGAAAATTATTACTTAGTCATGTTTCAAAGTTGAGTTACAAGTAGGTTGTCACGTAGCGACGTCGTTGACGACCAAAGCATTCTTCAGGGACACATCTTGTTGTGAAGTTACAAGAAGGACTGGGATGGGAAGTTTCTATGAGCCATTGGTCACAGTCTATGGCCTCCTGGGAGGAGATCTTGTGCTTCCATGTCTGTTCATGCCACTTCCAAAATTTGGAGGCTTTGATGGAGGCCAAATGTACATTTGTCTGTGGGTGTATATATTTACATACAACCCTCTGAAATGAGGACACCTCTCTAATAGGGACACATCTTCTGGTCCCCAACTCCATTGATGCCTGTACATACCACCCTCTGAAATGAGGACACATCTCTAATAGGGACATCCCCCTCTCACCTCTCACCTCTCACCTCTCTACCACACCATCTACTCCTCACCTCCCTCGTCCTCTGCAGCAGACCTCTATTGTAGAGGTAGTCCTCACAGTTGGCCATGGGGATCATGCGATAGGCATTAGTGTCCAGTTTGCATAATTTTCATATTTCACAAATCTATAGCAGGTGTCAACACTTGTCACACAGCCCTATGCCAGTGCTCTGTAATGACTGTCATTTATCAGCCACATGCAATCCCTTCACATGACAAAGAAGCATTAAATACACTCTCCCCAATTTTAACTACTAAAGCTTCATAACTATCTCCAATGTTGCCATGCATTGTCCTTGAATGTCAGAGTTAATGGAAATTGATGCTACTCCCATAACCCATGACATCCCTGGTCCATCCACAGAAGGTCATACACTACCTACCTCCTTGTCAGAGTATCCCTGAATGACACAGTTACTGACATGATCTCCCTGGTCCATCCACGGATGGCTACACACACTACCTACCTCCTTGTCAGCCCTAGATTACATAGTTACTGTGACATCCATGGATCTCTGTATTTACCATGTATATTTACCACGTGTATTTTTCATGCGTATGAACTACATATTTACCATGTGCATATACTGTTGGGAGGTAGGAGACTATCTAGTGAGAGCAGTCGACGTCTCTGCTGTTGACGGGAATGGATTCCCTACCGTCTAGGTGAGGGCAGTCACTGCTGTTGACAGGAATGGATTCCCTACCGTCTAGGTGAGGGCAGTCTCTGCTGTTGACAGGAATGGATTCCCTACCGTCTAGGTGAGGGCAGTCTCTGCTGTTGACAGGAATGGATTCCCTACCGTCTAGGTGAGGGCAGTCTCTGCTGTTGACAGGAATGGATTCCCTACTGTCTAGGTGAGGGCAGTCTCTGCTGTTGACAGGAATGGATTCCCTACCGTCTAGGTGAGGGCAGTCTCTGCTGTTGACAGGAATGGATTCCCTACCGTCTAGGTGAGGGCAGTCTCTGCTGTTGACAGGAATGGATTCCCTACCGTCTAGGTGAGGGCAGTCACTGCTGTTGACAGGAATGGATTCCCTACCATCTAGGTGAGGGCAGTCTCTGCTGTTGACAGGAATGGATTCCCTACCGTCTAGGTGAGGGCAGTCTCTGCTGTTGACAGGAATGGATTCCCTACCGTCTAGGTGAGGGCAGTCTCTGCTGTTGACAGGAATGGATTCCCTACCGTCTAGGTGAGGGCAGTCTCTGCTGTTGACAGGAATGGATTCCCTACTGTCTAGGTGAGGGCAGTCTCTGCTGTTGACAGGAATGGATTCCCTACCGTCTAGGTGAGGGCAGTCTCTGCTGTTGACAGGAATGGATTCCCTACCGTCTAGGTGAGGGCAGTCTCTGCTGTTGACAGGAATGGATTCCCTACCGTCTAGGTGAGGGCAGTCTCTGCTGTTGACAGGAATGGATTCCCTAAAGAGTGAGGAATTGTAAGTAACCTGTCAATAATATGGAGTGTGATAACAGAGATATGTACACAATAGTAAATCATCCTTGCATCAAATTTGCATATTACATGCTCTTGCACTTGGACGTGGGAGAATCCATTTCAAATCGTGTGATCTGGGACCCATAGAGCAATCATAAGACCAACTGTAGGTAAGGATATGTGTACAAATTGTATGACAGTGTTGCATCACATAATACGCTTGTAGCATGCACGCATGTACAATATACACACATAACTGAGTACCAGTGTACCTGTGGTGGATACTGAGTGGGTGGATAGTGGGTTTGGATACTATAGTCAGTGTGTGTATGGCCATCCGTGGATGGACATCCAGGGATGGACCAGTGGAATGTTGATGATGACTTGTACGGAGATTTTGCAAGTAACACAGCCATGGATAAAAAAGGTGATACAAATGGAAAATTAAATATGCACATGATGATGTCATCACAGCTGACAGCTCAGACAGTAAGACTTGCTGGAAAGCTACAGCTGTTTGATTTAAGAGGTGCAACGTGATTTGTGCCGAGATGTCCAGTGTTGCCATGTACTGTCCCTTGCCATCAATGGACGTCAGAGCTAAATCCTATATCCTGGTTCATTCACTGGTGGTCACACTACCTACCCCCTTGTCAGAGTATCTGTGGAACTGTGACATCCCTGTCACTATTAACTTCAATCCCATTTGGCTTTCAAATTTGTGCCAGCATGTCTATATACATGTAAACCACAAAGGCACCACCACTACAAATACCACCACCAGTCCCTTGACCAACTACATCACCACACTAATTGTCACATTGTCTAATCCTCTGCACAAGTGCCTCCTTTACAGCTATACAGTGACCCTTTCTTGGATGCAATGGTGTCTGACTGTGTACGTTGATCATCATCGAGACAACAGTACACAGCTATGTATAGAGTCGGTTGCTCATCGGGCCAGTCCCGTTGATCAATCGGATCTCACAATTTGATATCAAATGGTGGCTGGTACTCAATAAGCCCTATTGGCATTCACAAAAGTGTGTTAGAATGATGAGGGTGACGAATATGGAGCTTACTGGCTTCTCCAACTCGGGAAATCTTCAAAACATAGAAAGTCCACCTCAAGTGGGGATAGTGACTATGTCCCAGAGTGTGAGAAACTAGCCTATGCATATCTACATCTCTATCTCTCAGTTGTTTGATGGGTAGAGCCAGACACACATTATCTGTGCCAATGAACTGGTGAGATAGACAAACTTACAGTTGTACTATTCCTCTGTGTTAGTGTGTCAATCTTTCTCCATTAGCTATAGGCTGCTCTTATCAGCTCTGCCGAAGCCTCCTTCACTGCTAGTAATTGAATAAGGTACAGTAGTTTAGATGTGTTTACACACAGCCAACTATGTACTGTCCTCATTGTTTATCTGACACTATCACTTGTCGCTCGTGACTGTGACTCATCTCGTTTAGAGTCAGGGACACCCAGATAGATCATTGTATGATATCATCACTTTATGGTCTGTGGTACTGTGTGTAGGTGAAGAGGATACGTGACGAGAGCAGTGTCCTGACTCTGTACAGATTGATATATGGGGCACTGTTTGTTCCAGAAGTGTCATTTTACTCATAATTATAAATTAATAATTATATACCTAATCTATGTAAAATTAATGTCATTTTTTGCTCATTTCTATATAATTATGGAAATCTACTCAAGTGTTTGTAAATGTACTTTGTATCACACAGTATGGTATCATTATAGCTAGCTGTGCATGAAAATAGGAATTGCTGTGGTCTATCCTCATAAATTGATGGCAATATTTGTGGAGTGCCACTGAGGCAGAATTGTGCATAGTTGCATGAGTGGGAAAAGCCTGGGTACGAGGCTAAATCATTCATACACTGATAATCTGATATCACATTCCATCAGTCACACCACATTCAGACACAATGTCATAATCATAGCCAGAATTCTCTCTCTATCTCCCCTCCCCTCCAGAAAGAGACTGGGTATAAGGCTAATTAGGTGGGAATGGAGCTTAAACATCAGTCCATCCACCCCTTTTACTACCCACCACACGACAGTCCAAGTTGACAGATGGCCTCCATTCCATACCTGATGATGTCAACTGAGCCAGGATTGTGGACTCATTGAGACCTGTACTATAATATCTCTGCAGTACCCTCCCAGTCACCTCACAATTACTCTTCTTCTGGAATGTAATAACTTCACTCCTTCAATGTCAATGTTCAATCATGTCTATGAGTTCTATGTGATGTCATGACAGTATCGATCCAGTCTCCCACAGCCAGTGGTGGGCACTACAAGTGAAGGGTAACATTCCATAGCACACTATAGGGTTGAATGAGGAGATCAGAGGGGGTAAGTCCTATACAATAATATACGATAAACTATATACCTCATGCATAGGGAAAAGGCTAGAAATAATTGTGGTCCCATCAATATGTGTTATAGTAGAAAGGATACATGGGATGGGAGGTAGAGGACATGCACATTATGTGCAGGGATACATGAAGCAACACATTTACTACATATGGCATACACACATAAGTTTATAAGAGGGGGTGGGGCTTGTAGGTGAGGGCTAATTAGAGTGTCTGCTATTCGAAGGTTGCTTTATATTGCTACATGCACACCAGAACTGTTTGTGGGTTGCACATGACCAGGTCCAGACCACATTATTAATCTCGTGTTAAATGGTGAAATTATTCAAGTGATGATATCCACACACAATAAGTATGATGATCACACACAGATGATGAGTAATGTTCATGAGTGTAGGGTAAGGTGTGGTGGGTAGTGTTTGGTGTCCTGTGGAGTGTATCTGGTGTCTTGTGAGTGTGTGCATTTCAATTGATTCCCCTCCCCTTCTGTCTGCATGTGCAAGTGATAATGTATGTTTAGTTTAGCTGTGATTCTCGCCTCCCCCTCTTCTCCCTCCAGCAGGTATTTTGGAGGCCTGTATCTGGTCAGCCAGAACTGAGAGGCCGATGACACAAAGATGATGTAAGGATGACTTCAACACGATTATTGCAGCTTTTGTCTCTTCTGTGGAGGTCCACTATCAGTTACATGTACATGTATCTGGTCCGCCAGAACTGAGAGGTCGATATTTCGAAGTGTATTGACAAGTGACTCCCACGTCACAGGTAACCCCTTCCCCTCCAGCCACTCCTGCAATATCCTCAACATCACATCCTCAGGATTTCCCAGACATGCCTGCTTCAAGCTCTGTACTCGACTGCCTGTCTGGTCATTGAGAAGGATGATCCCAAATGTGGAGTAGTTAGCACCGACTTGTTGAGGTACTTTGAGACGAAGTAGCTCTGGCAGGGAGGGCCGCTCACCTGAGAAAAACAAAGTCTTAGTCATTTTCCAGATTAGTACACACAATGTTCCTGACAGTGTAGGGTTTACAGATAGTGAGTGTACAGAGACCAGGACTCACCAGGTGGAGTGGTAGAGACAGAGACTGGAGAGACAGATGGAAGGGACTGGGGATCAGGAGATGATGTAACTGTAGCTGTGGAGGGAGGGGAGAGGTAGAGAGAGGGAGAGAGAGAAAGGTGAATACACTTAAATGGCATGTAATGAGGTACAAGCACATGTACACTCACTGTGTACACAGCATACCCTCCCCCACAGGACTCACCAGCTGGAGTAGTAGAGACATATATTGAACTACTGGTACATGGAAGTGATGTAGAGGATGCAATGATAGCTGTGGAGGGGAGGGGGTGAGGGAGAGAGGGAAGGATAAACAGATAACACACACAACTAGCTTACAAGCAAACCAACACATGACACACAACACACAACAATTGACTCAACATATCCAATTAGAGCACACCCTAAAAGACACATAGCGTACATATGCATACATACACTCACTGCGTGTGCTGCAAACACTCCACCAGGGAATGGTGTCCTCTGCTATACTGCCAAATATGTGGGCCATCTTTGAACATGTCCACACACCATCCTCCACAGTGGCAGGGTGAGGTGTGGTGGGGTGGGCGGGGCAGACAATGGCTGGGACAGGGGTGTTGTTGGTGTAGCCGAGGGTCTTCCCTGCTTTCTTCAGGCCTGCAAATACTGCATCATGTGCCACCTTCCACAGCTGTGCTGCTTTCTTTGGATGAGTGTGAACGTGGATTTCAAAGTGTGTGAAGTGATCGATAAGTGAAATGGCACCAGTCACCTTCGGGATGGTGAACTGGATCACGTTGCGATTGAGGCATTGCGGAGTTCCTGCCTCGTCCTGCACCACTTCCCAGGGACAGGGGTGAGCATTCTCGGAGGACAGGAGGTAGGCCACTGTGCTGCAGAACATTCCCAGCAGGGGACCACTGTCGGGGAAGTGCAGAGTAAGGGCTTGCTTGCCACTCACTTGGTATTGTGCAACCACCTCTGGTGTCTTCACTTGCAGCAGACAAGGCATGAAATACACATCCTCTGACAGATCGGCAAACACAAGTAAGCCCCTCAGCAGTGTGATCAGCTCCTTGGCTGTGAACAGGGGCTTCTCGTAGTGACTGTCAAACTTGCTCAGAAATGTCTCTGTCACTTGTCCGTAGTCACGAAACTTCAGCTCTTCACCCTCGATAATGAAAACTGACTGGTCTTCTTCCTCTGCTTGGCTCTGCATGCGGTAGCTCTCCTCCACCAGCTCCGTCACTTTGTCCAGCAACATCTGTGGATCCATGAACACCAGGTTGGGCAGGATGTCGGGGAAGTAGAACAGCATGTTCAGACGGGTGAAGAATTGCAGAGCTTCATCGCATGACTCCTCATCGATCTCCATTGATTCTGCCACCAACCCACACTGCTCTCGAGACAGCACCTTCTTCCCCAAACCCTCCACCACCTGCAGCAGCTTCTGGTACAGAGCGTACCATCGCAACGGCACCTTTACCTCCTTCTTCCCTTCCCTCTCTTTACTCAGACACCTCCGAATGGCCTCTGCACATTCCTGGTCTTTCTTCACTGGCTTGGCAGCATTCATGGTGAAGATAAAATCTCCTTTCTTGTTGCAGTACACGATTTGATCCTTGAACTGAGGCAAAAGGACCTCCTTCAGCTTCTTGTGGAGAGCCTCCAGCTTTGAGGGCAGCTCACCTTCTGCCACCATGTCTGGGTGGGTGGCAAGGAACAGCAATCTGGGGAGAGGGATGTCCTTGTTTTTGGCAGTCAAGGAGGTCATGGCTCGTGTACACTGCTTCAGGGTCTCTTCGTTGGTCTGGCTGGCTTGGAACTGGAACACCAGCTTACCCTCCTTGAAATAGCGGATCATGGATCGTATATCCAGAGACTCATGGATCTTGAAGACGTAGACAAAGTCGGATGCACCATTCAGGAACACGGGAATCAGTTCGTGAAAGTGAGGCTGGCCACCCGAGTCCAGCACAAGAATCTGCCTCAGTCGGAGGATGGGCTCCAATGAGGGAGGAGAAGTGTTGATGAGAGAGACAAACTCCTCGTCCATGTCGGTCGACTGCAGCACATAATCCAGACTCCCTTCTGCCTTGGACTGTAGTTTGCCAGTAGGCTTCTTCTTTGTGGATGTTGGAATCTCCCTGGCTGCTTCAGATGTTTTGGTAGTTGTCTCCTCTGGTGTCGGTTGGAATGACTGGTTGGCTGTGGAGTGGGGAGGCTGCTGGCTGGGGGAGGCTGGGCTGGCACTGCTCACTAGTGTCTCTGCTGCTTCCTTTGGCATTCGCGAACGGATAATTTCGGCAATGGATTCGTTGACTTCTTGGAGTGTCTTGATCTTCCAACGAAGCTTCTTGTCCACGTCCATGAAGAGTACTTCAACGGGTCTCTTCATTAACGGGGTGCTGCATGTCACGTCGGGAGGGTCGTCTCCAAGCATTATGGCGAGGGCACACGTTTTTCCACTCCCAGCGATACCAAACATCACCACTTTGTCGATGTCCAGTTCAATGTGGCCTCGTTTCATCTCTTGCTCATAGATCTGTTTGGAACGATGCCTGGAACGATGACTGCCTACATGGAGAAAACATGTACACTACAATCTATCCCACAGTCACATGAAAGAGGTAAGACCTGTACACCAACATGTAATAAACCAAGGTCACAACCTCACCAGTCTTGCTAGCTGACTGCTCTAGGAACCTGCTTCACATACGTAAGTCATTGAGGCTCATAAAGCTATTATTCTAAGTCGTTGAGGCTACAGACTCTATATTTCTAAGCCGTTGAAGATGGTGTGAAGGTACTATTCTGTAAGCCATTGTTACTATATTGTCGTAGTTTGTGCCTCTTTCTTCGTTTTCTTCCTGTAGTCCCACTAGCCAGACTCCATCAAGGTACTACTCTCTATTGAGGTGGGAGTGGAACAATTCTCATATACGTGTATGATAAATTCTAATTAAAGCCCAGTACACACTGCCTAAAATATGCTGATTTTCATGTACAAAATATAAAGAAGCTTGGCTATAACGGCTGAAGTCTACGGAGGCGTGGTTTCATTTACATCTTGACTGAGGGTACATGTATGTACCTCACATTTGATAGACCAGCTATATACATAGAGACTTCAATGTCACACAGCAACACAACACAATGTAATGTAACTCCCATGTACACTACTACTACTCTCTCTTGTACACGTACATGTACACGTGCTAAACCCAAATATGGTAGTGGCTTTGCTAATTTAGCATGAAGATCAAAGATCACACCAGCATTCCTAGGCACTCGTTAAACGCGGTACGCTGTTTACACCTGAGAGAACGCTCTCCCGTCTGCCATCTAGCGGTACGCCCGTTTACACCTGCTTTCCTGTCTAGCTGTACCCTCGTACACACCTGGAGGGGAACGCTCTCCCGTCTAGCTGTACGCCTGTTTACACCTGGAGGGGAACGCTCTCCCGTCTAGCTTTACGCCCGTTTACACCTGGAGGGGAACGCTCTCCCGTCTAGTTGGCTTCGCTCGAGAGCATTTACAGTTTAGACAGGTGTACAGCTAGACGGGAACACGTTCCTCTCCAGGTGTACGTTCCCATTATACCTTACATCTGATCCATACTGTATATACAGTGGATACCAAAAATTACAACATGTACCTGTGGGAAACAGCTGCTGGAGATGAGCCAATGCTCTGTGAGGACTGTCACCTACTCCATACAATCTCCCTATCTGATACAGTACACGTGCCACAAGTCTCCAGGAAGGTGCTGGATGTGAAGAGATGAGGCAGTCAATGGCTGCCTGTTTGTGCTCCTTCAAACTGGAATACTTTGACTCGATCCTCTCCACCTCAGACCGTGGTATGTTTACATCTTCACTAAACACCGCCCACAGATCATCATCCATCCTGTCCAGTACAGTTGAGAGGTTGTGTGAAGTGAGACTGAGCTCTGGGAACACAACAGGAGAAACAGAGATGGAGACACTCACTACACAACTCTACACTACATCTTCACAACCACCCATCATAGGGACAGTCTACACACTAAACACAACCTAGGAAATTATGGACACAAATTCTCCTCGGCCGCCACTTCAACCCACAACACTCATCTACCTGGAATGGATATTTACCAAACATACAAATTATCTCTGTCCCCTGGAAGATCAACTCACCAGCTGGTGTGGATTGCAGGAACACATTCACAGCCTTCAATGCTGTCACCTCCTCCATCCTGTGCAGTACTCCTGCAACATTCTGCCATGAGGCCCTAGCTACAGTGTGGAGATAGTAGAGCAGTAGTGCCTCCTTCTTCTCTTCCTCTGTCTTGTATGCACTATTGGACTTGATTTCGTCTATCACAGCATCAGGAACACCCAGACCAGAATAATAATTTCCCAGCTCCTCCCATTTCTTGACAGATGTCGTAACCGTCCGCAGGTTGTTGATAGTGAGTGTGGGGTCTGCACAGAGAGTAGGACATAATCATTGACTAGTGCTCTACTCCATTTCCCTCTCTACATATGCTCCACACACAAAAGTGGTGGAATGAAGAGTGGAGTCCATTCATTAGTATTCATCATCTCTTAGTACAGGAGGCTGGCTCTACCATCATCCACTCCACAACATCATGTACATGTATATACACTCTACATACATGCCAAGTGGACTCCATCCACTCATCCCTTCATCTACATCATGTTAGACCCTCCCTCCTGCACACAGCCTCTAGCTACCTGCCCTACCTGGGACAGCCTCCGCCAGATGACGGATGTTGTCTGCAGCCTCTACACTATCTGGTTGGTCCATCTCATCCAGAACACATATCACACTTCTCCAGCTTGCCTCTGGGTCGTGTTCAATGAAATAGTTGATGTATGCCTTTCTTTGTTGAGCCTCACTTGAGAACTGTCTCTCAATTTCATCTTGTTTAGACCCAGGGACACCCAGACACTCCCCCAGACGATCAGTATTCTTCACCTCCCGTACTGCTCGGAGGACATTCATTGGAGTGAAGGTCATATCTACAGCAGATAACACACCACACACCAACAAAATGACTACCATCACAAATATCACGGCTTCATTTGAGGGGGCCCACGGGGGCGGGGGCAACGGGGGTCTTAGCAAAATTTTGAAATTAAAAATTAATGGCACTGTGGCATTTTGTCTTTAAAATAGTATTGAGGGGAGGGTCGGACTACAAACCACTTAGCATGTTTAATGGAGTTTAACAGAGTTAAACGTAGTTAACGACGGGAGCCATCAGGCCAACGATAGGTCACGTGGGCGTGGCGTGTAGGCCTATGCAGCAATGGAGCATGCGCAGTCGGAAGGCACTGCACGTGGAACGATTTGGGCGCCAAACCAGCAGCTTCAGCCAAGAACGGCGATTTTCTCCTCAGTACTGCCTCCGTCAAGCACCGACTATCTCTCTCTCTCATTCCGATGGCGCAGCCTCCGTTCTCCCCGGAGCAGATCGCTTGGCTCCAAACCGCCTTTGCTGGCAATCACGGAGCACCCCCCACGCTCCTACCAACGACAGTCGGCACCGCGCACGAGTCGGGAGCAGTCAACGCCACTCCGACTTCTAATGCTACCCAGAGTTCGGGTGAGTGCTATATTCACATACTTGTAACCACGTACGAGGTACGGCCTCACGCGCGGTCAAGCCTGGTGAGCAGCCGGCAGTAGCTACGTAGTGTACATGTGCATCTGTTTAGGCCCTACTGCACGACGTCTCCGTGCCCAATCTCATACACCCCCCGCGGGCTGGTTTACTCATCACGACTACAGCCCCCGCGCGGGCAAGTGGGCTCTAAACATTCCCCTGTATCTATTGCAGATACGGCCGGCACATTAACGGGAGCCACGCCCCAGCTGCCGCTGTTTAATCCCACCCTTGCAACCACCAGCGGGCTGGAGCTGCTCGCCGCAGCAGCCACAGCCTCCACCAGTACATCGGGAGGGCCAGATGCATCAAAAGCCCCTCCCCTACTGTCCAAGCCGGGGCCGTTCAACCCCGCCGCAGCTCTTCCCACGAAGGTGGTGAAACGCATATTGGACCTCGACTTCGTGGAAATGTCGGAGGTCACAATCGACGTTGATGAGGTTTCACAAGGGCCGGGGCGCCCCCCAGTACCAGCACGCCTGCCGGTAACCGATATCTCTCAATGGATTGAGAGATTTTCCCTCATGGCCGCGGTACTCTGCACTCGGTTCCCTGACAAAGCTGCTGAGCTTTTTACCTACCAGGCAACCATTGTCAGGGCCGAGCGGAACTACGAGGGTAAGCGTTGGGTTTCATACGACAGGCAGTTCCGTCGCGAGGCCCTGGCCCGCAAGGACCTTAACTGGTCTGTCACAGACCCACGCCTCTACAACGAGGCCTTCACCGGCCGTGCCCGGTCCATCGCACGGTGCACCTACTGTTTACAGGATGACCATACCGCCCCATACTGCCCGAAAAACCCCAATCGCCCAGTCTTCGGTTGGTTCCCCGACCCAACCATGTGGCAGCACCAGACAGCAAGCACACAGCCACCCCCGATGTACCTGCCCAGAGCATCGCAGGAGATCTGCCGTAGATATAATGAGGGCAGATGTAAACAGGCTAGATGCAAATACCGCCATGCCTGCCAGGACTGCCAGGGACCTCACCCCTGGCTTGAATGCCCTAGAAAAGGGGTGGCCAGGAGCCGGTCCCCTCAGCGACTATTCCGGAACATTGCCGCCTCAGCTGGCCAGGCACCACCGTCGTTCCGGTGATAGTGTATCTTATGCAGGAGACCTTGCACTAGGCACCCGGTCTGTATCATGTGGACAATTAATTGCTAGCAGGCTGATCACTGGTGTTAATTATTGGGTTGTAAACAGTCATGGGTGTAAATTGAGTTTGAGATAATCTCCAAGGGTACATAGTGGTAGTATGAGTATGTAGTCAGGTCCAGCATGCCTCAGTAGTAATAGGGCTCCACCCCATGGGTGTGACGACCAGTCAGGTCCCCAAAAAGTTGCATGCATATCATCAGCCAACATTTACGCCCCCCCATACAGGCTGGGACCAGCTCTACACTTACACTGCCGACCTAATGTGCCTTGACTCCCGCAGGCCACATCAGGCAGAAACTCGACTCCCACGGACTATCACGACAGTCTCGACTCCCCTCATGCCAGAGGCGTGGGCAACGGCATTAGCCAACCACCCTGACAAGGCCTTCGCAAGATACGTCTGCGATGGCCTTCGGTTTGGGTTCCGTATTGGGTTCTCGTATGACTCCCCCCTCCGATCAGCTCCAGCCAATATGGTATCTGCGCGCCAGCATTCCACGGTGGTGTCAGAGTACCTCCGCAAGGAGCAAGCACTGGGCCGGATGCTGGGCCCCTTCACAGATATTACGGCACTCCCACCACTGCACTTTAATAGGTTTGGCGTTATCCCAAAAGGCCGTAACACTGGCAAGTGGCGCCTCATAACGGATCTGTCGTTTCCCAAGGGAGCGAGCGTCAACGACGGAATCGATCCGTCCCTCTGCTCCTTGACATATTCGTCGGTAGAAGAGGTAGCAGACCAGGTAGCCCGGCTGGGGCCAGGGGCCCTCCTGGCAAAGATAGACATAGAGTCGGCTTACCGGATTATACCAGTCCACCCTCAAGACCGTCACCTCCAAGCCGTCCAGTGGGAGGGCAAGGTCTATATTGACCCAATGCTGCCATTTGGGCTCCGGTCTGCTCCAAAGATATTTAATGCGGTTGCTGATGCCCTGACTTGGCATCTCCAACAGTCAGGGGTCCAGTTCATCCGCCACTACCTGGATGACTTCATTATAGTCGGCCCACCGGACGCTCCACAGTGCCAAGAATGGCTAGCAATCCTGGAGCACGAATGCAGAAAACTCGGCGTCCCTATCGCAGCCCACAAACGAGATGGCCCGACCACACGGCTGGTTTACCTGGGTATTGAGATCGACACAGTGATGAGCCAACTCAGGCTGCCGAGAGAAAAGCTTCAGCACCTTCAGTCACTCCTTCAGGACTGGGGCGACCGCAAAGCGTGCTCACGCAAGGAGTTGGAATCGCTAGTGGGCCTCCTCAACCACGCATGCAAGGTCATACGCCCAGGACGCTCCTTCATAAGACGCATGTTCGACCTGCTCCATGCAGTACACCGCCCACCAAGCTCGAAAACCCCGATCCGTTTGAACCGAGGGTTCCGCTCGGACTTGGCATGGTGGCGAACGTTCGTGGCCCAGTGGAACGGGGTCTCCTTCCTACCACCCCCCCTCCCACCTCCCACAGCTAGTGATCACATCAGATGCCTCGGGTTCGTGGGGTTGTGGTGCATGGCACCGAAACTCCTGGTTCCAGGTGGAATGGGACCACAGGTCCCGTGGTCTGTCAATAGCTGAAAAGGAACTGATCCCCATTATCCTCGCAGGAGCAGCATGGGGTCACCTATGGCACACTCGCCAAGTCATCTGTCAGTGCGACAACCAGACAGTGGTCGCATGCTTACACTCCCGCACGAGCCGTCACCCAGGCCTCATGCATCTAATTCGCTGCCTAGTATTTGTTGAAGCACACTACCGATTCTTTTTTCGCCCCTCATACATTAACACCAAAGCCAATCACCTGGCCGATGACTTATCACGCAACCACCTTCTCTCCTTTCTCTCAAAGGTCCCCTCGGCAGATCAACAACCAGTACCAGTGTGCTGGCCACTGCTGGACCTCCTGCTGGACCCCCAGGCCGACTGGATCTCCCAGACCTGGCAGCATCAGTTCAGAGCTATTTTCAAGCGGGATTAGCGCCAGCAACCCACAGATCATATCAGGCAGCCTTAAAACGTTTCCATGAATTCTGCACACACTACAATATTTGCAACCCCTTCCCGCTTACAGAACACACCCTCTGTTACTTCACAGCCTACCTTGCCGACAAGGGCCTGGCTCCACAGACAGGGAAATCGTACTTGTCAGCAGTCAGAAGTATGCAGATTTCACTGGGCTTCCCCGACCCTAGAGAGCAGTCCTCCCTGCCAATCCTAAAAAGGGTACAGGCAGGGATTAGCCGGTTAAGGATGTCGCGGGGCTCCCCACCGCGCATTAGGCTCCCAGTTACTGCCCAGATCCTTAGCCAGATCCGGCAAACACTGGCTGCTGCCACCAGTCAGGACAGGCTGGCCATCTGGGCAATTGCAGCTGTAGCATTCTTTGGGTTCTTCAGGTTGGGGGAACTACTGCCAGAGTCTGCTCATTCATTCAACCCAGCGACCGATCTGGCCTGGGGAGACATCGCAGTGGACAGCCACAGTACCCCAACTATGCTCCAGATCCATCTGAAGAAGTCCAAGTGCGATCAGGCCGGCAGAGGTGCAGATATCGTCATCGGCCGTACAGGATGCAAGCTCTGCCCAGTATCAGCCGTCCTCCACTACATTACAGCAAGAGGGGACCAAGCGGGACCATTTTTCATCAACTCCTCCAAAGAGACGATCACTAAAGCCTGGTTTGTAGCCAGAATACGGGAGCTGTTGGGCAGTATCGGTCTGCCCCAACATCAGTATGCGGGACATAGTTTTCGCATTGGTGCCGCCACCACGGCAGCCATGGCGGGGGTCGAGGATTCCATGATCCAGACTTTAGGCCGCTGGCACAGCGCAGCCTTTTTGCAATATATACGCACTCCCAAAGAACACCTAGCAGCAGTATCGGCTGTCATGGGGCGAACCGCTCGGGAACCGGGAGGGGGCCCATCTAGTCGGACCCCAGCCACTTCACTGCAGTCAGCACGAACATAGTGGCACACAGTGTAGATTCATGTCACCCGCTTAACCACATACACGCCGCACCCAGTAGCAATTGTCTGTATGTAATATACCCTATCGGTGTTGTGTTTTCCTGTACCATCACTCATGTCTCTAAGTTGAACCTGCAGGGTGCGCCAGCTGTAGCGGGGGCATGAATTCCTAAGCTTCCCTCTGTGCATAGGCCGGCCCGCAGTTATAGCAGGTACTCGGGGACTCCACAGGTAACCATACAATACCGTCAATCCTAGTTCTACTGTTTTGGGGGGTGGAGTGTCTGCCACTAAGGCAGACACTCCCCCTTGGGCCAGATTCGGACCCCATACCTATCCCCTAACGGGGGCGGCCCTCATATGGTGTCTCCCCCAAAACAGGGGGAAAAACCCTCTGGGGTCACGTGCCCAATAACAGGCTGCATGACATCACTACCAAACCCGTGCGGGGTCGCGTGACCATGCAGTCGCCAGCCTGGCTCCCGCCAAAGCATGGTAATTACTAAGTATAGAGAATACCCCCCTACTACTTGCCTAACCAGAGTTAAATGGAGTTTAACAGAGTTAAACGTAGTTAACGACGGGAGCCATCAGGCCAACGATAGGTCACGTGGGCGTGGCGTGTAGGCCTATGCAGCAATGGAGCATGCGCAGTCGGAAGGCACTGCACGTGGAACGATTTGGGCGCCAAACCAGCAGCTTCAGCCAAGAACGGCGATTTTCTCCTCCCCACCATCCCTCCCAATAACCCCTTGAGAACGTGCATCGCGCCACGGGGTCTGAGGGCTTCTCCATTGTTGGATCAACAATGTGATGTTCCAGGCTGGCCAGATTCGGACCCCATACCTATCCCCTAACGGGGGCGGCCCTCATATGGTGTCTCCCCCAAAACAGGGGGAAAAACCCTCTGGGGTCACGTGCCCGATAACAGGCTGCATGACATCACTACCAAACCCGTGCGGGGTCGCGTGACCATGCAGTCGCCAGCCTGGCTCCCGCCAAAGCATGGTAATTACTAAGTATAGAGAATACCCCCCTACTACTTGCCTAACCAGAGTTAAAGGACCTCACAACTCACTCACTTACGTTTCTTTTTCACCAAACGACGAGCCATGTCTTCTCTTGTCTGTATTTCAAGACTGACTACGTCTCAATTGGGGCGACACCCTACATGGCAGCTGGCTCCACCACTGCACAGTCTACGAAACTTTCAAAGGGACACTAGCTACACCCGCCCCCACAATGGCGGCTTCACATCATACTCTCTTCTCGACAACTGACACACTGTCTGCTAGTCTCTACATTAGTAGCTACACAACACTGTCTCCACTCACAAACTACGTTAGTCTCTACACTAGCAGCTGCCTCCAGCTGTAAAATGGACAGCCGCAAACACTTCTTTAGCCTCTGAAAAAATGGCGACAGAAGGTAGGAAATTAGTCCGTATACTAAAATCTCCGTCTTTTGGCATAAATGCGCATGCGCAAAATCACAGGGTGGGGCTGTTTCTCTCTAACGGTACTGAAGGCGTAGTCTCGTACCCAGACCCTCTCTAAAAGCGGGAGAGGGTCTGGTAACATATAGTAGACTTGTGCAGCGTCTATGGCTTCTCCAGTGGATAAACATTAAGCTGCATCAAGCACAGGTGAACTGTATTTGACAGAGTAAACTGTGGTCTGTCAGCCACTTAGTTGCCAGAAAAAATGTGGCAAACGCTGTACAAGTCTACTATAGAAATGTTACCAGACCCTCTCCCACTTTTAGAGAGGGTCTGGGTATACGAGACTACTGAAGGTGCTCTCTCTCGTCTTCCCCAGATCTCTCCTAGGTCTCCTCTTCCCTCTTCCCCCCACCCTCAACAATTATAATTAATTACTTGCACACACAACATTAGGTAAACAGAATTGTACAACAAAAAGAAAATTATTACTTCAGATGACATCACGGGTCAAAGTACAACTTCATCATTAGTATACATTACAAATGATATGACTCCATATATGGAATTGTAACACATTTCAAAGTTGAGAATTTGTTAGTTACAAGTAGGTTGTCACGTAGCGACGTCGTTGACGACCAAAGCATTCTTCAGGGACACATCTTGTTGTGAAGTTACAAGAAGGACTGGGATGGGAAGTTTCTATGAGCCATTGGTCACAGTCTATTGCCTCCTGGGAGGAGATCTTGTGCTTCCATGTCTGTTCATACCACTTCCAAAATTTGGAGGCTTTGATGGAGGCCAAATGTACATTTGTCTGTGGGTGAGTACATGTGAAATTAGTACACCTCTCTAATAGGGACACATCTTCAGGTCCCAACTCCATTGAACCTGTACATACCACCCTCTGAAATGAGGACACCTCTCTAATAGGGACACATCTTCAGGTCCCACCCTCTCAAATGAGGACACCTCTCTACCACACCACCTACTCCTCACCTCCCTCGTCCTCTGCAGCAGACCTCTATTGTAGAGGTAGTCCTCACAGTTGGCCATGGGGATCATGCGATAGGCATTAGTGTCCAGTTTGCATAATTTTCATATTTCACAAATCTATAGCAGGTGTCCACACTTGTCACACAGCCCTATGCCAGTGCTCTGTAATGACTGTCATTTATCAGCCACATGCAATCCCTTCACAGGACAAAGAAGCATTAAATACACTCTCCCCAATTTTAACTACTAAAGCTTCATAACTACCTCCAATGTTGCCATGCATTGTCCTTGAATGTCAGAGTTAATGGAAATTGATGCTACTCCCATAACCCATGACATCCCTGGTCCATCCACAGAAGGTCATACACTACCTACCTCCTTGTCAGAGTATCCCTGAATGACACAGTCACTGACATGATCTCCCTGGTCCATCCACGAATGGCTACACACACACTACCTACCTTCTTGTTAGCCCTAGATTACATAGTTACTGTGACATCCATGGATCTCTGTATTTACCATGTATATTTACCACGTGTATTTTTCATGCGTATGAACTACATATTTACCATGTGTATATACTGTTGGGAGGTAGGAGACTATCTAGTGAGAGCAGTCGACGTCTCTGCTGTTGACAGGAATGGATTCCCTACCGTCTAGGTGAGGGCAGTCTCTGCTGTTGAAAGGAATGGATTCCCTACCGTCTAGGTGAGGGCAGTCTCTGCTGTTGACAGGAATGGATTCCCTACCGTCTAGGTGAGGGCAGTCTCTGCTGTTGACAGGAATGGATTCCCTACCGTCTAGGTGAGGGCAGTCTCTGCTGTTGACAGGAATGGATTCCCTAAAGAGTGAGGAATTGTAAGTAACCTGTCAATAATATGGAGTGTGATAACAGAGATATGTACACAATAGTAAATCATCCTTGCATCAAATTTGCATATTACATGCTCTTGCACTTTCAAATGTAGTCCTACTTACTGCTAAATGTTGCACATGGACGTGGGAGAATCCATTTTCCAATCGTGTGATCTGGTACCCACAGAGCAATCATAACACCAACTGTAGGTAAGGATATGTGTACAAATTGTATGACAATGTTGCATCACATAATACGCTTGTAGCATGCACGCATGTACAATATACACACATAACTGAGTACCAGTGTACCTGTGGTGGATACTGAGTGGGTGGATAGTGGGTTTGGATACTATAGTCAGTGTGTGTATGGCCATCCGTGGATGGACATCCAGGGATGGACCAGTGGAATGTTGATGACAACTTGTACGGAGATTTTGCAAGTAACACAGCCATGGATAAAAAAGGTGATACAAATGGAAAATTAAATATGCACATGATGATGTCATCACAGCTGACAGCTCAGACAGTAAGACTTGCTACAGCTGTTTGATTTAAGAGGTGCAACGTGATTTGTGCCGAGATGTCCAATGTACTGTCCCTTGCCATCAATGGACGTCACAGCTATATCCCATATCCTGGTTCATTCACTGGTGGTCACACTACCTACCCCCTTGGCAGAGTATCTGTGGAACTGTGACATCCCTGTCACTATTAAGTTCAATCCCATTTGGCTTTCAAATTTGTGCCAGCATGTCTATATACATGTAAACCACAAAGGCACCACCACTACAAATACCACCACCAGTCCCTTGACCAACTACATCACCACACTAATTGCCACATTGTCTAATCCTCTGCACAAGTGTCTCCTTTACAGCTATACAGTGTCCCTTTCTTGGATGCAATGGTGTCTGACTGTGTACGTTGATCATCATCGAGACAACAGTACACAGCTATGTATAGAGTCCGTTGCTCATCGGGCCAGTCCCGTTGATCAATCGGATCTCACAATTTTAAGCAAATTGACATCAAATGGTGGCTGGTACTCAATAAGGACTATTGGCATTCACGAAAGTGTGTTAGAATGATAAGGGTGACGAATATGGAGCTTACTGGCTTCTCCAACTCGGGAAATCTTCAAAACATAGAATGTCCACCTCAAGTGGGGATAGTGACTATGTCCCAGAGTGTGAGAAACTAGCCTATGCATATCTACCTCTCTCTCTCTCTCTCTCTCTCTCTCTCTCTCTCTCTCTCTCTCTCTCTCTCTCTCTCTCTCTCTCTCTCTCTCTCTCTCTCTCTCTCTCTCTCTCTCTCTCTCTCTCTCTCTCTCTCTCTCTCTCTCTCTCTCTCTCTCTCTCTCTCTCTCTCTCTCTCTCTCTCTCTCAGTTGTTTGATGGGTAGAGCCAGACACACATTATCTGTGCCAATGAACTGGTGAGATAGACAAACTTACAGTGTACTATCCCTCTGTGTTAGTGTGTCAATCTTTCTCCACTGGCTATAGGCTGCTCTTATCAGCTCTGCCGAAGCCTCCTTCACTGCTAGTAATTGAATAAGGTACAGTAGTTTAGATGTGTTTACACACAGCCAACTATGTATTGGCCTCATTGTTTATCTGACACTGTCACTTGTCACTCATGACTGTGACTCATCTCGTTTAGAGTCAGGGACACCCAGATAGATCATTGTATGATGTCATCACTTTATGGTCTGTGGTACTGTGTGTAGGTGAAGAGGATACGTGACGAGAGCAGTGTCCTGACTCTGTACAGATTGATATATGGGGCACCGTTTGTTCCAGAAGTGGCATTTTACCCATAATTATAAATTAATAATTATATACCTAATCTATGTAAAATTAATGTCATTTTTTTGCTCATTTCTATATAATTATGGAAATCTACTCAAGTGTTTGTAAATGTACTTTGTATCACACAGTATGGTATCATTGTAGCTAGCTGTGCATGAAAATAGGAATTGCTGTGGTCTATCCTCATAAATTGATGGCAATATTTGTGGAGTGCCACTGAGGCAGAATCGTGCATAGTTGCATGAGTGGGGAAAGCCTGGGTACGAGGCTAAATCATTCATACACTGATAATCTGATATCACATTCCATCAGTCACACCACATTCAGACACAATGTCATAATCATAGCCAGATTTCTCTCTCTATCTCCCCTCCCTTCCAGAAAGAGCCTGGGTATAAGGCTAATTAGGTGGGAATGGAGCTTAAACATCAGTCCACCCACCCCTTTTACCACCCACCACATGACAGTCCAAGTTGACAGATGGTCTCCATTCCATACCTGATGATGTCAACTGAGCCAGGATTGTGGACTCATTGAGACCTGTACTATAATATCTCTACAGTGCCCTCCCAGTCACCTCACAATTACTCTTCTTCTGGAATGTAATAACTTCACTCCTTCAATGTCGATGTTCAATCATGTCTATGAGTTATATGTGATGTCATGACAGTATCGATCCAGTCTCCCACAGCCAGTGGTGGGCACTACAAGTGAAGGGTAACATTCCATAGCACACTATAAGGTTGAATGAGGAGATCAGAAGGGGTAAGTCCTATACAATAATATAGGATGAACTATATACCTCATGTATAGGGAAAAGGCTAGAAATAATTGTGGTCCCATCAATATGTGTTATAGTAGAAAGGATACATGGGATGGGAGGTAGAGGACATGCACATTATGTGCAGGGATACATGAAGCAACACATTTACTACATATGGCGTGCACACATAAGTTTATAAGAGGGGGTGGGGCTTGTAGGTGAGGGATAATTAGAGTGTCTGCTATTCGGAGGTTGCTTTATATTGCTACATGCACACCAGAACTGTTTGTGGGTTGCACATGTCCAGGTCCAGACCACATTATTAATCTCATGTTAAATGGTGCAATTATTCAAGTGATGATATTCACACACAATAAGTATGATGATCACACACAGATGATGAGTAATGATGATGAGTGTAGGGTAAGGTGTGGTGGGTAGTGTTTGGTGTCCTGTGCAGTATTCTGTATCTGGTGTCTTATAAGAGTGTGCATTTCGATCGACCTCTCTTCTCCTCTCGACCCCCTCTCCCCTGACCCCTCCCACCCCTCCTGTCTCCCTCGGCCAAGTGATGTGATTGCTGTTCGGTACATTCAGCTGACTCAGTGTAATCCCCTCCTCCTCCCCTCCCACCTCCACCGGGTAATTTGGAGTCCTGTATCTTGTCAGCCAAAGTTGATAGATCAGCATCTCTGAGTGTTTGGAAAAGTGACTCCCATGTCACAGGTAACCCCTTCCCTTCTATCCATTCGTGTAAGACCCTCAACATCACATCCTCAGGATCTCCCAGACATGCCTGCTTCAACCTTTGTATTCGATTGCCTGTCTCGTCATTGAGAAGAATTATTCCAAACATTGAATATCAACGAAATCACATTCCGCAATGGAAAACTGATCATTTCAGAGGGCCCCATAGTTGACGGTTTCCACTATCCCTCGGTTCGGGTTAACCTCCAAGACCAAGGGATGGTGTTCACAGTCAACTTCACTGGAGAACATCTCGACATGATGTGGAATAAACTTAAAGGAAATCAACACTCACATGGACTCATTGGTAAGAAAATCTCTGTATATATATTTTTCAACACAAATTGATTCGAGTCCTGCGGCTGTACATACTAACTGTGTAAAAATTCACAAGGTGTTCTAAATTTAGACTCTGAGTCAGGTACTAAGTATGTATTAATATATACAATTACAAAATTGACTATTACAGTGGAATATTTTCTGGTCTATTTCAGGTCAATTCTTTCGTAAAGGAGTTGAAATTGACGTTGCCCGTAAGCTGCTACTGTTGCCCAACAAACCTCCAGTGTCTGTCATGAGGAAGCCGGTGTGGGCTTACATGGAACACAACGTTCGCAGTGACCAACTCTGCTGGGTCGCCATGAACCCCGGTTACCAGGGAAACCACCTCATTGATGGGCATTATTTAGACTACGTGGTCGACAACATCCTTTCGACTGACTTTAAATTTGAATGCAAACACAAGTAAAAAGACTATTGAACAAGCCCCAACCACAACGGCCATATTTTAGCTCAATAGCCACATGTTTATATAATACACATACAAGAAAATGTTTAAGGGATATATCGATGTACACATTAATACACATATAGATGTATGTAGGGTAATGTCAATGTGTCGTGGAATATTCAAAGCTGCCATCGACCAATCACGGACAGAGCTCACATCTAAATGTACTGAAGTTGTGGCCCAGTTCACAATCATGGTACACCTGATCATGAGAAGTACATGTACATAGAGACCACACTACATGGACTATTCTGATCCGATGGCTTACCTAGTTGTAGAGAGAGACTGAATATGGAAGGACACAGGACTGCACTGATGTTTGTGGGTTGCACATGCATGTGTCAGTAGATCCAGACCCTATTATCAATTCCAATTCATTATCATATCTCATGTTAAATGGCACAATTATTTAAGTGATGATATCCACACACAATAAGTATGATGATCACACACAGATGATGAGTAATGTTAAGTGTACCCTACTAGCTATGGTAAGCTGAAGGGCTGGTGTGGTGGATAGTGTTTGATGTCCTGTGCAGTATTCTGCAGCTGTATATATATCTGGTGTCCTGTGAGTGTGCTTGCAGCTTCGTCGATGCAATTTGTAATCTGCATGACACGGTATTGAGAGTACGGAGTCTAATATCTACAACAAATAAAGGGATGACGTGTACGGCTCTCTTGAGAGACGGAATTTGAAACTAAAGCGGATTTTAGCAGCGGTGCAATACAGTAAATTGCCAAATTATGTGCAAATTGTCATACAGATGCACCTGACTACAGCTAGGGCTATGCATGTTCAGTATAGACAATGTGATAATGCAAAATATGTAAGTGGAGCTGTACATGTGTCCCAGCTCACAATCATGGTACACCTGAGAAATACATGTACATAGAGATCACACTACATGGACTATCCTGATCTGATGGCTGTAGACATGCAGGACTGCAGTGATGTTTGTAGGTTGCACATGCACACATCAGTAGATCCAGACCATTATTATCAATATTGATCATCTATCTCATGTTAAATGGTGTAATTATTCAAGTGATGCTATCCACGCACAATAAAAGATCACACACAGATGATGATGATGATGAGTAATGTTAATAAGTGTAGCCTGTAAGCTGTAAGGCCAGTGTGGTGGGTAGTGTGTGCATGCAGTATATATTCTGCGGCTGTATCTGGTGTCTTGTGAGTGTGCTTGCAGCTTCATTGAATCTGCATGACACAGCATTGAGAGTACATAGTCTAATATCTACAACAAATAAAGGAATAATGCTTACGGCTCTTTTGAGAGACGGAATTTGGAACTAACTCATGTTAAAATAGTACAATTATTCAAGTGATGATATCCACACACAATAAGTATGATGATCACACACAGATGATGAGTAATGTTCATGAGTGTAGGGTAAGGTGTGGTGGGTAGTGTTTGGCATCCTGTGCAGTGTATCTGGTGTCTTGTGAGTGTGTACAATTGATTCCCCCCTCCTTCTGTCTGCATGTGAAAGTGATAACGGTACGTTTAGTGGATTAGCTGTGATTCTCCCCTCCCCCTGTCCTCCCTCCAGTGATCATTTTCGAGGCCTGTATCTGGTCGGCCAGAACTGAGAGGTCGATGTCTCTGAGTGTTTGGACAAGAGACTCCCACGTCACAGGTAACCCCTTCCCCTCCAGCCATTCCTGTAGTATCTTTCGTATGATTGGCCCTGACTGCATATGACAGTCATGTTCAATGGTGTTCACTTGACTGCCTGTCTCGTCATTGAGAAGGAAGATCCCAAATGTGGAGTAGTTAGCACCGACTTGTTGAGGTACTTTGAGACGAAGTAGCTCTGGCAGGGTGGGCCGCCCACCTGAGAAAAACAAAGTCTTAGTCATTTACCAGATTAGTACACACAATGGTTCTAACAGTGTAGAGTTTACAGATAGTGTGTGTACAGAGACCAGAACTCACCAAGTGGAGTGGTAGAGACAGAGACTGGAGAGTCAGATGGAAGGGACTGGGGATCAGGAGATGATGTAACTGTAGCTGTGGAGGGAGGGGAGAGGTGGAGAGAAAGAGAAAGGAGATTACACTTAAATGGAATGTAAATTTAGAGACTACAAGCACATGTACACTCACTGTGTACACAGCATACCCTCCTCCACAGGACTCACCAGCTGGAGTAGTAGAGACAGATATTGAACTACTGGTACATGGAAGTGATGTAGAGGATGCAATGATAGCTGTGGAGGGGAGGGGGTGAGGGAGAAAGAGGGAAGGATAAACAGATAACACACACAACTATACAGACACAAACACAGGAACAAACCCAACAGCAGTAACACATGTAAACACAACAACATGACTCACCAGGAAGTGTTGCTGGGTGGGGCTGTGAAGCAGTAGAGCTCTGAG
Organism: Theonella swinhoei; assembly: GCA_963970385.1. Classification (NCBI taxonomy): domain Eukaryota; kingdom Metazoa; phylum Porifera; class Demospongiae; order Tetractinellida; family Theonellidae; genus Theonella; species Theonella swinhoei. The sequence goes on along the minus strand of OZ019952.1, from coordinate 837,279 downwards.
TACTGTCACATGGAACAGCAGCTATAGAGAGAGAGGGGAGAAGACAAACAAGACTATGAGCTTACAAGCAAACCAATAAAATAAAAACATGAGACAAAAGCAACTCAACGTACCCAATTAGAGTGCACCCTAAACCACACATACAACGTACGTAACGTATACATACACTCACTGTAGTGTACATGTTAGCCTTGGTCCAAGGCCTTAAAAACGGAAGGAAGAAGGCCTGGTACTTACTGTACATGTATTTTTGCACATGCACCAAATAAATGGATATCTCACTGTATAACAGTGTCCATCAGTGTACGGATGAAAAACATGGAGTAAATATACAATGTTACATTACGTGGGGTTGTGTATGCACGAGTTTCAGGATATAGCCGTAGTGTGGTGACTGTACAGATGCATAGCTGCAGGCTTTGCTCCAATACATTGGCTACCAAGTATTTGGTCCCTTTATTCCAGTGATTCTTTCAGAGCAGGTACAGAGATAGGTTTACTGATAATTTACTGATGTAATCAGATTCCAGGGAATGGTGCACATGTGTATTAAGACATGTACAGTGAGTACCAGGCCATTCTTCACAGTGTGGCGGCCTTGCTATGTACATGTACATTCCCAGTTGGTGTAGGTGTGTGTACAGAGCACACAACTCACCAGGAAGTGTTGGTGGGTTTGGCTGTGGAGCAGTAGAGGATGGAGAGCTCTGAGTATTGACACATGGAACTGTAGCTGTGGAGAGATATTCATATTCATACTGAATACATGTATGAGTACAAGGAACACACCACACACAATACATCTAATTAAAGCACACCAGGGACTAACTGTACAGTCAGTAGCCTAAATTGACATATACATGTACATGTATATACATGTATTGAAGGTTCAGTATGGAAATAACAGTAGCAGGAATTTTATTAATATCAAGACAGACAGATACACACACACACACACACACACACACACACACACACACACACACACACACACACACACACACACACACACACACACACACACACACACACACACACACACACACACACACACACACACACACACACACACACACACACACACACACACACACGCACGCACACAGTCCACATGTACACTCACTGTGTGTAGAGCAGACAGTCCACCATGGAATTGTGCTCGTGGCTACATCTCCATATTCTGAAGATTGTTTTGAACATGTCCAAACATTGTCGTCATCTACAGTGGCAGGATGAGGTGTGGTGGGGTGGGTGGGGCATACAATGGCTGGGACAGGGGTGTTGTTGGTGTAGCCGAGGGTATTCCCTGCTTTCTTCAGGCCTGTAAACACTGCGCCATGTGCCAGTTTCCACAGCTGTACTGCCTTCTTTGGATGAGTGCGAATGTGGATTTCAAAGTGTGTGAAGTGATCGATAAGTGAAATGGTACCAGTCACCTTCGGGATGGTGAACTGGATCACGTTGCGATTGAGGCATTGCGGAGTTCCTGCCTCGTCCTGCACCACTTCCCAGGGGCAGGGGTGAGCATTCTCGGAGGAGAGGAGGTAGGCCACTGTGCTGCAGAACATTCCCAGCAGGGGACCACTGTCGGGGAAGTGAACAGCAAGAGCTTTCTCACCACTCACTTGGTATTGTGCAACCACCTCTGGTGTCTTCACTTGCAGCAGACAAGGCATGAAATACACATCCTCTGACAGATCGGCAAACACAAGTAAGCCCCTCAGCAGTGTGATCAGTTCCTTGGGTGTGAACAGGGGCTTCTCGTAGTGACTGTCAAACTTGCTCAGAAATGTCTCTGTCACTTGTCCGTAGTCACGAAACTTCAGCTCTTCACCCTCGATAAGGAAAAGTGACTGGTCTTCTTCCTCTACTTGGCTCTGCATGCGGTAGCTCTCCTCCACCAGCTCCGTCACTTTGTCCAGCAACATCTGCGGATCCATGAACACCAGATCGGGCAGGATATCGGAGAAGTAGAACAGCATGTTCAGACGGGTGAAAAATTGCAGAGCTTCATTACACGACTCCTCATCGATCTCCAGCGATTCGGCCACCGACCCACACTGCTCTCGAGACAGCACCTTCTTCCCCAAACCCTCCACCACCTGCAGCAGCTTCTGGTACAAAGCGTACCATCGCAACGGCACCTTTACCCCCTTCTTCCCTTCCCTCTCTTTACTCAGACACCTCCGAATGGCCTCTGCACATTCCTGGTCTTTCTTCACTGGCTTGGCAGCATTCATGGTGAAGATAAAATCTCCTTTCTTGTTGCAGTACACGATTTGATCCTTGAACTGAGGCAAAAGGATCTCCTTCAGCCTCTTGTGGAGAGCCTCCAGCTTTGAGGGCAGCTCACCTTCTGCCACCATGTCTGGGTGGGTGGCCAAGAACAGCAATCTGGGGAGAGGGATGTCCTTGTTCTTGGCAGTCAAGGAGGTCATGGCTCGTGTACACTGCTTCAGGGTCTCTTCGTTGGTCTGGCTGGCTTGGAACTGGAACACCAGCTTACCCTCTTTGAAATAACGGATCATGGATCGTATATCCAGGGACTCGTGGACCTTGAAGACGTAGACAAAGTCGGATGCACCATTCAGGAACACGGGAATCAGTTCGTGAAAGTGAGGCTGGCCACCCGAGTCCAGCACAAGAATCTGCCTCAGTCGGAGGATGGGCTCCGAGGAGGGAGGAGAAGTGTTGATGAGAGAGACAAACTCCTCGTCCATGTCGGTCGACTGCAGCACATAATCCAGACTCCCTTCTGCCTTGGACTGTACTTTGCCTGTAGGCTTCTTCTTGGGGAGTGTTGGAATCTCCCTGGCTGCTTCAGATGTTGTGGTAGTTGTCTCCTCTGGTGTCGGTTGGAATGACTGGTCGGCTGTGGAGTGGGGAGGCTGCTGGCTGGGGGAGGCTGGGCTGGCACTGCTCACTAGTGCCTCTGCTGCTTCCTTTGGCATTCGTGAATGGATAATTTCGGCAATGGATTCGTTGACTTCTTGCAGTGTCTTGATCTTCCAGTGAAGCTTCTTGTCCACGTCCATGAAGAGTACTTCAACGGGTCTCTTCATTAACGGGGTGCTGCATGTCACGTCGGGAGGGTCGTCTCCAAGCATTACGGCGAGGGCACACGTTTTACCACTCCCAGCGATACCGAACATCACCACTTTGTCGATGTCCAGTTCAATGTGGCCTCGTTTCATCTCTTGCTCATAGATCTGTTTGGAACGATGCCTGGAACGATGACTGCCTACATGGAGAAAACATGTACACTACAATCTATCCCACAGTCACATGAAAGAGGTAAGACCTGTACATCAACATGTAATAAACCAAGGTCACAACCTCACCAGTCTTGCTAGCTGACTGCTCTAGGAACCTGGTTCACATACGTAAGACATTGAGGCTCATAAAGCTATTATTCTAAGTCGTTGAGGCTACAGACTCTATATTTCTAAGCTGTTGAAGATGGTGTGAAGGTAGGCGTTTCAAACTGCTGCTTTTCTACTCAATATTACTTCACTGACAACGGATAAATCATTCTCACGAAGAAAGCTAATAGGAAAGCTTCAATATGGCTTTTTACTCATGTATAGAGGCTTACTTTGCTCTTGGTGTCTCCAGAACAGAAACAAAGGTACAGTGAGCACTTACTATCTGTTTGGGTGACGCTATATGAACCAGTACAAAGCAGCTGCGTATGTATTTGGGTGATGCTATATGAACCGGTACAAAGCAGCTGCGTACGTGTTTGGGTGATGCTATATGAACCGGTACAAAGCAGCTGCGTACGTGTTTGGGTGATGCTATATGAACCGGTACAAAGCAGCTGTGTGCGTAACATTCACAAAGAACGCACTATAACGCAAGGTATACTGCCATGCCTCTGCGTACTGTAGTTCATAAGTAAGACTCTAGGGACCATTAGCTGGTCATATAATCGTTTACCTGAGACACAAAGTCAGTCACTTAGCTAACGGGCATCACGGAATGCTACCAGCAGTTCATTTGCACTGATGCGTAGAATTGCATCATATGTGGAAGGCTGCGTAATAAATTAACTTCGGCCCCAATGTGTTAAAGCCCAGTATACAGTACATGTAAAATATGCAGATTTCATGTATAAATTAAAGAGGCTTGGCTATAAATGAACTGAAGTCTACGGGGGCAGGGCTTCCTTTACATCTTGACTGAGGCTACATGTACCTCACATTTGATAGACCAGCTATATACATAGAGACTTCAATGTCGCACAGCAACACAACACAATGTAACTCATGTGTAACTTCTATGTACACTACAACTACTCTCTTACATGTACACGTGCTAAACCCAAATATGGTAGTGGCTTTACTAATTTAGCATGGAGGTCAAAGGTCACCAGCATTCCTGGGCGCTCGTTAAACGCCTAAGGGGAACGCTCTCTCGTCAAGCGGTACGCCCTTTTACACCTGGAGGGGAACGCTCTCCCGTCTAGCTGTACGCCCGTTTACACCTGGAGGGGAACGCTCTCCCGTCTAGCTGTACGCTCGTTTACACCTGGAGGGGAACGCTCTCCCGTCTAGCTGTACGCTCGTTTACACCTGGAGGCGAACGCTCTCTCGTCTAGCTTTACGGGGAACGCTCTCCCGTCTAGCTGTACGCTCGTTTACACCTGGAGGTGAACGCTCTCTCGTCTAGCTTTACGGGGAACGCTCTCCCGTCTAGCTGTACGCCCGTTTACACCTGGAGGGGAAAGCTCTCCCGTCTAGCTGTACGCCAGTTTACACCTGGAGGGGAACGCTCTCCCGTCTAGCTGTACGCTCGTTTACACCTGGAGGGGAACGCTCTCCCGTCTAGCTGTACACCCGTTTACACCTGGAGGGGAACGCTCTCCCGTCTAGCTGGCTTTGCTCGAGAGCGTTTACAGTTTAGACAGGTGTACAGCTAGACGGGAACACGTTCCTCTCCAGGTGTACGTTCCGTTATACCTTACATCTGATCCATACTGTATATACAGTACAGATCTGGTGGATAACAAAAACTACAACATGTACCTGTGGGAAACAGCTGCTGGAGACGAGCCAATGCTCTGTGAGGACTGTCATCATCTAGATATATCCCCATCTGATACAGTGCACGTGCCACAAGTCTCCAGGAAGGTGCTGGATGTGAAGAGATGAGGTAGTCAATGGCTGCCTGTTTGCACTCCTTGTTACTGGAATACTTTGACACGATCCTCTCCACCTCAGACTCTGGTATGTTTACATCTTCACTAAAGTACTTCCACAGCCTATCATTCATGCTGTCCAGTACAGTTGAGAGGTTGTGTGAAGTGAGACTGAGCTCTGGGAACACAACAGGAGAAACAGAGATGGAGACACTCACTACACAACTCTACACTACATCTTCACAACCACCCATCATAGGGACAGTCTACACACTAAACACAACCTAGGAAATTATGGACACAAATTCTCCTCGGCCGCCACTTCAACCCACAACACTCATCTACCTGGAATGGATATTTACCAAACATACAAATTATCTCTGTCCCCTGGAAGATCAACTCACCAGCTGGTGTGGATTGCAGGAACACATTCACAGCCTCCAATGCTGTCACCTCCTCCATCCAGTGCAGTACTCCTGCAACATTCTGCCATGAGGCCCTAGCTACAGTGTGGAGATAGTAGAGCAGTAGTGCCTCCTTCTTCTCTTCCTCTGTCTTGTATGCAGTATTGGACTTGATTTTGTTTATCACAGCACCAGGAACACCCAGACCATCATAATAATCTCCCAGCTCCTTCCATTTCTTGACAGATGTCGTAACCATCCACAGGTTGTTGATAGTGAGTGTGGGGTCTGCACAGAGAGTAGGACATAATCATTGACTAGTGCTCTACTCCATTTCCCACTCTACATATGCTCCACACACAAAAGGGGTGGAATGAAGAGTGGAGTCCATTCATTAGTATTCATCATCTCTTAGTACAGGAGGCTGGCTCTACCATCATCCACTCCACAACATCATGTACATGCACACTCTACATATATGCCAAGTGGACTCCATCCACTCATCCCTTCATCTACATCATGTTAGACCCTCCCTCCTGCACACAGCCTCTAGCTACCTGCCCTACCTGGGACAGCCTCTGCCAGATGACGGATGTTGTCTGCAGCCACACCAGCCTCCTCCTCAAAGGGTGACATTACATCCAGAACACATATCACACTTCTCCAGCTTGCCTCTGGGTCGTGTTCAATGAAATAGTTGATGTATGCCTTTCTTTGTTGAGCCTCACTTGAGAACTGACTCTTAATTTCATCTTGTTTAGACCCAGGGACACCCAGATAGTGCCCCAGACGATCAGTATCCTTCACCTCCCGTACTGCTCGGAGGACATTCATTGGAGTGAAGGTCATATCTACAGCAGATAACACACCACACACTTACCAACAAAATTACTACCATCACAAATATCACGGCTTCATTTGAGGGGGCCCACGGGGGCGGGGGCAACGGGGGTCTTAGCAAAATTTGAAATTAAAAATTAATGGCACTATGGCATTTTGTCTTTAAAATAGTATTGAGGGGAGGGTCGGACTACAAACCACTTAGCATGTTTAAGGACCTCACAACTCACACACTTACGTTTCTTTTTCACAAAGCGACCAGCCATGTCTTCTCTTGTCTGTACTTCAAGACTGACTACGTCTCAATTGGGGCGACACCCTACATGGCAGCTGGCTCCACCACTGCACAGTCTAAGACACTTTCAAAGGGACACTAGCTACACCCGCCCCCACAATGGCGGCTTCACATCTCACTCTCTTCTCGACAACTGACACACTGCCTGCTAGTCTCTACACTAGTAGCTACACAACACTGTCTCCACTCACAAACTACGTTAGTCTCTACACTAGCAGCTGCCTCCAGCTGTAAAATGGACAGCCGCAAACACTTCTTTAGCCTCTGAAAAAATGGCGACAAAAGGTAGGAAATTAGTCCGTATACTAAAATTTCCGTCTTTTGGCATAATTGCGCATGCGCAAAGTCACAGGGTGGGGCTGTTTCTCTCTGACGATACTGAAGGCGAAGTCTCGTACCCAGACCCTCTAAAAGCGGGAGAGGGTCTATATAGAAGCGTTTGGTAACATTAGACTTGTGCAGCGTCTATGGCTTCTCCAGTGGGTGTAAAATAACAAACACGCTGCATTGAATTGAAGGTGTACTGTATTTGACAGAGTAAACTGTGGTCTGTCAGCCACTTAGTTGCCAGAAAAAATGTGGCAAACGACGCTGCAAAAGTCTACTATAGGAATGTTACCAGACCCTCTCCCGCTTTTAGAGATCGAGGGTCTGGGTATACGAGACTACTGAAGGTGCTCTCTCTCGTCTTCCCTAGATCTCTCCTACGTCTCCTCTTCCCTCTCCCCCCCCCCCCCCCACCCCCCCCTCCCTCAACAATAATTACTTGCACACACAACATTAGGTAAACAGAATTTTACAACAAAAAGAAAATTATTATTTAGTCATGTGCAGATGACATCACACAGGTCAAAGTACAACTTCACCATTAGTATACATTACAAATGATATGACTCCATAATTATATGGAATTGTAACATGTTTCAAAGTTGAAAATTTGTTAGTTACAAGTAGGTTGTCACGTAGCGACGTCGTTGACGACCAAAGCATTCTTCAGGGACACATCTTGTTGTGAAGTTACAAGAAGGACTGGGATGGGAAGTTTCTATGAGCCATTGGTCACAGTCTATGGCCTCCTGGGAGGAGATCTTGTGCTTCCATGTCTGTTCATGCCACTTCCAAAATTTGGAGGCTTTGATGGAGGCCAAGTGTACATTTGTCTGTGGGTAAGTATATTTACATACCACCCTCTGAAATGAGGACACCTCTCTAATAGGGACACATCTTCAGGTCCCAACTCCATTGAAACTTGTACATACCACCCTCTGAAATGAGGACACCTCTCTAATAGGGATACATCTTCAGGTCCCAACTCCATTGAAGCCTGTACATACCACCCTCGGAAATGAGGACACCACTCTAATAGGGACACATCTTCAGGTCCCAACTCCATTGAAGCCACCCTCGGAAATGAGGACACCTGTGTCCTTATTAGAGAGGTGTCCTCATTTCAGAGGGTGGTATGTACAGGCTTCAATGGAGTTGGGACCTGAAGATGTGTCCCTATTAGAGATCTTCATGATCAGGTCCCAACTCCATTGAAGTTTGTACATACCACCCTCTGAAATGAGGACACCTCTCTAATAGGGACACATCTTCAGGTCCCACCCTCTCAAATGAGGACACCTCTCTACCACACCACCTACTCCTCACCTCCCTCGTCCTCTGCAGCAGACCTCTATTGTAGAGGTAGTCCTCACAGTTGGCCATGGGGATCATGCGATAGGCATTAGTGTCCAGTTTGAACTGAATGGACCCGTGGATCTCCATCAGTGGAAGGTTGGCATGGATCATCTTGGCCTCGTCGACGTGACCAAATGAGTTCTGGGGGAGGGGACTCTGTTTGGGCCACATACGACGATTCCTGAAATATAGAGGACATAGAGTTAAACTTAGTCAACACTATAGTAAAGTTAGAGTACATACATGATCGTGGAGTTACTTCAGCTGAACTGACCTACTGACCTCACTGTGTAGTTGGTGACATGTTGACCCACTCAGTGTACTTAGTCACACTTCTACCTTCTGGTCATAGGATACTGCAGCATAAGTGAAACTGACTCTTCTTACAACTATCCTGTAGGTGGGGGTGTGGCAGCAAATGTGTCCTGTTTATTAATTTCATGTTGTCCTAATTAGAGGCTCCCACTGTAGAGGGGACCTGTAAAGTTACACACACTCTCTTCTCAACACCTTCCCTCTCTCCCTCTCCCTCCTTCCCCACACACCTTCCCTCCCTCTTCCCTCTCTCTCCTTCCCCACACACCTTCCCTCCCTCTTCCCTCTCTCTCCTTCCCCACACACCTTCCCTCCCTCTTCCCTCTCTCTCCTTCCCCACACACACTGTCACCACCTTCCCTCCCCCTTCCCTCTCTCCCTCTCCCTCCTTCCCCACACACACTCTCACCACCCCCCAACTGCCATTTATGTGATTTGTGATCTCCACTCACACATCACACAACACACCATATCTGGATCTACAGTATTTATTCAACTCTCAATGTGCTACTGGATCATGTGACCTCCAGTCAGATGACATGTTCAACTGTATGACATCATCCACAGATGAGTGGAGGGTGTGGTGTGGTTGGTAGTGATCCTCATCATAACACCACATGACATGGACACCTCAATAAACATGTGGTGTACATACTCAACCTCTCAAATGAGAATAGCTCATCACACTTCATGATCATAATTATATTGACAGTTCACACTTTCTCTCCCTCCCTCTCTCCCTCGAGCTCCCACCCTCATTCCATCTCCTTCTAATGGAAACTACTGTGTAATATATAGTCATGTTATTATTGACTAGTGTGTTTGTGTATTTCATGTCGGGCTATGATTATGTGTGCCTGAATGTGGCATGACTGATGGAATGTGATTATCAGATTATCAGTGTATGAATATGACATGAATATAGGTGGGTTAGTCTAAACATCAGTCCATTTACAACACAATGTTTAGTTCAGTTCCACACCTGATGATGTCAACTGACAACTCCACATACAGGATTGTCCCAACTCATTGAAGCATGTATATACATCTCTGTACTACCCTCCCACTCACAGTTCCCTCATAATTAGTAATTGTCTTCTTCTGGAATGTAATAATAATTCACTTCTTCATGCACTGTCAATGTCCAATCGTGTCCATGAGTTATGTAATGTCATGGCAGCATCCCAGTATGATCCTTACAGCCAGTGGTGGGCACTACGTATACAAGTGAAGGGTTACATTCCATAGCACACTATAGGGTTGAATGAGAAGAAGAGGTGGGATCAACCATGTACTATGTCATGGGGTGGGGAGTGGGAAAAGGCTATAGGATTAATGTGTTTTCCCATCACAATCATATTGTACATTATGATCCTGTAGGAGGGATACGTATACATGCAACTAAGCATACACTCCACACACACCTTTTTTCCATGGAAGGGGAGGTAGCCTCAGGTAGGTAGAGTGTGGGTATATTTAACAAGTTTCCCATAATATACACACCACAATCTGTTTGTGGGTTGCACATGTCCAGGTCCAGACCACATTATTAATCTCGTATTAAATGGTGCAATTATTCAAGTGATGATATCCACACACAATAAGTATGATGATCACACACAGATGATGAGTAATGTTCATGAGTGTAGGGTAAGGTGTGGTGGGTAGTGTTTGGTGTCCTGTGCAGTATTCTGTATCTGGTGTCTTATGAGAGTGTGCATTTCGATCGACCTCTCTTCTCCTCTCCGCTCCCTCTAGCCTGACCCCTCCCACCCCTCCTGTCTCCCTCGGCCAAGTGATATAATTGCTGTTCGGTACATTCAGCTGACTCACTGTAATCCCCTCCTCCCCCCCTCCCCCCTCCACCAGGTAATTTGGAGTCCTGTATCTCGTCAGCCAAAGTTGATAGATTAGTGTCTCTGAGTGTTTAGAAAAGTGACTCCCATATCACAGGTAACCCCTTCCCCTCCAGCCACTCCTGTAGTACCTTTCATATGTTTGGCCCTGACTGCATGTGACAGTCATGTTCAATGGTGTTCACTTGACTGCCTGTCTCGTCATCGAGAAAGAAGATCCCAAATGTGGAGTAGTTGGCACCGACTTGCTGAGGTACTTTGAGACGAAGTAGCTCTGGCAGGGTGGGCCGCCCACCTGAGAAAAAAAACAATGTCTTAGTAATTTAACAAGATTAACACACACACAATGGTTCTGACAGTGTAGGGTTTACAGATAGTGAGTGTAGAGAGACCAGAACTCACCAGGTGGAGTGGTAGAGACAGAGACTGGAGAGACAGATGGAAGGGACTGGGGATCAGGAGATGATGTAACTGTAGCTGTGGAGGGAGGGAAGAGATGGAGAGAGAGAGAGAGAGAAAGGTGAATACAGCATGTAAAGAGGCTACACACCTCAATAAACATGTGGTGTACCTATATCTCAACCTCTCAAATTAGAATAGCATAGTTGCCAACTGTCCCGATCTCAGTGGGACAGTCCCGATTGATTATCCCATGTCCCGCTGACGGACAGTTGTCCCAATCAATTTCATGCATGCAAAAAATTGGCAGGAAACAAATCACGTAGCTAATTCTGCAGTCACACATTGAAAATGGCTGAATCATAATTTTCTTCTCGTAATGGCCAAATCTTACTAAATAGACTGATGGGATGTCCCTATATTGGTCTTCATAAAAACTTGGCAAGTATGGAATAGCTCACTGATTACATCACACTTTGTGTATTGACAGTTCACACTCTCTCTCCCTCCCTCCACCCCTCCCTCCCTCCCTCTCCTCTCTGCCTTATCCCTCCCTCCCTCCCTCTCCTCTCTGCCTGATCCCTCCCTCCCTCCCTCTATCTCTCACACATGTCTACATAAATACCGAGGTGGAGTCAATAGTCATGTTGTTATTGACTAGTGTGTGTGTTTTTCATGTCTGGCTATGATTACTGAATGTGGTGCGACTGGTGGAATGTGATTATCAGAACGTCAGAGAATGAATAATGTAGAATAGGTGGGAATGCTAGTCTAAACATCAGTCCATCCGATCCACCCCTTTTACTACCCACCACAATATACTAGTCCAGTTGACTGTTGGCCTCATGCAATTCCATACTTGATGGTGTCATTATCATGATCTGCAACCAAGCGATATTAAACCAGCTACCATAGCAGGTCATTGAAGCCTGTATTAGGGTGTATATGTATATCTCTGCAGTACCCTCCCACTCACAGTCCCCTCATAATTGGTCTTCCTCTGGAATGTAATAATAACTTCACTTCTTCAATGTCAATGTCCAATCAGAGTTATGTGATGTCATACATAATGATGGTAGCCTGCAGTATCCAGTATCCTACAGCCAGTGGGCACTAGTGAAGGGTTACATCCCATAGCACACTATATAGGGTTGAATGAGGAGAGGGGGTAATATACATACCATGCCATGGAATAATTGTGTTCCCATCAATCATATTGTACATGATATATAGTAGGAGGGATACATGGGGTAGAGGACATGTACATGTAGTGTGGGGATATATAAAGCCACAAGTGTTGTATAATATACACACCGTGAACTCTGTGTGGGTAACGCATATAATAGGTCCAGACCAAATTATCAATTTCATCATATCTCATGTTAAATAGTGCAATTATTCAAGTGAGGATATATAAGTATGATGATCACACACAGATGATGAGTAATGTTGATGAGTGTAGGGTAAGGTGTGGTGGGTAGTGTTTGGTGTCCTGTGGAATGTATCTGGTGTCTTGTGAGTGTGTGTATTTCAATTCATTCCCCTCTCCTGTCTGAATGTGCAAGTGATAATGGTATGTTTAGTGGATTAGCTGTGATTCTCCCCTCCCCCTCCCCACCCTCCAGCAGGCATTTTGGAGGCCTGTATCTGGTCGGCCAGAACTGAGAGGCCGATGACACAAAGATGACGTAAGGATGACTTCAACACAATTATTGCAGCTTTTGTCTCTTCTGTGGAGGTCCACTATCAGTTACATGTACATGTATCTGGTCAGCCAGAACTGAGAGGTCGATATTTCGAAGTGTTTTGACAAGTGACTCCCACGTCACAGGTAACCCCTTCCCCTCCAGCCACTCCTGCAATATCCTCAACATCACATCCTCAGGATTTCCCAGACATGCCTGCTTCAAGCTCTGTACTCGACTGCCTGTCTGGTCATTGAGAAGGATGATCCCAAATGTGGAGTAGTTAGCACCGACTTGTTGAGGTACTTTGAGACGAAGTAGCTCTGGCAGGGAGGGCCGCCCACCTGAGAAAAACAAAGTCTTAGTCATTTTCCAGATTAGTACACACAATGGTTCTGACAGTGTAGGGTTTACAGATAGTGAGTGTACAGAGACCAGGTGGAGTGGCAGAGACAGAGACTGGAGAGACAGATGGAAGGGACTGGGGATCAGAAGATGATGTAACTGTAGCTGTGGAGGGAGGGGAGAGGTGGAGAGAGGGAGAGAGAGAAAGGTGAATACACTTAAATGGCATGTAACGAGGCTACAAGCACATGTACACTCACTGTGTACACAGCATACCCTCCCCCACAGGACTCACCAGCTGGAGTAGTAGAGACAGATATTGAACTACTGGTACATGGAAGTGATGTAGAGGATGCAATGATAGCTGTGGAGGGGAGGGGGTGAGGGAGAGAGGGAAGGATAAACAGATAACACACACAACTAGCTTACAAGCAAACCAACACATGACACACAATTGACTCAACATATCCAATTAGAGCACACCCTAAAGACACATAGCGTACATATGCATACATACACTCACTGCGTGTGCTGCAAACACTCCACCAGGGAATGGTGTCCTCTGCTATACTGCCAAATATGTGGGCCATCTTTGAACATGTCCATCCGCCTTCCTCCACAGTGGCAGGATGAGGTGTGGTGGGGTGGGCGGGGCATACAATGGCTGGGACAGGGGTGTTGTTGGTGTAGCCGAGGGTCTTCCCTGCTTTCTTCAGGCCTGCAAACACTGCGTCATGTGCCACCTTCCACAGCTGTACTGCCTTCTTGGGGAGTGTGTGGATGTGGATTTCAAAGTGGGTGAAGTGATCGATCAGCGAAACAGTGCCCATCACCTTCGGGATGGTGAACTGGATCACGTTGCGATTGAGGCATTTCGGAGTTCCTGCCTCGTCCTGCACCACTTCCCAGGGGCAGGGGTGAGCATTTTCGGAGGAGAGGAGGTAGGCCACTGTGCTGCAGAACATTCCCAGCAGGGGACCACTGTCGGGGAAGTGCAGAGTAAGGGCTTGCTTGCCACTCACTTGGTATTGTGCAACCACCTCTGGTGTCTTCACTTGCAGCAGACAAGGCATGAAATACACATCCTCTGACAGATCGGCAAACACAAGTAAGCCCCTCAGCAGTGTGATCAGCTCCTTGGCTGTGAACAGGGGCTTCTCGTAGTGACTGTCAAACTTGCTCAGAAATGTCTCTGTCACTTGTCCGTAGTCACGAAACTTCAGCTTTTCACCCTCGATAAGGAAAAGTGACTGGTCTTCTTCCTCTGCTTGGCTCTGCATGCGGTAGCTCTCCTCCACCAGCTCCGTCACTTTGTCAAGCAACATCTGTGGATCCATGAACACCAGGTTGGGCAGGATGTCGGGGAAGTAGAACAGCATGTTCAGACGGTTGAAGAATTGCAAAGCTTCATCACACGACTCCTCATCGATCTCCAATGATTCTGCCACCAACCCACACTGCTCTCGAGACAGCACCTTCTTCCCCAAACCCTCCACCACCTGCAGCAGCTTCTGGTACAGAGCGTACCATCGCAACGGCACCTTTACCTCCTTCTTCCCTTCCCTCTCTTTACTCAGACACCTCCGAATGGCCTCTGCACATTCCTGGTCTTTCTTCACTGGCTTGGCAGCATTCATGGTGAAGATAAAATCTCCTTTCTTGTTGCAGTACACGATTTGATCCTTGAACTGAGGCAAAAGGACCTCCTTCAGCCTCTTGTGGAGAGCCTCCAGCTTTGAGGGCAGCTCACCTTCTGCCACCATGTCTGGGTGGGTGGCCAGGAACAGCAATCTGGGGAGAGGGATGTCCTTGTTCTTGGCAGTCAAGGAGGTCATGGCTCGTGTACACTGCTTCAGGGTCTCTTCGTTGGTCTGGCTGGCTTGGAACTGGAACACCAGCTTACCCTCTTTGAAATAGCGGATCATGGATCGTATATCCAGAGACTCGTGGACCTTGAAGACGTAGACAAAGTCGGATGCACCATTCAGGAACACGGGAATCAGTTCGTGAAAGTGAGGCTGGCCACCCGAGTCCAGCACAAGAATCTGCCTCAGTCGGAGGATGGGCTCCGAGGAGGGAGGAGAAGTGTTGATGAGACAGACAAACTCCTCGTCCATGTCGGTCGACTGCAGCACATAATCCAGACTCTCTTCTGCCTTGGACTGTAGTTTGCCAGTAGGCTTCTTCTTTGTGGATGTTGGAATCTCCCTGGCTGCTTCAGATGTTGTGGTAGTTGTCTCCTCTGGTGTCGGTTGGAATGACTGGTCGGCTGTGGAGTGGGGAGGCTGCTGGCTGGGGGAGGTTGGGCTGGCACTGCTCACTAGTGCCTCTGCTGCTTCCTTTGGCATTCGTGAACGGATAATTTCGGCAATGGATTCGTTGACTTCTTGCAGTGTCTTGATCTTCCAATGAAGCTTCTTGTCCACGTCCATGAAGAGTACTTCAACGGGTCTCTTCATTAACGGGGTGCTGCATGTCATGTCGGGAGGGTCGTCTCCAAGCATTATGGCGAGGGCACACGTTTTTCCACTCCCAGCGATACCGAACATCACCACTTTGTCGATGTCCAGTTCAATGTGGCCTCGTTTCATCTCTTGCTCATAGATCTGTTTGGAACGATGCCTGGAACGATGACTGCCTACATGGAGAAAACATATACACTACAATCTATCCCACAGATACATGAAAGAGACAAGACCTGTACACCAACGTGTAATAAACCAAGGTCACAACCTCACCAGTCTTGCTAGCTGACTGCTCTAGGAACCTGCTTCACATACGTAAGACATTGAGGCTCATAAAGCTATCATTCTAAGTCGTTGAGGCTACAGACTCTATATTTTCTAAGCCGTTGAAGATGGTGTGAAGGTACTATTCTGTAAGCCATTGTTACTATATTGTCGTAGTTTGTGCCTCTTTCTTTCGTTTTCTTCCTGTAGTCCCACTAGCCAGACTCCATCAAGGTACTACTCTCTATTGAGGTGGGAGTGGAACAATTCCTATATACGTGTATGATAAAGTTCTAATTAAAGCCCAGCACACACTGCTTAAAATATGCTGATTTTCATGTACAAAATATAAAGATGCTTGGCTATAACGGCTGAAGTCTACGGAGGCGTGGCTTCATTTACATCTTGACTGAGGCTACATGTACCTCACATTTGATAGAACAGTGTCACACAGCAACACAACACAATGTAATGTAACTCCCATGTACAACACTAAAGTCTATTCGCGTTCACCTGGGCTCCGGAAGTTGCTGCGGTTTTATGTGCGCAGATGCGCGTCATTTTGACAACTTACTGCATGTTTGCGGGTAGTTGTATGCGCAGGTAACTGGAGGGAAACCACGTAGCAGTGCTGAGCGCTACGAGAAGTGTGTTTTTCGAGTACTATAGGCTTGGTTTGGCCGAAGACTAGGGATAAGTGGCAAAAGGTGAGCCATGACGCAGGAAGCGCATTGACCCATGATGTCATAGTTCAGTCGTACAGTTTTGACTGCTACGCTACATCTCATTGAAAATATGGGTACCCAGCTAGTATCATGGGAGCCTAACTAGCATTACTAACTTGAGAATCCCGGGTAGCCCCTTTTTCTTGCTGCTTTTAACGCTGAGCATGTAAGAAGCCTTCGCGCGTAAACGGCGTGTTTGGTTGAGATCACGCGCACTACATTCCTCACGGTCAATGGCATCTCCATACTTTCCTTATGGGACATAGAGCTATCTTTGGAGTGGTAAGGATTCAGATTTAGTGAGACATATCACTAGACGCGGCAAACGTGAGGTATCCAATGGTACTCTTTATTTTGAAATTGGGTGAAAAATAATGAAGTTATTGCCAAAATTCGAGGGTCCAGATGAAATAGACTTTACTACTCTCTCTTGTACACGTACATGTACACGTGCTAAACCCAAATATGGTAGTGGCTTTACTAATTTAGCATGAAGATCAAAGGTCACCAGCATTCCTTAAATGTGGTACGCTGTGGGGAACGGAAGGTTCTCCCATCTAGCTGTACGCCCGTTTACACCTGCTTTCCTGTCTAGCTGTACCCTAGTTTACACCTGGAGGGGAACGCTCTCCCGTCTAGCTGTACACCCGTTTACATCTGGAGGGGAACGCTCTCCCGTCTAGCTGGCTTCGCTCGAGAGCGTTTACAGTTTAGACAGGTGTACAGCTAGACGGGAACACGTTCCTCTCCTCTCCAGGTGTACGTTCTGTTATACCTTACATCTGATCCATACTGTATATACAGTACAGATCTGGTGGATACCAAAAACTACAACATGTACCTGTGGGAAACAGCTGCTTGAGATGAGCCAATGCTCTGTGAGGACTTTCATCATATTGATATGTCACCATCTGATACAGTACACGTGCCACAAGTCTCCAGGAAGGTGCTGGATGTGAAGAGATGAGGTAGTCAATGGCTGCCTGTTTGCGCTCCTTGTCACTGGAATACTTTGACCTGATCCTCTTCACCTCAGACTCTGGTATGTTTACATCTTCACTAAACACCACCCACAGACCATCATCCATGCTGTCCAGTACAGTTGAGAGGTTGTGTGAAGTGAGACTGAGCTCTGGGAACACAACAGGAGAAACAGAGATGGAGACACTCACTACACAACTCTACACTACATCTTCACAAACACCCATCATAGGGACAGTCTACACACTAAACACAACCTAGGAAATTATGGACACAAATTCTCCTCGGCCGCCACTTCAACCCACAACACTCATCTACCTGGAATGGATATTTAACAAATTATCTCTGTCCCCTGGAAGATCAACTCACCAGCTGGTGTGGATTGCAGGAACACATTCACAGCCTCCAATGCTGTCACCTCCTCCATCCTGTGCAGTGCTCCTGCAACATTCTGCCATGAGGCCCTAGCTACAGTGTGGAGATAGTAGAGCAGTAGTGCCTCCTTCTTCTCTTCCTCTGTCTTGTATGCAGTATTGGACTTGATTTTGTCTATCACAGCATCAGGAACACCCAGACCAGAATAATAATGTCCCAGCTCCTCCCATTCCTTGACAGATGTTGTAACACTCCGCAGGTTGTTGATAGTGAGTGTGGGGTCTGCACAGAGAGTAGGACATAATCATTGACTAGTGCTCTACTCCATTTCCCACTCTACATATGCTCCACACACAAAAGGGGTGGAATGAAGAGTGGAGTCCATTCACTCATCATCTCTTAGTACAGGAGGCTGGGTCTACCATCATCCACTCCACAACATCATGTACATGTACACTCTACATACATGCCAAGTGGACTCCATCCACTCATCCCTTCATCTACATCATGTTAGACCCTCCCTCCTGCACACAGCCTCTAGCTACCTGCCCTACCTGGGACAGCCTCCACCAGATGACGGATGTTGTCTGCAGCCACACCAGCCTTCTTATCAGAGGACGACATCCTATCCAGAGCACATATCACACTTTTCCAGCTGGCCTCTGGGTTATGTTCAATGAAATAGTTGATGTATGCCTTTCTTTGTTGAGCCTCACTTGAGAACTGTCTCATAATTTCATCTCGTTTAGAGTCAGGGACACCCAGACAGTCCCCCAGAAGATCAGTATCCTTCACCTCCTGTACTGCTCGGAGGACATTCATTGGAGTGAAGGTCATATCTACAGCAGATAACACACCACACACTTACCAACAAAATTACTACCATCACAAATATCACGGTTTCTTTTGAGGGGGGACCCACGGGGGCGGGGGCAACGGGGTCTTAGCAAAATTTTGAAATTAAAAATTAATGGCACTATGGCATTTTGTCTTTAAAATAGTATTGAGGGGAGGGTCGGACTACAAACCACTTAGCATGTTTAAGGACCTCACAACTCACACACTTACGTTTCTTTTTCACGAAACGAGCAGCCATGTCTTCTCTTGTCTGTACTTCAAGACTGACTATGTCTCATTTAGGGCGACACCCTACATGGCAGCTGGCTCCACCACTGCACAGTCTACGACACTTTCAAAGGGACACTAGCTACACCCGCCCCCACAATGGCGGCTTCACATCTCACTCTCTCCTCGACAACTGACACTTTTAGCCTCTGAAAAAATGGCGGCAGAAGGTAGGAAATTAGTCCGTATACTAAAATTTCCGCCTTTCACATAAACGCGCATGCGCAAAATCACAGGGTGGGGCTGTTTCTCTCTGACGACACTGAAGGCGCTCTCTCTCGTCTTCCCCAGATCTCTCCTACGTCTCCTCTTCCCTCTCTCCCCCTTTCTAGATCTCTCAACAATAATTACTCCCCCCCCCTCTCCCTCAACAATAATTACTTGCACACAACATTAGGTAAACAGAATTTTACAACAAAAAGAAAATTATTACTTAGTCATGTTCAGTCATGACGACATCACACAGGTCAAAGTACAACTTCACATTAGTATACATTACAAATGACATGACTCCATATATGGAATTGTAACATGTTTCAAAACATAGCGATGTCGCTGACGACCAAAGCATTCTTCAGGGACACATCTTGTTGTGAAGTTACAAGAAGGACTGGGATGGGAAGTTTCTATGAGCCATTAGTCACAGTCTATGGCCTCCTGGGAGGAGATCTTGTGCTTCTATGTCTGTTCATGCCACTTCCAAAATTTGGGGGCTTTGATGGAGGCCAAATGTACATTTGTCTGTGGGTGAGTACATGTACATACCTCCCTCTGAAATGAGGACACCTCTCTAATAGGGACACATCTTCAGGTCCCAACTCCATTGAAGCCTGTATATACCACCCTCTGAAATGAGGACACCTCTCTAATAGGGACACATCTTCAGGTCCCACCCTCTCAAATGAGGACACCTCTCTACCACACCACCTACTCCTCACCTCCCTCGTCCTCTGCAGCAGACCTCTATTGTAGAGGTAGTCCTCACAGTTGGCCATGGGGATCATGTGATAGGCATTAGTGTCCAGTTTGCATAATTTTCATATTTCACAAATCTATAGCAGGTGTCCACACTTGTCACACAGCCCTATGCCAGTGCTCTGTAATGACTGTCATTTATCAGCCACATGCAATCCCTTCACAGGACAAAGAAGCATTAAATACACTCTCCCCAATTTTAACTACTAAAGCTTCATAACTATCTCCAATGTTGCCATGCATTGTCCTTGAATGTCAGAGTTAATGGAAATTGATGCTACTCCCATAACCCATGACATCCCTGGTCCATCCACAGAAGGTCATACACTACCTACCTCCTTGTCAGAGTATCCCTGAATGACACAGTTACTGACATAGTTACTGTGATCTCCCTGGTCCATCCACGGATGGCTACACACACACTACCTACCTCCTTGTCAGAGTATCCCTGAATGACACAGTTACTGACATGATCTCCCTGGTCCATCCACGGATGGCTACACACACACTACCTACCTTCTTGTCAGCCCTAGATTACATAGTTACTGTGACATCCATAGATCTCTGTATTTACCATGTATATTTACCACATGTATTTTTCATGCGTATGAACTACATATTTACCATGTGTATATACTGTTGGGAGGTAGGAGACTATCTAGTGAGAGCAGTAGACGTCTCTGCTGTTGACAGGAATGGATTCCCTACTGTCTAGGTGAGGGCAGTCTCTGCTGTTGACAGGAATGGATTCCCTACCGTCTAGGTGAGGGCAGTCTCTGCTGTTGACAGGAATGGATTCCCTACCGTCTAGGTGAGGGCAGTCTCTGCTGTTGACAGGAATGGATTCCATACCGTCTAGGTGAGGGCAGTCTCTGCTGTTGACAGGAATGGATTCCATACCGTCTAGGTGAGGGCAGTCTCTGCTGTTGACAGGAATGGATTCCCTACCGTCTAGGTGAGGGCAGTCTCTGCTGTTGACAGGAATGGATTCCCTGAAGAGTGAGGAATTGTAAGTAACCTGTCAATAATATGGAGTGTGATAACAGAGATATGTACACAATAGTAAACCATCCTTGCATCAAATTTGCATATTACATGCTCTTGCACTTTCAAATGTAGTCCTACTTACTGCTAAATGTTGCACATGGACGTGGGAGAATCCATTTTCCAATCGTGTGATCTGGTACCCACAGAGCAATCATAAGACCAACTGTAGGTAAGGATATGTGTACAAATTGTATGACAATGTTGCATCACATAATACGCTTGTAGCATGCACGCATGTACAATATACACACATAACTGAGTACCAGTGTACCTGTGGTGGATACTGAGTGGGTGGATAGTGGGTTTGGATACTATAGTCAGTGTGTGTATGGCCATCCGTGGATGGACTTCCAGGAATGGACCAGTGGAATGTTGATGACGACTTGTACGGAGATTTTGCAAGTAACACAGCCGTGGATAAAAAAGGTGATACAAATGGAAAAATTAAATATGCACATGATGATGTCATCACAGCTGACAGCTCAGACAGTAAGACTTGCTGGAAAGCTACAGCTGTTTGATTTAAGAGGTGCAACGTGATTTGTGCCGAGATGTCCAGTGTTGCCATGTACTGTCCCTTGCCATCAATGGACGTCAGAGCTAAATCCTATATCCTGGTTCATTCACTGATGGTCACACTATCTACCCCTTGTCAGAGTATCTGTGGAACTGTGACATCCCTGTCACTATTAAGTTCAATCCCATTTGGCTTTCAAATTTGTGCCAGCATGTCTATATACATGTAAACCACAAAGGCACCACCACTACAAATACCACCACCAGTCCCTTGACCAACTACATCACCACACTAATTGCCACATTGTCTAATCCTCTGCACAAGTGTCTCCTTTACAGCTATACAGTGTCCCTTTCTTGGATGCAATGGTGTCTGACTGTGTACGTTGATCATCATCGAGACAACAGTACACAGCTATGTATAGAGTCCGTTGCTCATCGGGCCAGTCCCGTTGATCAATCGGATCTCACAATTTTAAGCAAATTGACATCAAATGGTGGCTGGTACTCAATAAGGCCTATTGGCATTCACGAAAGTGTGTTAGAATGATAAGGGTGACGAATATGGAGCTTACTGGCTTCTCCAACTCGGGAAATCAAAACATAGAATGTCCACCTGAAGTGGGGATAGTGACTATGTCCCAGAGTGTGAGAAACTAGCCTATGCATATCTACATCTCTCTCTCCCTCTCAGTTGTTTGATGGGTAGAGCCAGACACACATTATCTGTGCCAATGAACTGGTGAGATAGACAAACTTACAGTGTACTATCCCTCTGTGTTAGTGTGTCAATCTTTCTCCACTATCTATCGGCTGCTCTTATCAGCTCTGCCGAAGCCTCCTTCACTGCTAGTAATTGAATAAGGTACAGTAGTTTAGATGTGTTTACACACAGCCAACTATGTACTGGCCTCATCGTTTATCTGACACTATCACTTGTCACTCATGACTGTGACTCATCCCGTTTAGAGTCAGGGACACCCAGATAGATCATTGTATGATATCATCACTTTATGGTCTGTGGTACTGTGTGTAGGTGAAGAGGATACGTGACGAGAGCAGTGTCCTGACTCTGTACAGAGTGATATATGGGGCACCGTTTGTTCCAGAAGTGGCATTTTACCCATAATTATAAATTAATAATTATATACCTAATCTATGTAAAATTGATGTCATTTTTTGCTCATTTCTATATAATTATGGAAATCTACTCAAGTGTTTGTAAATGTACTTTGTATCACACAGTATGGTATCATTATAGCTAGCTGTGCATGAAAATAGGAATTGCTGTGGTCTATCCTCATAAATTGATGGCAATATTTGTGGAGTGCCACTGAGGCAGAATTGTGCATAGTTGCATGAGTGGGAAAAGCCTGGGTACGAGGCTAAATCATTCATACACTGATAATCTGATATCACATTCCATCAGTCACACCACATTCAGACACAATGTCATAATCATAGCCAGATTTCTCTCTCTATCTCCCCTCCCTCCCAGAAAGAGCCTGGGTATAAGCCTAATTAGGTGGGAATGGAGCTTATCAGTCCACCCACCCCTTTTACTACCCACCACATGACAGTCCAAGTTGACAGATGGCCTCCATTCCATACCTGATGATGTCAACTGAGCCAGGATTGTGGACTCATTGAGACCTGTACTATAATATCTCTGCAGTTCCCTCCCAGTCACCTCACAATTACTCTTCTTCTGGAATGTAATAACTTCACTCCTTCAATGTCGATGTTCAATCATGTCTATGAGTTATATGTGATGTCATGACAGTATCGATCCAGTCTCCCACAGCCAGTGGTGGGCACTACAAGTGAAGGGTAACATTCCATAGCACACTATAGGGTTGAATGAGGAGATCAGAGGGGGTAAGTCCTATACAATAATATAGGATGAACTATATACCTCATGTATAGGGAAAAGGCTAGAAATAATTGTGGTCCCATCAATATGTGTTATAGTAGAAAGGATACATGGGATGGGAGGTAGAGGACATGCACATTATGTGCAGGGATACATGAAGCAACACATTTACTACATATGGCGTGCACACATAAGTTTATAAGAGGGGGTGGGGCTTGTAGGTGAGGGATAATTAGAGTGTCTGCTATTCGGAGGTTGCTTTATATTGCTACATGCACACCAGAACTGTTTGTGGGTTGCACATGTCCAGGTCCAGACCACATTATTAATCTCATGTTAAATGGTGCAATTATTCAAGTGATGATATCCACACACAATAAGTATGATGATCACACACAGATGATGAGTAATGTTCATGAGTGTAGGGTAAGGTGTGGTGGGTAGTGTTTGGTGTCCTGTGCAGTGTATCTGGTGTCTTGTGTGTGTGCATTTCAATTGATTCCCCTCTCCTTCTGTCTGCATGTGCAAGTGATAATGGTATGTTTAGTGGATTAGCTGTGATTCTCGACTCCCCCTCTCCTCCCTCCAGCAGGTATTTTGGAGGCCTGTATCTGGTCGGCCAGAACTGAGAGGCCGATGACACAAAGATGACGTAAGGATGACTTCAACACGATTATTATTGCAGCTTTTGTCTCTTCTGTGGAGGTCCACTATCAGTTACATGTACATGTATCTGGTCCGCCAGAACTGAGAGGTCGATATTTCGAAGTGTTTTGACAAGTGACTCCCACGTCACAGGTAACCCCTTCCCCTCCAGCCATTCCTGCAAGATCCTCAGCATCACATCCTCAGGATTTCCCAGACATGCCTGCTTCAAGCTCTGTACTCGACTGCCTGTCTGGTCATTGAGAAGGAAGATCCCAAATGTGGAGTAGTTAGCACCGACTTGTTGAGGTACTTTGAGACGAAGTAGCTCTGGCAGGGAGGGCCGCTCACCTGAGAAAAACAAAGTTTTAGTCATTTTCCAGATTAGTACACACAATGGTTCTGACAGTGTAGGGTTTACAGATAGTGAGTGTACAGAGACCAGAACTCACCAGGTGGAGTGGCAGAGACAGAGACTGGAGAGACAGATGGAAGGGACTGGGGATCAGGAGATGATGTAACTGTAGCTGTGGAGGGAGGGGAGAGGTGGAGAGAGGGAGAGAGAGAAAGGTGAATACACTTAAATGGCATGTAATGAGGCTACAAGCACATGTACACTCACTGTGTACACAGCATACCCTCCCCCACAGGACTCACCAGCTGGAGTAGTAGAGACAGATATTGAACTACTGGTACATGGAAGTGATGTAGAGGATGCAATGATAGCTGTGGAGGGGAGGGGGTGAGGGAGAGAGGGAAGGATAAACAGATAACACACACAACTAGCTTACAAGCAAACCAACACATGACACACAATTGACTCAACATATCCAATTAGAGCACACCCTAAAGACACATAGCGTACATACACTCACTGCGTGTGCTGCAAACACTCCACCAGGGAATGGTGTCCTCTGCTATACTGCCAAATATGTGGGCCATCTTGGAACATGTCCACACACCATCCTCCACAGTGGCAGGATGAGGTGTGGTGGGGTGGGCGGGGCATACAATGGCTGGGACAGGGATGTTGTTGGTGTAGCCAAGGGTCTTCCCTGCTTTCTTCAGGCCTGCAAATACTGCATCATGTGCCAGTTTCCACAGCTGTGCTGCTTTCTTTGGATGAGTGAGAACGTGGATTTCAAAGTGTGTGAAGTGATCGATAAGTGAAATGGCACCAGTCACCTTCGGGATGGTGAACTGGATCACGTTGCGATTGAGGCATTGCGGAGTTCCTGCCTCGTCCTGCACCACTTCCCAGGGGCAGGGGTGAGCATTCTCGGAGGAGAGGAGGTAGGCCACTGTGCTGCAGAACATTCCCAGCAGGGGACCACTGTCGGGGAAGTGCAGAGTAAGGGCTTGCTTGCCACTCACTTGGTATTGTGCAACCACCTCTGGTGCTTTCACTTGCAGCAGACAAGGCATGAAATAGACATCCTCTGACAGATCGGCAAACACAAGTAAGCCCCTCAGCAGTGTGATCAGCTCCATGGCTGTGAACAGGGGCTTCTCGTAGTGACTGTCAAACTTGCTCAGAAATGTCTCTGTCACTTGTCCGTAGTCACGAAACTTCAGCTTTTCACCCTCGATAAGGAAAAGTGACTGGTCTTCTTCCTCTGCTTGGCTCTGCATGCGGTAGCTCTCCTCCACCAGCTCCGTTACTTTGTCCAGCAACATCTGTGGATCCATGAAAACCAGGTTGGGCAGGATGTCGGGGAAGTAGAACAGCATGTTCAGACGGTTGAAGAATTGCAAAGCTTCATTACATGACCCCTCATCAATCTCCAATGATTCTGCCACCGACCCACACTGCTCTCGAGACAGCACCTTCTTCCCCAAACCCTCCACCACCTGCAGCAGCTTCTGGTACAGAGCGTACCATCGCAACGGCACCTTTACCTCCTTCTTCCCTTCCCTCTCTTTACTCAGACACCTCCGAATGGCCTCTGCACATTCCTGGTCTTTCTTCACTGGCTTGGCGGCATTCATGGTGAAGATAAAATCCCCTTTCTTGTTGCAGTACACGATTTGATCCTTGAACTGAGGCAAAAGGATCTCCTTCAGCCTCTTGTGGAGAGCCTCCAGCTTTGAGGGCAGCTCACCTTCTGCCACCATGTCTGGGTGGGTGGCAAGGAACAGCAATCTGGGGAGAGGGATGTCCTTGTTCTTGGCAGTCAAGGAGGTCATGGCTCGTGTGCACTGCTTCAGGGTCTCTTCGTTGGTCTGGCTGGCTTGGAACTGGAACACCAGCTTACCCTCTTTGAAATAACGGATCATGGATCGTATATCCAGAGACTCATGGACCTTGAAGACATAGACAAAGTCGGATGCACCATTCAGGAACACGGGAATCAGTTCGTGAAAGTGAGGCTGGCCACCCGAGTCCAGCACAAGAATCTGCCTCAGCCGGAGGATGGGCTCCGAGGAGGGAGGAGAAGTGTTGATGAGAGAGACAAACTCCTCGTCCATGTCGGTCGACTGCAGCACATAATCCAGACTCCCTTCTGCCTTCGACTGTACTTTGCCAGTAGGCTTCTTCTTTGTGGATGTTGGAATCTCCCTGGCTGCTTCAGATGTTGTGGTAGTTGTCTCCTCTGGTGTCGGTTGGAATGACTGGTCGGCTGTGGAGTGGGGAGGCTGCTGGCTGGGGGAGGTTGGGCTAACACTGCGCACTAGTGCCTCTGCCGCTTCCTTTGGCATTCGCGAACGGATAATTTCGGCAATGGATTCGTTGACTTCTTGCAGTGTCTTGATCTTCCAATGAAGCTTCTTGTCCACGTCCATGAAGAGTACTTCAACGGGTCTCTTCATTAACGGGGTGCTGCATGTCACGTCGGGAGGGTCGTCTCCAAGCATTACGGCGAGGGCACACGTTTTACCACTCCCAGCGATACCGAACATCACCACTTTGTCGATGTCCAGTTCAATGTGGCCTCGTTTCATCTCTTGCTCATAGATCTGTTTGGAACGATGCCTGGAACGATGACTGCCTACATGGAGAAAACATATACACTACAATCTATCCCACAGATACATGAAAGAGACAAGACCTGTACACCAACGTGTAATAAACCAAGGTCACAACCTCACCAGTCTTGCTAGCTGACTGCTCTAGGAACGTGGTTCACATACGTAAGACATTGAGGCTCATAAAGCTATTATTCTAAGTCATTGAGACTACAGACTCTATATTTCTAAGCCGTTGAAGATGGTGTGAAGGTACTATTCTGTAAGCCATTGTTACTATATTGTCGTAGTTTGTGCCTCTTTCTTCGTTTTCTTCCTGTAGTCCCACTAGCCAGACTCCATCAAGGTACTACTCTCTATTGAGGTGGGAGTGAAACAATTCCCATATACGTGTATGATATAGTTCTAATTAAAGCCCAGTACACACTGCCTAAAATATGCTGATTTTCATGTACAAAATATAAAGAAGCTTGGCTATAACGGCTGAAGTCTACGGAGGCGTGGCTTCATTTACATCTTGACTGAGGCTACATGTACCTCACATTTGATAGAACAGTCATGTCACACAGCAACACAACACAATGTAATGTAACTCCCATGTACAATACTAAAGTCTATTCGCGTTCACCTGGGCCCCGGAAGTTGCTGCGGTTTTATGTGTTACACAGATGCGCGTCATTTTGACAACTTACTGCATGTTTGCGGGTAGTTGTATGCGCAGGTAACTGGAGGGAAACCACGTAGCAGTGCTGAGCGCTACAAGAAGTGTGTTTTTCGAGTACTATAGGCTTGGTTTGGCCGAAGACTAGGGATAAGTGGCAAAAGGTGAGCCATGACGCAGGAAGTGCATTGACCCATGATGTCATAGTTCAGTCGTACAGTTTTGACTGCTACGCTACATCTCATTGAAAATATGGGCACCCAGCTAGTATCATGGGAGCCTAGCTAGCATTACTAACTTGAGAATCCCGGGTAGCCCCTTTTTCTTGCTGCTTTTAACGCTGAGCATGTAAGAAGCCTTCGCGCGTAAACGGCGTGTTTGGTTGAGATCACGCGCACTACATTCCTCACGGTCAATGGCATCTCCATACTTTCCTTATGGGACATACAGCTATCTTTGGAATGGTAGAGATTCAGATTTAGTGAGACATATCACTAGACACGGCAAACGCAAGGTATCCAATGGTACTCTTTATTTTGAAATTGGGTGAAAAATAATGAAGTTATTCGAGGTTCTAGATGAAATAGACTTTACTACTCTCTCTTGTACACGTAGCCCGTTTACACCTTTCCTGTCTAGCTGTACCCTAGTTTACACCTGGAGGGGAACACTCTCCTGTCTAGCTGTACACCCGTTTACACCTGGAGGGGAACGCTCTCCAGTCTGGAGGGGAACGCTCTCCAGTCTGGCTTCCCTCTCTCCAGTCTGGCTTCCCTCGAGAGCATTTACAGTTTAGACAGGTGTACAGCTAGACGGGAACACGTTCCTCTCCAGGTGTACGTTCCCCATGTGTACGTTCCCGTTATACCTTACATCTGATCCATACTGTATATACAGTACAGATCTGGTGGATACCAAAAACTA
The DNA here is from genome assembly GCA_963970385.1 of Theonella swinhoei. NCBI lineage: Eukaryota > Metazoa > Porifera > Demospongiae > Tetractinellida > Theonellidae > Theonella > Theonella swinhoei. The sequence goes on along the minus strand of OZ019952.1, from coordinate 808,774 downwards.
CAACATGTACCTGTGGGAAACAGCTGCTTGAGATGAGCCAATGCTCTGTGAGGACTTTCATCATATTGATATGTCACCATCTGATACAGTACACGTGCCACAAGTCTCCAGGAAGGTGCTGGATGTGAAGAGATGAGGTAGTCAATGGCTGCCTGTTTGCGCTCCTTGTCACTGGAATACTTTGACCTGATCCGCTTCACCTCAGACTCTGGTATGTTTACATCTTCACTAAACACCGCCCACAGACCATCATCCATGCTGTCCAGTACAGTTGAGAGGTTGTGTGAAGTGAGACTGAGCTCTGGGAACACAACAGGAGAAACAGAGATGGAGACACTCACTACACAACTCTACACTACATCTTCACAAACACCCATCATAGGGACAGTCTACACACTAAACACAACCTAGGAAATTATGGACACAAATTCTCCTCGGCCGCCACTTCAACCCACAACACTCATCTACCTGGAATGGATATTTACCAAACATACAAATTATCTCTGTCCCCTGGAAGATCAACTCACCAGCTGGTGTGGATTGCAGGAACACATTCACAGCCTCCAATGCTGTCACCTCCTTCATCCTGTGCAGTGCTCCTGCAACATTCTGCCATGAGGCCCTAGCTACAGTGTGGAGATAGTAGAGCAGTAGTGCCTCCTTCTTCTCTTCCTCTGTCTTGTATGCAGTATTGGACTTGATTTTGTCTATCACAGCAAGAGGAACACCCAGACCAGAATAATAATGTCCCAGCTCCTCCCATTCCTTGACAGATGTTGTAACACTCCGCAGGTTGTTGATAGTGAGTGTGGGGTCTGCACAGAGAGTAGGACATAATCATTGACTAGTGCTCTACTCCATTTCCCACTCTACATATGCTCCACACACAAAAGGGGTGGAATGAAGAGTGGAGTCCATTCACTATCATCTCTTAGTACAGGAGGCTGGGTCTACCATCATCCACTCCACAACATCATGTACATGTGCACTCTACATACATGCCAAGTGGACTCCATCCACTCATCCCTTCATCTACATCATGTTAGACCCTCCCTCCTGCACACAGCCTCTAGCTACCTGCCCTACCTGGGACAGCCTCCACCAGATGACGGATGTTGTCTGCAGCCACACCAGCCTTCTTATCAGAGGACGACATCCTATCCAGAGCACATATCACACTTTTCCAGCTGGCCTCTGGGTTGTGTTCAATGAAATAGTTGATGTATGCCTTTCTTTGTTGAGCCTCACTTGAGAACTGTCTCATAATTTCATCTCGTTTAGAGTCAGGGACACCCAGACAGTCCCCCAGATGATCAGTATCCTTCACCTCCCGTACTGCTCGGAGGACATTCATTGGAGTGAAGGTCATATCTACAGCAGATAACACACCACACACTTACCAACAAAATTACTACCATCACAAATATCACGGCTTTTTTTGAGGGGGGCCCACGGGGGCGGGGGCAACGGGGGTCTTAGCAAAATTTTGAAATTAAAAATTAATGGCACTATGGCATTTTGTCTTTAAAATAGTATTGAGGGGAGGGTCGGACTACAAACCACTTAGCATGTTTAAGGACCTCACAACTCACACACTTACGTTTCTTTTTCACGAAACGAGCAGCCATGTCTTCTCTTGTCTGTACTTCAAGACTGACTATGTCTCATTTAGGGCGACACCCTACATGGCAGCTGGCTCCACCACTGCACAGTCTACGACACTTTCAAAGGGACACTAGCTACACCCGCCCCCACAATGGCGGCTTCACATCTCACTCTCTCCTCGACAACTGACACTTTTAGCCTCTGAAAAAATGGCGGCAGAAGGTAGGAAATTAGTCCGTATACTAAAATTTCCGCCTTTCACATAAACGCGCATGCGTAAAATCACAGGGTGGGGCTGTTTCTCTCTGACGACACTGAAGGCGCTCTCTCTCGTCTTCCCCAGATCTCTCCTACGTCTCCTCTTCCCTCTCTCCCCCTTTCTAGATCTCTCAACAATAATTACTCCCCCCCCCCTCTCCCTCAACAATAATTACTTGCACACAACATTAGGTAAACAGAATTTTACAACAAAAAGAAAATTATTACTTAGTCATGTTCAGTCATGACGACATCACACAGGTCAAAGTACAACTTCACATTAGTATACATTACAAATGACATGACTCCATATATGGAATTGTAACATGTTTCAAAACATAGTGATGTCGCTGACGACCAAAGCATTCTTCAGGGACACATCTTGTTGTGAAGTTACAAGAAGGACTGGGATGGGAAGTTTCTATGAGCCATTAGTCACAGTCTATGGCCTCCTGGGAGGAGATCTTGTGCTTCTATGTCTGTTCATGCCACTTCCAAAATTTGGGGGCTTTGATGGAGGCCAAATGTACATTTGTCTGTGGGTGAGTACATGTACATACCTCCCTCTGAAATGAGGACACCTCTCTAATAGGGACACATCTTCAGGTCCCAACTCCATTGAAGCCTGTATATACCACCCTCTGAAATGAGGACACCTCTCTAATAGGGACACATCTTCAGGTCCCACCCTCTCAAATGAGGACACCTCTCTACCACACCACCTACTCCTCACCTCCCTCGTCCTCTGCAGCAGACCTCTATTGTAGAGGTAGTCCTCACAGTTGGCCATGGGGATCATGTGATAGGCATTAGTGTCCAGTTTGCATAATTTTCATATTTCACAAATCTATAGCAGGTGTCCACACTTGTCACACAGCCCTATGCCAGTGCTCTGTAATGACTGTCATTTATCAGCCACATGCAATCCCTTCACAGGACAAAGAAGCATTAAATACACTCTCCCCAATTTTAACTACTAAAGCTTCATAACTATCTCCAATGTTGCCATGCATTGTCCTTGAATGTCAGAGTTAATGGAAATTGATGCTACTCCCATAACCCATGACATCCCTGGTCCATCCACAGAAGGTCATACACTACCTACCTCCTTGTCAGAGTATCCCTGAATGACACAGTTACTGACATAGTTACTGTGATCTCCCTGGTCCATCCACGGATGGCTACACACACACTACCTACCTCCTTGTCAGAGTATCCCTGAATGACACAGTTACTGACATGATCTCCCTGGTCCATCCACGGATGGCTACACACACACTACCTACCTTCTTGTCAGCCCTAGATTACATAGTTACTGTGACATCCATAGATCTCTGTATTTACCATGTATATTTACCACATGTATTTTTCATGCGTATGAACTACATATTTACCATGTGTATATACTGTTGGGAGGTAGGAGACTATCTAGTGAGAGCAGTAGACGTCTCTGCTGTTGACAGGAATGGATTCCCTACTGTCTAGGTGAGGGCAGTCTCTGCTGTTGACAGGAATGGATTCCCTACCGTCTAGGTGAGGGCAGTCTCTGCTGTTGACAGGAATGGATTCCCTACCGTCTAGGTGAGGGCAGTCTCTGCTGTTGACAGGAATGGATTCCCTACCGTCTAGGTGAGGGCAGTCTCTGCTGTTGACAGGAATGGATTCCCTACCGTCTAGGTGAGGGCAGTCTCTGCTGTTGACAGGAATGGATTCCATACCGTCTAGGTGAGGGCAGTCTCTGCTGTTGACAGGAATGGATTCCATACCGTCTAGGTGAGGGCAGTCTCTGCTGTTGACAGGAATGGATTCCATACCGTCTAGGTGAGGGCAGTCTCTGCTGTTGACAGGAATGGATTCCCTACCGTCTAGGTGAGGGCAGTCTCTGCTGTTGACAGGAATGGATTCCCTGAAGAGTGAGGAATTGTAAGTAGCCTGTCAATAATATGGAGTGTGATAACAGAGATATGTACACAATAGTAAATCATCCTTGCATCAAATTTGCATATTACATGCTCTTGCACTTTCAAATGTAGTCCTACTTACTGCTAAATGTTGCACATGGACGTGGGAGAATCCATTTTCCAATCGTGTGATCTGGTACCCACAGAGCAATCATAAGACCAACTGTAGGTAAGGATATGTGTACAAATTGTATGACAATGTTGCATCACATAATACGCTTGTAGCATGCACGCATGTACAATATACACACATAACTGAGTACCAGTGTACCTGTGGTGGATACTGAGTGGGTGGATAGTGGGTTTGGATACTATAGTCAGTGTGTGTATGGCCATCCGTGGATGGACATCCAGGGATGGACCAGTGGAATGTTGATGACGACTTGTACGGAGATTTTGCAAGTAACACAGCCATGGATAAAAAAGGTGATACAAAATGGAAAATTAAATATGATGATGTCATCACAGCTGACAGCTCAGACAGTAAGACTTGCTGGAAAGCTACAGCTGTTTGATTTAAGAGGTGCAACGTGATTTGTGCCGAGATGTCCAGTGTTGCCATGTACTGTCCCTTGCCATCAATGGACGTCACAGCTATATCCCATATCCTGGTTCATTCACTGATGGTCACACTACCTACCCCCTTGTCAGAGTATCTGTGGAACTGTGACATCCCTGTCACTATTAAGTTCAATCCCATTTGGCTTTCAAATTTGTGCCAGCATGTCTATATACATGTAAACCACAAAGGCACCACCACTACAAATACCACCACCAGTCCCTTGACCAACTACATCACCACACTAATTGTCACATTGTCTAATCCTCTGCACAAGTGTCTCCTTTACAGCTATACAGTGACCCTTTCTTGGATGCAATGGTGTCTGACTGTGTACGTTGATCATCATCGAGACAACAGTACACAGCTATGTATAGAGTCCGTTGCTCATCGGGGCAGTCCCGTTGATCAATCGGATCTCACAATTTTAAGCAAATTGACATCAAATGGTGGCTTGTACTCAATAAGGAATATTGGCATTCACGAAAGTGTGTTAGAATGATAAGGGTGACGAATATGGAGCTTACTGGCTTCTCCAACTCGGGAAATCTTCAAAACATAGAATGTCTACCTCAAGTGGGGATAGTGACTATGTCCCAGAGTGTGAGAAACTAGCCTATGCATATCTACCTCTCTCTCTCTCTCTCTCTCTCTCTCTCTCTCTCTCTCTCTCTCTCTCTCTCAGTTGTTTGATGGGTAGAGCCAGACACACATTATCTGTGCCAATGAACTGGTGAGATAGACAAACTTACAGTGTACTATCCCTCTGTGTTAGTGTGTCAATCTTTCTCCACTGGCTATAGGCTGCTCTTATCAGCTCTGCCGAAGCCTCCTTCACTGCTAGTAATTGAATAAGGTACAGTAGTTTAGATGTGTTTACACACAGCCAACTATGTATTGGTCTCATTGTTTATCTGACACTGTCACTTGTCACTCATGACTGTGACTCATCTCATTTAGAGTCAGGGACACCCAGATAGATCATTGTATGATATCATCACTTTATGGTCTGTGGTACTGTGTGTAGGTGAAGAGGATACGTGACGAGAGCAGTGTCCTGACTCTGTACAGATTGATATATGGGGCACTGTTTGTTCCAGAAGTGGCATTTTACTCATAATTATAAATTAATAATTATATACCTAATCTATGTAAAATTAATATCATTTTTTGCTCATTTCTATATAATTATGGAAATCTACTCAAGTGTTTGTAAATGTACTTTGTATCACACAGTATGGTATCATTATAGCTAGCTGTGCATGAAAATAGGAATTGCTGTGGTCTATCCTCATAAATTGATGGCAATATTTGTGGAGTGCCACTGAGGCAGAATTGGGCATAGTTGCATGAGTGGGGAAAGCCTGGGTACGAGGCTAAATCATTCATACACTGATAATCTGATATCACATCCCATCAGTCACACCACATTCAGACACAATGTCATAATCATAGCCAGATTTCTCTCTCTATCTCCCCTCCCTTCCAGAAAGAGCCTGGGTATAAGGCTAATTAGGTGGGAATGGAGCTTAAACATCAGTCTACCCACCCCTACAAGTGAAGGGTAACATTCCATAGCACACTATAGGGTTGAATGAGGAGATCAGAGGGGGTAAGTCCTATACAATAATATAGGATAAACTATATACCTCATGCATAGGGAAAAGGCTAGAAATAATTGTGGTCCCATCAATATGTGTTATAGTAGAAAGGATACATGGGATGGGAGGTAGAGGACATGCACATTGTGTGCAGGGATACATGAAGCAACACGTTTACTACATACGACATGCACACATAAGTTTATAAGAGGGGGTGGGGCTTGTAGGTGAGGACTAATTAGAGTGTCTGCTATTCGGAAGTTGCTTTATATTGCTAGTTTGCTACATGCACACCAGAACTGTTTGTGGGTTGCACATGTCCAGGTCCAGACCACATTATTAATCTCGTGTTAAATGGTGCAATTATTCAAGTGATAATATCCACACACAATAAGTATGATGATCACACACAGATGATGAGTAATGCTCATGAGTGTAGGGTAAGGTGTGGTGGGTAGTGTTTGGTGTCCTGTGCAGTATTCTGTATCTGGTGTCTTATGAGAGTGTGCATTTCGATCGACCTCTCTTCTCCTCTCGACTCCCTCTCCCCTGACCCCTCCCACCCCTCCTGTCTCCCTCGGCCAAGTGATGTGATTGCTGTTCGGTACATTCAGCTGACTCACTGTAATCCCCTCCTCCCCCCCTCCCCCCTCCACCGGGTAATTTGGAGTCCTGTATCTTGTCAGCCAAAGTTGATAGATTAGCGTCTCTGAGTGTTTGGAAAAGTGACTCCCATGTCACAGGTAACCCCTTCCCTTCTATCCATTCCTGCAAGATCCTCAGCATCACATCCTCAGGATTTCCCAGACATGCCTGCTTCAAGCTTTGTATTCGACTGCCTGTCTCGTCATTGAGAAGGATGATCCCAAATGTGGAGTAGTTAGCACCAACTTGCTGAGGTACTTTGAGACGAAGTAGCTCTGGCAGAGTGGGCCGCCCACCTGAGAAATACAAAGTCTTAGTCATTTACCACACAATGGTTTTGACAGTGTAGGGTTTACAGATAGTGAGGGTATATGTCTGGGATTGCCACGGACTGTCCCGGGATGTCCCATGTCCCCTATCTGACAACTAGTTTACCCTGTCTGAGGAGCAGCCACAGCTCCTCCCCATCAGTAAAGGGGGTGGAGCCGAATGCATGGTGAGGCTCCACCCCCTTTTGATGGGGAGGAGGCTGGGCTCGCGACGAAGACTACGCAGAAGATGATGTGTATAATACTGTATACATATGTATAGATGCATATGATATCCTGGGACATCCCGGGACAGTCCGTGGCATTCCTGGACATACCTCATAGTGAGTGTACACAGACCAGAACTCACCAGGTGGAGTGGTAGAGACAGAGACTGGAGAGACAGATGGAAGGGTCTGGGGATCAGGAGATGATGTAACTGTAGCTGTGGAGGGAGGGGAGAGGTGGAAAAAGAGAAAAGTGAATACACTTAAATGGAATGTAACGAGGCTACAAGCACATGTACACTCACTGTGTACACAGCATACCCTCCCTCACAGGACTCACCAGCTGGAGTAGTAGAGACAGATATTGAACTACTGGTACATGGAAGTGATGTAGAGGATGCAATGATAGCTGTGGAGGGGAGGGGGTGAGGGAGAGAGGGAAGGATAAACAGATAACACATACAACTATACAGACACAAACACAGGAACAAAGCCAACAGCAGTAACACATGTAAACACAACATGACTCACCAGGAAGTGTTGGTGGGTGGGGCTGTGGAGCAATAGAGCTCTGAGTACTGTCACATGGAACTGCATCTATAGAGAGAGGGGGGAAGACAAACAAGACTATAAGCTTACAAACATAATAAAAACATGACACAAAACCAACTCAACGTACCCAATTAGAGTGCACCCTAAACCATACATACAACTTTGGTCCAAGGCCTTAAAAACGGAAGGAAGAAGGTCTGGTACTTACTGTACATGTACGTGTATTTTTGCACATGCACCAGCGTACATCAGTACGGATGAAAAACACGGAGTAAATATACAATGTTACATTACGTGGGGTTGTGTATGCACGAGTTTCAGGATATAGCTGTAGTGTGGCTACTGTACAGATGCATAGCTGCAGGCTTTGCTCCAATACATTGGTTACCAAGTATTTGGTCGCTTTATTCCAGTGATTCTTTCAGAGCAGGTACAGAGATAGGTTTACTGATAATTTACTGATGTAACCAGATTCCAGGGAATGGTGCACATGTCATTAAGACATGTGCAGTGAGTACCAGGCCATTCTTCGCAGTGTGGCGGCCTTGCTATGTACATGTACATTCCCAGTTGGTGTAGGTGTGTGTGTACAGAGCACACAACTCACCAGGAAGTGTTGGTGGGTCTGGCTGTGGAGCAGTAGAGGATGGAGAGCTCTGAGTATTGACACATGGAACTGTAGCTGTGGAGAGATATTCATATTCATACTGAATACATGTATGAGTACAAGGCACACACCACACACAATACATCTAATTAAAGCACACCAGGGACTAACTGTACAGTCAGTAGCCTAAATTGACATATACATGTACATGTATATACATGTATTGAAGGTTCAGTATGGAAATAACAGTAGCAGGAATTTTATTAATATCAAGACAGACAGATACACACACACACACACACACACACACACACACACACACACACACACACACACACACACACACACACACACACACACACACACACACACACACACACACACACACACACACACACACACACACACACACACACACACACACACACACACACACACACACACACGCACGCACGCACACAGTCCACATGTACACTCACTGTGTGTAGAGCAGACAGTCCACCATGGAATTGTGCTCGTGGCTACATCTCCATATTCTGAAGATTGTTTTGAACATGTCCAAACATTGTCGTCATCTACAGTGGCAGGATGAGGTGTGGTGGGGTGGGTGGGGCATACAATGGCTGGGACAGGGGTGTTGTTGGTGTAGCCGAGGGTATTCCCTGCTTTCTTCAGGCCTGTAAACACTGCGCCATGTGCCAGTTTCCACAGCTGTACTGCCTTCTTTGGATGAGTGTGAATGTGGATTTCAAAGTGTGTGAAGTGATCGATAAGTGAAATGGTACCAGTCACCTTCGGGATGGTGAACTGGATCACGTTGCGATTGAGGCATTGCGGAGTTCCTGCCTCGTCCTGCACCACTTCCCAGGGGCAGGGGTGAGCATTCTCGGAGGAGAGGAGGTAGGCCACTGTGCTGCAGAACATTCCCAGCAGGGGACCACTGTCGGGGAAGTGCACAGCAAGAGCTTTCTCACCACTCACTTGGTATTGTGCAACCACCTCTGGTGTCTTCACTTGCAGCAGACAAGGCATGAAATACACATCCTCTGACAGATCGGCAAACACAAGTAAGCCCCTCAGCAGTGTGATCAGCTCCTTGGCTGTGAACAGGGGCTTCTCGTAGTGACTGTCAAACTTGCTCAGAAATGTCTCTGTCACTTGTCCGTAGTCACGAAACTTCAGCTCTTCACCCTCGATAAGGAAAAGTGACTGGTCTTCTTCCTCTGCTTGGCTCTGCATGCGGTAGCTCTCCTCCACCAGCTCCGTCACTTTGTCCAGCAACATCTGCGGATCCATGAACACCAGATCGGGCAGGATATCGGGGAAGTAGAACAGCATGTTCAGACGGGTGAAAAATTTCAGAGCTTCATTACACGACTCCTCATCGATCTCCATCGATTCTGCCACCGACCCACACTGATCTCGAGACAGCACCTTCTTCCCCAGACCCTCCACCACCTGCAGCAGCTTCTGGTACAAAGCATACCATCGCAACGGCACCTTTACCCCCTTCTTCCCTTCCCTCTCTTTACTCAGACACCTCCGAATGGCCTCTGCACATTCCTGGTCTTTCTTCACTGGCTTGGCGGCATTCATGGTGAAGATAAAATCCCCTTTCTTGTTGCAGTATACGATTTGATCCTTGAACTGAGGCAAAAGGATCTCCTTCAGCCTCTTGTGGAGAGCCTCTAGCTTTGTGGGCAGCTCACCTTCTGCTACCATGTCTGGGTGGGTGGCCAGGAACAGCAATCTGGGGAGAGGGATGTCCTTGTTCTTGGCAGTCAAGGAGGTCATGGCTCGTGTACACTGCTTCAGGGTCTCTTCGTTGGTCTGGGTGGCTTGGAACTGGAACACCAGCTTACCCTCTTTGAAATAACGGATCATGGATCGTATATCCAGGGACTCGTGGACCTTGAAGACGTAGACAAAGTCGGATGCACCATTCAGGAACACAGGAATCAGTTCATGAAAGTGAGGCTGCCCACCCGAGTCCAGCACAAGAATCTGCCTCAGTCGGACGATGGGCTCCGAGGAGGGAGGAGAAGTGTTGATGAGAGAGACAAACTCCTCGTCCATGTCGGTCGACTGCAGCACATAATCCAGACTCCCTTCTGCCTTGGACTGTACTTTGCCTGTGGGCTTCTTCTTGGGGAGTGTTGGAATCTCCCTGGCTGCTTCAGATGTTGTGGTAGTTGTCTCCTCTGGTGTCGGTTGGAATGACTGGTCGGCTGTGGAGTGGGGAGGCTGCTGGCTGGGGGAGGTTGGGCTGGCACTGCTCACTAGTGCCTCTGCTGCTTCCTTTGGCATTCGCGAACGGATAATTTCGGCAATGGATTCGTTGACTTCTTGCAGTGTCTTGATCTTCCAATGAAGCTTCTTGTCCACGTCCATGAAGAGTACTTCAACGGGTCTCTTCATTAATGGGGTGCTGCATGTCACGTCGGGAGGGTCGTCTCCAAGCATTACGGCGAGGGCACACGTTTTACCACTCCCAGCGATACCGAACATCACCACTTTGTCGATGTCCAGTTCAATGTGGCCTCGTTTCATCTCTTGCTCATAGATCTGTTTGGAACGATGCCTGGAACGATGACTGCCTACATGGAGAAAACATGTACACTACAATCTATCCTACAGTCACATGAAAGAGGTAAGACCTGTACACCAACGTGTAATAAACCAAGGTCACAACCTCACCAGTCTTGCTAGCTGACTGCTCTGGGAACCTGGTTCACATACGTAAGACATTGAGGCTCATAAAGCTATTATTCTAAGTCGTTGAGGCTACAGACTCTATATTTCTAAGCTGTTGAAGATGGTGTGAAGGTAGGCGTTTCAAACTGCTGCTTTTCTATATACTCAATATTACTTCACTGACAACGGATAAATCGTTCTCACGAAGAAAGCTAATAGGAAAGCTTCAATATGGCTTTTTACTCATGTATAGAGGCTTACTTTGCTCTTGGTGTCTCCAGAACAGAAACAAAGGTACAGTGAGCACTTACTATCTGTTTGGGTGACGCTATATGAACCAGTACAAAGCAGCTGCATATGTGTTTGGGTGATGCTATATGAACCGGTACAAAGCAGCTGCGTATGTGTTTGGGTGATGCTATATGAACCGGTACAAAGCAGCTGTGTGCGTAACATTCACAAAGAACGCACAAGGTATACTGCCATGCCTCTGCCTACTGTAGTTCATAAATAAGACTCTAGGGACCATTAGCTGGTCAAATAATTGTTTACCTGAGACACAAAGTCAGTCACTTAGCTAACAGGCATCATGGAATGCTACCGGCAGTTCATTTCCACTGATGCGTAGAATTGCATCATATGTGGAAGGCTGCGTAATAAATTAACTTCGGCCCCAATGTGTTAAAGCCCAGTATACAGTACATGTAAAATATGCAGATTTCATGTATAAATTAAAGAGGCTATAAATGAACTGAAGTCTACGGAGGCGTAGCTTCATTTTCATCTTGACTGAGGCTACATGTACCTCACATTTGATAGACCAGCTATATACATAGAGACTTCAATGTCACACAGCAACACAACACAATGTAACTCATGTGTAACTCCCATGTACACTACTACTACTCTCTTACATGTACACGTGCTAAACCCAAATATGGTAGTGGCTTTACTAATTTAGCATGGAGGTCAAAGGTTACCAGCATTCCTGGGCGCTCGTTAAACGCCTAAGGGGAACGCTCTCTCATCAAGCGGTACGCCCGTTTACACCTGGAGGGGAACGCTCTCTCGTCAAGCGGTACGCCCGTTTACACCTGGAGGGGAACGCTCTCCCGTCTAGCTGTATGCCCGTTTACACCTGGAGGGGAACGCTCTCCCGTCTAGCTGTACCCTCGTTTACACCTGGAGGGGAACGCTCTCCCGTCTAGCTGTACGCTCGTTTACACCTGGAGGGGAACGCTCTCCCGTCTAGCTGTACACCCGTTTACACCTGGAGGGGAACGCTCTCCCGTCTAGCTGTACACCCGTTTACACCTGGAGGGGAACGCTCTCCCGTCTAGCTGTACCCTCGTTTACACCTGGAGGGGGACGCTCTCCCGTCTAGCTGTACCCTCGTTTACATCTGGAGGGGAACGCTCTCCCGTCTGGCTGTAATCTCGTTTACACCTGGAGGGGAACGCTCTCCCGTCTAGCTGGCTTCGCTCGAGAGCGTTTACAGTTTAGACAGGTGTACAGCTAGACGGGAACACGTTCCTCTCCAGGTGTACGTTCCCGTTATACCTTACATCTGATCCATACTGTATATACAGTACAGATCTGGTGGATACCAAAAACTACAACATGTACCTGTGGGAAACAGCTGCTGGAGATGAGCCAATGCTCTGTGAGGACTGTCATCATCATATCGATATATCCCCATCCGATACAGTACACGTGCCACAAGTCTCCAGGAAGGTGCTGGATGTGAAGAGATGAGGTAGTCAATGGCTGCCTGTTTGCGCTCCTTGTTACTGGAATACTTTGACCTGATCCTCTCCACCTCAGACCGTGGTATGTTTACATCTTCACTAAACCACTCCCACAGATCATCATCCATACTGTCCAGTACAGTTGAGAGGTTGTGTGAAGTGAGACTGAGCTCTGGGAACACAACAGGAGAAACAGAGATGGAGACACTCACTACACAACTCTACACTACATCTTCACAACCACCCATCATAGGGACAGTCTACACACTAAACACAACCTAGGAAATTATCGACACAAATTCTCCTCGGCCGCCACTTCAACCCACAACACTCATCTACCTGGAATGGATATTTACCAAACATACAAATTATCTCTGTCCCCTGGAAGATCAACTCACCAGCTGGTGTGGATTGCAGGAACACATTCACAGCCTTCAATGCTGTTACCTCCTCCATCCTGTGCAGCACTCCTGCAACATTCTGCCATGAGGCCCTAGCTACAGTGTGGAGATAGTAGAGCAGTAGTGCCTCCTTCTTCTCTTCCTCTGTCTTGTATGCACTATTGGACCTGATTTTGTCTATCACAGCATGAGGAACACCCAGACCATAATAATAATCTCCCAGCTCCTCCCATTTCTTGACAGATGTCGTAACCGTCCGCAGGTTGTTGATAGTGAGTGTGGGGTCTGCACAGAGAGTAGGACATAATCATTGACTAGTGCTCTACTCCATTTCCCACTCTACATATGCTCCACACACAAAAGGGGTGGAATGAAGAGTGGAGTCCATTCATTAGTATTCATCATCTCTTAGTACAGGAGGCTGGCTCTACCATCATCCACTCCACAACATCATGTACATGTACACTCTACATACATGCCAAGTGGACTCCATCCACTCATCCCTTCATCTACATCATGTTAGACCCTCCCTCCTGCACACAGCCTCTAGCTACCTGCCCTACCTGGGACAGCCTCCGCCAGATGACGGATGTTGTCTGCAGCCTCTACACTATCTGGTTGGTTCATGTCATCCAGAACACATATCACACTTCTCCAGCTTGCCTCTGGGTCGTGTTCAATGAAATAGTTGATGTATGCCTTTCTTTGTTGAGCCTCACTTGAGAACTGACTCTTAATTTCATCTTGTTTAGACCCAGGGACACGCAGATAGTGCCCCAGACGATCAGTATCCTTCACCTCCCGTACTGCTCGGAGGACATTCATTGGAGTGAAGGTCATATCTACAGCAGATAACACACCACACACTTACCAACAAAATTACTACCATCACAAATATCACGGCTTCATTTGAGGGGGCCCACGGGGGCGGGGGCAACGGGGGTCTTAGCAAAATTTGAAATTAAAAATTAATGGCACTATGGCATTTTGTCTTTAAAATAGTATTGAGGGGAGGGTCGGACTACAAACCACTTAGCATGTTTAAGGACCTCACAACTCACACACTTACGTTTCTTTTTCACGAAACGACCAGCCATGTCTTCTCTTGTCTGTACTTCAAGACTGACTACGTCTCAATTGGGGCGACACCCTACATGGCAGCTGGCTCCACCACTGCACAGTCTAAGACACTTTCAAAGGGACACTAGCTACACCCGCCCCCACAATGGCGGCTTCACATCTCACTCTCTTCTCGACAACTGACACACTGCCTGCTAGTCTCTACACTAGTAGCTACACAACACTGTCTCCACTCACAAACTACGTTAGTCTCTACACTAGCAGCTGCCTCCAGCTGTAAAATGGACAGCCGCAAACACTTCTTTAGCCTCTGAAAAAATGGCGACAAAAGGTAGGAAATTAGTCCGTATACTAAAATTTCCGTCTTTTGGCATAATTGCGCATGCGCAAAGTCACAGGGTGGGGCTGTTTCTCTCTGACGATACTGAAGGCGAAGTCTCGTACCCAGACCCTCTAAAAGCGGGAGAGGGTCTATATAGAAGCGTTTGGTAACATTAGACTTGTGCAGCGTCTATGGCTTCTCCAGTGGGTGTAAAATAACAAACACGCTGCATTGAATTGAAGGTGTACTGTATTTGACAGAGTAAACTGTGGTCTGTCAGCCACTTAGTTGCCAGAAAAAATGTGGCAAACGACGCTGCAAAAGTCTACTATAGGAATGTTACCAGACCCTCTCCCGCTTTTAGAGATCGAGGGTCTGGGTATACGAGACTACTGAAGGTGCTCTCTCTCGTCTTCCCTAGATCTCTCCTACGTCTCCTCTTCCCTCTCCCCCCCCCCCCCCCCCCCCCCCCACCCCCCCCTCCCTCAACAATAATTACTTGCACACACAACATTAGGTAAACAGAATTTTACAACAAAAAGAAAATTATTATTTAGTCATGTGCAGATGACATCACACAGGTCAAAGTACAACTTCACCATTAGTATACATTACAAATGATATGACTCCATAATTATATGGAATTGTAACATGTTTCAAAGTTGAAAATTTGTTAGTTACAAGTAGGTTGTCACGTAGCGACGTCGTTGACGACCAAAGCATTCTTCAGGGACACATCTTGTTGTGAAGTTACAAGAAGGACTGGGATGGGAAGTTTCTATGAGCCATTGGTCACAGTCTATGGCCTCCTGGGAGGAGATCTTGTGCTTCCATGTCTGTTCATGCCACTTCCAAAATTTGGAGGCTTTGATGGAGGCCAAGTGTACATTTGTCTGTGGGTAAGTATATTTACATACCACCCTCTGAAATGAGGACACCTCTCTAATAGGGACACATCTTCAGGTCCCAACTCCATTGAAACTTGTACATACCACCCTCTGAAATGAGGACACCTCTCTAATAGGGATACATCTTCAGGTCCCAACTCCATTGAAGCCTGTACATACCACCCTCGGAAATGAGGACACCACTCTAATAGGGACACATCTTCAGGTCCCAACTCCATTGAAGCCACCCTCGGAAATGAGGACACCTGTGTCCTTATTAGAGAGGTGTCCTCATTTCAGAGGGTGGTATGTACAGGCTTCAATGGAGTTGGGACCTGAAGATGTGTCCCTATTAGAGATCTTCATGATCAGGTCCCAACTCCATTGAAGTTTGTACATACCACCCTCTGAAATGAGGACACCTCTCTAATAGGGACACATCTTCAGGTCCCACCCTCTCAAATGAGGACACCTCTCTACCACACCACCTACTCCTCACCTCCCTCGTCCTCTGCAGCAGACCTCTATTGTAGAGGTAGTCCTCACAGTTGGCCATGGGGATCATGCGATAGGCATTAGTGTCCAGTTTGAACTGAATGGACCCGTGGATCTCCATCAGTGGAAGGTTGGCATGGATCATCTTGGCCTCGTCGACGTGACCAAATGAGTTCTGGGGGAGGGGACTCTGTTTGGGCCACATACGACGATTCCTGAAATATAGAGGACATAGAGTTAAACTTAGTCAACACTATAGTAAAGTTAGAGTACATACATGATCGTGGAGTTACTTCAGCTGAACTGACCTACTGACCTCACTGTGTAGTTGGTGACATGTTGACCCACTCAGTGTACTTAGTCACACTTCTACCTTCTGGTCATAGGATACTGCAGCATAAGTGAAACTGACTCTTCTTACAACTATCCTGTAGGTGGGGGTGTGGCAGCAAATGTGTCCTGTTTATTAATTTCATGTTGTCCTAATTAGAGGCTCCCACTGTAGAGGGGACCTGTAAAGTTACACACACTCTCTTCTCAACACCTTCCCTCTCTCCCTCTCCCTCCTTCCCCACACACCTTCCCTCCCTCTTCCCTCTCTCTCCTTCCCCACACACCTTCCCTCCCTCTTCCCTCTCTCTCCTTCCCCACACACCTTCCCTCCCTCTTCCCTCTCTCTCCTTCCCCACACACACTGTCACCACCTTCCCTCCCCCTTCCCTCTCTCCCTCTCCCTCCTTCCCCACACACACTCTCACCACCCCCCAACTGCCATTTATGTGATTTGTGATCTCCACTCACACATCACACAACACACCATATCTGGATCTACAGTATTTATTCAACTCTCAATGTGCTACTGGATCATGTGACCTCCAGTCAGATGACATGTTCAACTGTATGACATCATCCACAGATGAGTGGAGGGTGTGGTGTGGTTGGTAGTGATCCTCATCATAACACCACATGACATGGACACCTCAATAAACATGTGGTGTACATACTCAACCTCTCAAATGAGAATAGCTCATCACACTTCATGATCATAATTATATTGACAGTTCACACTTTCTCTCCCTCCCTCTCTCCCTCGAGCTCCCACCCTCATTCCATCTCCTTCTAATGGAAACTACTGTGTAATATATAGTCATGTTATTATTGACTAGTGTGTTTGTGTATTTCATGTCGGGCTATGATTATGTGTGCCTGAATGTGGCATGACTGATGGAATGTGATTATCAGATTATCAGTGTATGAATATGACATGAATATAGGTGGGTTAGTCTAAACATCAGTCCATTTACAACACAATGTTTAGTTCAGTTCCACACCTGATGATGTCAACTGACAACTCCACATACAGGATTGTCCCAACTCATTGAAGCATGTATATACATCTCTGTACTACCCTCCCACTCACAGTTCCCTCATAATTAGTAATTGTCTTCTTCTGGAATGTAATAATAATTCACTTCTTCATGCACTGTCAATGTCCAATCGTGTCCATGAGTTATGTAATGTCATGGCAGCATCCCAGTATGATCCTTACAGCCAGTGGTGGGCACTACGTATACAAGTGAAGGGTTACATTCCATAGCACACTATAGGGTTGAATGAGAAGAAGAGGTGGGATCAACCATGTACTATGTCATGGGGTGGGGAGTGGGAAAAGGCTATAGGATTAATGTGTTTTCCCATCACAATCATATTGTACATTATGATCCTGTAGGAGGGATACGTATACATGCAACTAAGCATACACTCCACACACACCTTTTTTCCATGGAAGGGGAGGTAGCCTCAGGTAGGTAGAGTGTGGGTATATTTAACAAGTTTCCCATAATATACACACCACAATCTGTTTGTGGGTTGCACATGTCCAGGTCCAGACCACATTATTAATCTCGTATTAAATGGTGCAATTATTCAAGTGATGATATCCACACACAATAAGTATGATGATCACACACAGATGATGAGTAATGTTCATGAGTGTAGGGTAAGGTGTGGTGGGTAGTGTTTGGTGTCCTGTGCAGTATTCTGTATCTGGTGTCTTATGAGAGTGTGCATTTCGATCGACCTCTCTTCTCCTCTCCGCTCCCTCTAGCCTGACCCCTCCCACCCCTCCTGTCTCCCTCGGCCAAGTGATATAATTGCTGTTCGGTACATTCAGCTGACTCACTGTAATCCCCTCCTCCCCCCCTCCCCCCTCCACCAGGTAATTTGGAGTCCTGTATCTCGTCAGCCAAAGTTGATAGATTAGTGTCTCTGAGTGTTTAGAAAAGTGACTCCCATATCACAGGTAACCCCTTCCCCTCCAGCCACTCCTGTAGTACCTTTCATATGTTTGGCCCTGACTGCATGTGACAGTCATGTTCAATGGTGTTCACTTGACTGCCTGTCTCGTCATCGAGAAAGAAGATCCCAAATGTGGAGTAGTTGGCACCGACTTGCTGAGGTACTTTGAGACGAAGTAGCTCTGGCAGGGTGGGCCGCCCACCTGAGAAAAAAAACAATGTCTTAGTAATTTAACAAGATTAACACACACACAATGGTTCTGACAGTGTAGGGTTTACAGATAGTGAGTGTAGAGAGACCGGAACTCACCAGGTGGAGTGGTAGAGACAGAGACTGGAGAGACAGATGGAAGGGACTGGGGATCAGGAGATGATGTAACTGTAGCTGTGGAGGGAGGGAAGAGATGGAGAGAGAGAGAGAGAGAAAGGTGAATACAGCATGTAAAGAGGCTACACACCTCAATAAACATGTGGTGTACCTATATCTCAACCTCTCAAATTAGAATAGCATAGTTGCCAACTGTCCCGATCTCAGTGGGACAGTCCCGATTGATTATCCCATGTCCCGCTGACGGACAGTTGTCCCAATCAATTTCATGCATGCAAAAAATTGGCAGGAAACAAATCACGTAGCTAATTCTGCAGTCACACATTGAAAATGGCTGAATCATAATTTTCTTCTCGTAATGGCCAAATCTTACTAAATAGACTGATGGGATGTCCCTATATTGGTCTTCATAAAAACTTGGCAAGTATGGAATAGCTCACTGATTACATCACACTTTGTGTATTGACAGTTCACACTCTCTCTCCCTCCCTCCACCCCTCCCTCCCTCCCTCTCCTCTCTGCCTTATCCCTCCCTCCCTCCCTCCCTCACCTCCCTCCCTCCCTCCCTCTCCTCTCTGCCTGATCCCTCCCTCCCTCCCTCTATCTCTCACACATGTCTACATAAAGACCGAGGTGGAGTCAATAGTCATGTTGTTATTGACTAGTGTGTGTGTTTTTCATGTCTGGCTATGATTACTGAATGTGGTGCGACTGGTGGAATGTGATTATCAGAACGTCAGAGAATGAATAATGTAGAATAGGTGGGAATGCTAGTCTAAACATCAGTCCATCCGATCCACCCCTTTTACTACCCACCACAATATACTAGTCCAGTTGACTGTTGGCCTCATGCAATTCCATACTTGATGGTGTCATTATCATGATCTGCAACCAAGCGATATTAAACCAGCTACCATAGCAGGTCATTGAAGCCTGTATTAGGGTGTATATGTATATCTCTGCAGTACCCTCCCACTCACAGTCCCCTCATAATTGGTCTTCCTCTGGAATGTAATAATAACTTCACTTCTTCAATGTCAATGTCCAATCAGAGTTATGTGATGTCATACATAATGATGGTAGCCTGCAGTATCCAGTATCCTACAGCCAGTGGGCACTAGTGAAGGGTTACATCCCATAGCACACTATATAGGGTTGAATGAGGAGAGGGGGTAATATACATACCATGCCATGGAATAATTGTGTTCCCATCAATCATATTGTACATGATATATAGTAGGAGGGATACATGGGGTAGAGGACATGTACATGTAGTGTGGGGATATATAAAGCCACAAGTGTTGTATAATATACACACCGTGAACTCTGTGTGGGTAACGCATATAATAGGTCCAGACCAAATTATCAATTTCATCATATCTCATGTTAAATAGTGCAATTATTCAAGTGAGGATATATAAGTATGATGATCACACACAGATGATGAGTAATGTTGATGAGTGTAGGGTAAGGTGTGGTGGGTAGTGTTTGGTGTCCTGTGGAATGTATCTGGTGTCTTGTGAGTGTGTGTATTTCAATTCATTCCCCTCTCCTGTCTGAATGTGCAAGTGATAATGGTATGTTTAGTGGATTAGCTGTGATTCTCCCCTCCCCCTCCCCACCCTCCAGCAGGCATTTTGGAGGCCTGTATCTGGTCGGCCAGAACTGAGAGGCCGATGACACAAAGATGACGTAAGGATGACTTCAACACAATTATTGCAGCTTTTGTCTCTTCTGTGGAGGTCCACTATCAGTTACATGTACATGTATCTGGTCAGCCAGAACTGAGAGGTCGATATTTCGAAGTGTTTTGACAAGTGACTCCCACGTCACAGGTAACCCCTTCCCCTCCAGCCACTCCTGCAATATCCTCAACATCACATCCTCAGGATTTCCCAGACATGCCTGCTTCAAGCTCTGTACTCGACTGCCTGTCTGGTCATTGAGAAGGATGATCCCAAATGTGGAGTAGTTAGCACCGACTTGTTGAGGTACTTTGAGACGAAGTAGCTCTGGCAGGGAGGGCCGCCCACCTGAGAAAAACAAAGTCTTAGTCATTTTCCAGATTAGTACACACAATGGTTCTGACAGTGTAGGGTTTACAGATAGTGAGTGTACAGAGACCAGAACTCACCAGGTGGAGTGGTAGAGACAGAGACTGGAGAGACAGATGGAAGGGTCTGGGGATCAGGAGATGATGTAACTGTAGCTGTGGAGGGAGGGGAGAGGTGGAAAAAGAGAAAAGTGAATACACTTAAATGGAATGTAACGAGGCTACAAGCACATGTACACTCACTGTGTACACAGCATACCCTCCCTCACAGGACTCACCAGCTGGAGTAGTAGAGACAGATATTGAACTACTGGTACATGGAAGTGATGTAGAGGATGCAATGATAGCTGTGGAGGGGAGGGGGTGAGGGAGAGAGGGAAGGATAAACAGATAACACATACAACTATACAGACACAAACACAGGAACAAAGCCAACAGCAGTAACACATGTAAACACAACATGACTCACCAGGAAGTGTTGGTGGGTGGGGCTGTGGAGCAATAGAGCTCTGAGTACTGTCACATGGAACTGCATCTATAGAGAGAGGGGGGAAGACAAACAAGACTATAAGCTTACAAACATAATAAAAACATGACACAAAACCAACTCAACGTACCCAATTAGAGTGCACCCTAAACCATACATACAACTTTGGTCCAAGGCCTTAAAAACGGAAGGAAGAAGGCCTGGTACTTACTGTACATGTATTTTTGCACATGCACCAAATAAATGGATATCTCACTGTATAACAGTGTCCATCAGTGTACGGATGAAAAACACGGAGTACATATACAATGTTACATTACGTGGGGTTGTGTATGCACGAGTTTCAGGATATAGCTGTAGTGTGGCTACTGTACAGATGCATAGCTGCAGGCTTTGCTCCAATACATTGGTTACCAAGTATTTGGTCGCTTTATTCCAGTGATTCTTTCAGAGCAGGTACAGAGATAGGTTTACTGATAATTTACTGATGTAACCAGATTCCAGGGAATGGTGCACATGTCATTAAGACATGTGCAGTGAGTACCAGGCCATTCTTCGCAGTGTGGCGGCCTTGCTATGTACATGTACATTCCCAGTTGGTGTAGGTGTGTGTGTACAGAGCACACAACTCACCAGGAAGTGTTGGTGGGTCTGGCTGTGGAGCAGTAGAGGATGGAGAGCTCTGAGTATTGACACATGGAACTGTAGCTGTGGAGAGATATTCATATTCATACTGAATACATGTATGAGTACAAGGCACACACCACACACAATACATCTAATTAAAGCACACCAGGGACTAACTGTACAGTCCAGTAGCCTAAATTGACATATACATGTATGTACATGTATGTAAATATGTGTACATGTATGTACATGTATTGAAGGTTCGGTATGGGAATAACAGTAGCAGGAATTTTATTAATATCAAGACAGACAGATACACACACACACACACACACACACACACACACACACACACACACACACACACACACACACACACACACACACACACACACACACACACACACACACACGCACACACGCATGCACGCAAACAGTCCACATGTACACTCACTGTGTGTAGAGCAGACAGTCAACCATGGAATTGTGCTCATGGCTACATCTCCATATTCTGAAGATTGTTTTGAACATGTCCAAACATTGTCATCATCTACAGTGGCAGGATGAGGTGTGGTGGGGTGGGCGGGGCATACAATGGCTGGGACAGGGGTGTTGTTGGTGTAGCCGAGGGTATTCCCTGCTTTCTTCAGGCCTGCAAACACTGCGCTATGTGCCAGTTTCCACAGCTGTACTGCCTTCTTTGGATGAGTACGAATGTGGATTTCAAAGTGTGTGAAGTGATCGATAAGTGAAATGGTACCAGTCACCTTCGGGATGGTGAACTGGATCACGTTGCGATTGAGGCATTGCGGAGTTCCTGCCTCGTCCTGCACCACTTCCCAGGGACAGGGGTGAGCATTCTCGGAGGAGAGGAGGTAGGCCACTGTGCTGCAGAACATTCCCAGCAGGGGACCACTGTCGGGGAAGTGCACAGCAAGAGCTTTCTCACCACTCACTTGGTATTGTGCAACCACCTCTGGTGTCTTCACTTGCAGCAGACAAGGCATGAAATACACATCCTCTGACAGATCGGCAAACACAAGTAAGCCCCTCAGCAGTGTGATCAGCTCCTTGGCTGTGAACAGGGGCTTCTCGTAGTGACTGTCAAACTTGCTCAGAAATGTCTCTGTCACTTGTCCGTAGTCACGAAACTTCAGCTCTTCACCCTCGATAAGGAAAAGTGACTGGTCTTCTTCCTCTGCTTGGCTCTGCATGCGGTAGCTCTCCTCCACCAGCTCCGTCACTTTGTCCAGCAACATCTGCGGATCCATGAACACCAGATCGGGCAGGATATCGGGGAAGTAGAACAGCATGTTCAGACGGGTGAAAAATTTCAGAGCTTCATTACACGACTCCTCATCGATCTCCATCGATTCTGCCACCGACCCACACTGATCTCGAGACAGCACCTTCTTCCCCAGACCCTCCACCACCTGCAGCAGCTTCTGGTACAAAGCATACCATCGCAACGGCACCTTTACCCCCTTCTTCCCTTCCCTCTCTTTACTCAGACACCTCCGAATGGCCTCTGCACATTCCTGGTCTTTCTTCACTGGCTTGGCGGCATTCATGGTGAAGATAAAATCCCCTTTCTTGTTGCAGTATACGATTTGATCCTTGAACTGAGGCAAAAGGATCTCCTTCAGCCTCTTGTGGAGAGCCTCTAGCTTTGTGGGCAGCTCACCTTCTGCTACCATGTCTGGGTGGGTGGCCAGGAACAGCAATCTGGGGAGAGGGATGTCCTTGTTCTTGGCAGTCAAGGAGGTCATGGCTCGTGTACACTGCTTCAGGGTCTCTTCGTTGGTCTGGGTGGCTTGGAACTGGAACACCAGCTTACCCTCTTTGAAATAACGGATCATGGATCGTATATCCAGGGACTCGTGGACCTTGAAGACGTAGACAAAGTCGGATGCACCATTCAGGAACACAGGAATCAGTTCATGAAAGTGAGGCTGCCCACCCGAGTCCAGCACAAGAATCTGCCTCAGTCGGACGATGGGCTCCGAGGAGGGAGGAGAAGTGTTGATGAGAGAGACAAACTCCTCGTCCATGTCGGTCGACTGCAGCACATAATCCAGACTCCCTTCTGCCTTGGACTGTACTTTGCCTGTGGGCTTCTTCTTGGGGAGTGTTGGAATCTCCCTGGCTGCTTCAGATGTTGTGGTAGTTGTCTCCTCTGGTGTCGGTTGGAATGACTGGTCGGCTGTGGAGTGGGGAGGCTGCTGGCTGGGGGAGGTTGGGCTGGCACTGCTCACTAGTGCCTCTGCTGCTTCCTTTGGCATTCGCGAACGGATAATTTCGGCAATGGATTCGTTGACTTCTTGCAGTGTCTTGATCTTCCAATGAAGCTTCTTGTCCACGTCCATGAAGAGTACTTCAACGGGTCTCTTCATTAATGGGGTGCTGCATGTCACGTCGGGAGGGTCGTCTCCAAGCATTACGGCGAGGGCACACGTTTTACCACTCCCAGCGATACCGAACATCACCACTTTGTCGATGTCCAGTTCAATGTGGCCTCGTTTCATCTCTTGCTCATAGATCTGTTTGGAACGATGCCTGGAACGATGACTGCCTACATGGAGAAAACATGTACACTACAATCTATCCTACAGTCACATGAAAGAGGTAAGACCTGTACACCAACGTGTAATAAACCAAGGTCACAACCTCACCAGTCTTGCTAGCTGACTGCTCTGGGAACCTGGTTCACATACGTAAGACATTGAGGCTCATAAAGCTATTATTCTAAGTCGTTGAGGCTACAGACTCTATATTTCTAAGCTGTTGAAGATGGTGTGAAGGTAGGCGTTTCAAACTGCTGCTTTTCTATATACTCAATATTACTTCACTGACAACGGATAAATCGTTCTCACGAAGAAAGCTAATAGGAAAGCTTCAATATGGCTTTTTACTCATGTATAGAGGCTTACTTTGCTCTTGGTGTCTCCAGAACAGAAACAAAGGTACAGTGAGCACTTACTATCTGTTTGGGTGACGCTATATGAACCAGTACAAAGCAGCTGCGTATGTATTTGGGTGATGCTATATGAACCGGTACAAAGCAGCTGCGTATGTGTTTGGGTGATGCTATATGAACCGGTACAAAGCAGCTGTGTGCGTAACATTCACAAAGAACGCACAAGGTATACTGCCATGCCTCTGCCTACTGTAGTTCATAAATAAGACTCTAGGGACCATTAGCTGGTCAAATAATTGTTTACCTGAGACACAAAGTCAGTCACTTAGCTAACAGGCATCATGGAATGCTACCGGCAGTTCATTTCCACTGATGCGTAGAATTGCATCATATGTGGAAGGCTGCGTAATAAATTAACTTCGGCCCCAATGTGTTAAAGCCCAGTATACAGTACATGTAAAATATGCAGATTTCATGTATAAATTAAAGAGGCTATAAATGAACTGAAGTCTACGGAGGCGTGGCTTCATTTTCATCTTGACTGAGGCTACATGTACCTCACATTTGATAGACCAGCTATATACATAGAGACTTCAATGTCACACAGCAACACAACACAATGTAACTCATGTGTAACTCCCATGTACACTACTACTACTCTCTTACATGTACACGTGCTAAACCCAAATATGGTAGTGGCTTTACTAATTTAGCATGGAGGTCAAAGGTTACCAGCATTCCTGGGCGCTCGTTAAACGCCTAAGGGGAACGCTCTCTCATCAAGCGGTACGCCCGTTTACACCTGGAGGGGAACGCTCTCTCGTCAAGCGGTACGCCCGTTTACACCTGGAGGGGAACGCTCTCCCGTCTAGCTGTATGCCCGTTTACACCTGGAGGGGAACGCTCTCCCGTCTAGCTGTACCCTCGTTTACACCTGGAGGGGAACGCTCTCCCGTCTAGCTGTACGCTCGTTTACACCTGGAGGGGAACGCTCTCCCGTCTAGCTGTACACCCGTTTACACCTGGAGGGGAACGCTCTCCCGTCTAGCTGTACACCCGTTTACACCTGGAGGGGAACGCTCTCCCGTCTAGCTGTACCCTCGTTTACACCTGGAGGGGGACGCTCTCCCGTCTAGCTGTACCCTCGTTTACATCTGGAGGGGAACGCTCTCCCGTCTAGCTGTACGCTCGTTTACACCTGGAGGGGAACGCTCTCCCGTCTAGCTGTACGCCCGTTTACACCTGGAGGGGAACGCTCTCCCGTCTAGCTGTACACCCGTTTACACCTGGAGGGGAACGCTCTCCCGTCTAGCTGTACACCCGTTTACACCTGGAGGGGAACGCTCTCCCGTCTAGCTGGCTTCGCTCGAGAGCGTTTACAGTTTAGACAGGTGTACAGCTAGACGGGAACACGTTCCTCTCCAGGTGTACGTTCCCGTTATACCTTACATCTGATCCATACTGTATATACAGTACAGATCTGGTGGATACCAAAAACTACAACATGTACCTGTGGGAAACAGCTGCTGGAGATGAGCCAATGCTCTGTGAGGACTGTCATCATCATCATCATCAGATAGATATATCACCATCTGATACAGTACACGTGCCACAAGTCTCCAGGAAGGTGCTGGATGTGAAGAGATGAGGTAGTCAATGGCTGCCTGTTTGCGCTCCTTGTTACTGGAATACTTTGACTTGATCCTCTTCACCTCAGACTCTGGTATGTTTACGTCTTCACTAAACCACTCCCACAGATCATCATCCATACTGTCCAGTACAGTTGAGAGGTTGTGTGAAGTGAGACTGAGCTCTGGGAACACAACAGGAGAAACAGAGATGGAGACACTCACTACACAACTCTACACTACATCTTCACAACCACCCATCATAGGGACAGTCTACACACTAAACACAACCTAGGAAATTATGGACACAAGTTCTCCTCGGCCGCCACTTCAACCCACAACACTCATCTACCTGGAATGGATATTTACCAAACATACAAATTATCTCTGTCCCCTGAAGATCAACTCACCAGCTGGTGTGGATTGCAGGAACACATTCACAGCCTCCAATGCTGTCACCTCCTCCATCCAGTGCAGTGCTCCTGCAACATTCTGCCATGAGGCCCTAGCTACAGTGTGGAGATAGTAGAGCAGTAGTGCCTCCTTCTTCTCTTCCTCTGTCTTGTATGCAGTATTGGACTTGATTTTGTTTATCACAGCACCAGGAACGCCCAGACCACAATAATAATCTCCCAGCTTCTCCCATTTCTTGACAGATGTCGTAACCATCCACAGGTTGTTGATAGTGAATGTGGGGTCTGCACAGAGAGTAGGACATAATCATTGACTAGTGCTCTACTCCATTTCCCACTCTACATATGCTCCACACACAAAAGTGGTGGAATGAAGAGTGGAGTCCATTCATTAGTATTCATCATCTCTTAGTACAGGAGGCTGGCTCTACCATCATCCACTCCACAACATCATGTACATGTACACTCTACATACATGCCAAGTGGACTCCATCCACTCATCCCTTCATCTACATCATGTTAGACCCTCCCTCCTGCACACAGCCTCTAGCTACCTGCCCTACCTGGGACAGCCTCCACCAGATGACGGATGTTGTCTGCAGCCTCTACGCTATCTGGTTGGTCCATCTCATCCAGAACACATATCACACTTCTCCAGCTTGCCTCTGGGTCGTGTTCAATGAAATAGTTGATGTATGCCTTTTTTTGTTGAGCCTCACTTGAGAACTGACTCTTAATTTCATCTCGTTTAGACACAGGGACACCCAGACACTCCCCCAGACCATCAGTATCCTTCACCTCCCGTACTGCTCGGAGGACATTCATTGGAGTGAAGGTCATATCTACAGCAGATAACACACCACACACTTACCAACAAAATTACTACCATCACAAATATCACGGCTTCTTTTGAGGGGGGCCCACGGGGGCGGGGGCAACGGGGGTCTTAACAAAATTTTGAAATTAAAAATTAATGGCACTATGCCTATGGCATTTTGTCTTTAAAATAGTATTGAGGGGAGGGTCGGACTACAAACCACTTAGCATGTTTAAGGACCTCACAACTCACACACTTACGTTTCTTTTTCACCAAACGACCAGCCATGTCTTCTCTTGTCTGTACTTCAAGACTGACTACGTCTCAATTGGGGCGACACCCTACATGGCAGCTGGCTCCACCACTGCACAGTCTACGACACTTTCAAAGGGACACTAGCTACACCCGCCCCCACAATGGCGGCTTCACATCATATTCTCTTCTCGACAACTGACACACTGTCTGCTAGTCTCTACACTAGTAGCTACACAACACTGTCTTCACTCACAAACTACGTTAGTCTCTACACTAGCAGCTGCCTCCTGCTGTAAAATGGACAGCCGCAAACACTTCTTTAGCCTCTGAAAAAATGGCGACAGAAGGTAGGAAATTAGTCCGTATACTAAAATTTCCGTCTTTTGGCATAAATGCGCATGCGCAAAATCACAGGGTGGGGCTGTTTCTTTCTGACGATCCGGAAGGCGTAGTCTCGTACCCAGACCCTCTCTAAAAGCGGGAGACTTGTGTAGCGTCTATGGCTTCTCCAGCGGGTGTAATAATAAAAATGTAAAATAACAAACACTTAAAACTAAGCTGCATCAAGCACAGGTGAACTGTATTTGACAGAGTAAACTGTGGTCTGTCAGCCACTTAGTAGCCAGAAAAAATGTGGCAAACGCTGCACAAGTCTACTATAGGAATGTTACCAGATCCTCTCCCACTTTTAGAGAGGGTCT